>CM069233.1:44366253-44966253 GCA_035582765.1 Acer negundo | reverse complement strand
TTCCTTCATTCATTCATTCATGCCCTCACATCACATCCACATTCATATTCATCAGACTTCAATAAAGGTATTATTTTTCAAAGACATTATCAGATTAATGTTGACTTGATGACTTTCTAATTTTCTCTGTTACTATTTCAACAAAACTCTTTCATCCAATACGTGAAATGCGGTTCATTCTATTGTAAAAATGAAAGTAAATTAGTGTAGATTATTAAAAAGTTTACGAAAAGAGTATATATCATGGTATGGTGTTGAAGACTGTTTGTTTGACTATATCACTATATTTTCTGGTTTGCTAACCAAACTACACGTTC
Source organism: Acer negundo (assembly GCA_035582765.1). Taxonomy (NCBI): domain Eukaryota; kingdom Viridiplantae; phylum Streptophyta; class Magnoliopsida; order Sapindales; family Sapindaceae; genus Acer; species Acer negundo. The sequence continues at coordinate 44,965,936 of CM069233.1, read as the reverse complement.
CAATCTCATTAGACTAAAAACATTTAACGTGAGAAGTTTTTGAAAATTCACAATATTGGGTTTTGGAGTAATTAGGTAACTAGTCTGTTCACTTTGACATTTTAATCAACTTTAATTTTTTTTCATTAATTTACGCTTATCACGCTGCTTACTTTGTCCCCTGTAATCATAATCATATATTTTCTCTTTATTTTATTCTTTAATGCTTTTTAATTCTTGTTGACCGAAGGGTTATGATTTATAAGTAAAGAAGATTATAAAAATAAAATAAAATAAAAAATAAAAAAAAAAGAAAGAAGAAAAAGCGCACTGTTTTGGTTTTAAATATTTCAATTCTCTGATAATTTGTCACTTTCAGACAACATTTTAAGAATCAAAAACTAAGAAATAATAATAATAATAATAATAAAGTTTATTTGAACTTTGGAAGAAACAGCATAGAAAGCTTCCAAATTTATCTTTGGTTATGCTTCTCTCACACTGATATATAAATATAATGTGAAGGCATTTCCTTCCTCATCACCTAATACTGACAACTCCATATCTTCTTCTCACAACCCATCTACCCGTATATGGAATCCTTTAAAAAAACACTTAAAGTTGGAGTCTTTGACAATGTATGTGATCTAGGTGGACGTGAGTTGGGATTTTTTCAACTGGGGTTTTGTTTTTCTTTCATGAGCAAAGCTAGGGCTTGATTTTGATTCAATTTTTTTTTCATTTGGAGAAGAGGAGTTTGGTTTGGTGATACAATCAATCAGGTTTGTGTTTTTTAAGTTTAATTGGGGTCGTTTAACAGTGAAAGTTTTGATCTTTATTGCTTGTTTGATTGAACGTGTTCAAATTCGATATTTTGAATATGTATGTTTATGTGTCGGTTGTGTTTTTATTAGAAATGTAACATGCTCTTCCTTTTGATTATTGTTTATTTTATTATTTTATTAAAGGTTTGGTAGTCGGTGGAGTAGATTAATGGAGAGTTCTTTGCTTTATTTTCAGCATCTTCTCTTTGGTTTTTAAGAAATTGGATTGGATGTGGTACTTTTTCTTATTATTATTCTTGTGCTTTGTTCTTTCTCCATATCCTTTTGCCATCTGTTCTACAGCTTTTCATTTCACTTCACCATTTTTCTGCTGATCCTAGGATTTAGATAAAAGTGATAAGATATATTACTTTGTGCTGGATGTGGATTTTGTGTGAAACTTGTTGTGGGCATTCATAGTCTATGAAAGATCTAGGATTGGGTTATGGGCACTGAATGCTTTGACTATATGAGCCAGTTTTTCCAGTTTGCAGACATGTTGTTTCTCACCATGTATGCGATTTGAAATTTTTTTGCCTTGTATATGCAGGCAAATTGTGGCATATACAGAGATGGCATCTGATCTTAACAAGACTCTATCAAAGACTTATATTGGTTTGGAGTTGTGGGTACTAATTGTGATTGGTCTTGGGGTGGTTTTTGTGGCTATCCTTGGGGTTTCTCTATGGCTTACTTTTCGAAAGAAGAAATCCAGAAGGGCTGACATGCTTCCTTTGAGTCGAAACCCCTTTGTTTCAGAGGAAATAAAAGATATAAGGGTCGATGATCGAGTTTCAGCAAACAACGGTAGTTTCCCCACACTTATTGATAAGTTTAATGACAGGGAATCCGAGAAGGTATTGATCCCCCAAGTTGAAAATTGTGATGATAGCATCCAATCAGGCTCCTTTAATAATGTAGAGAAAAATGCTATGGGGTCTCAGTTGGGTGAAGAAGTGGGGAAGCCAGCAGGGTCTGCCTTCAGGCCGTCTTCACATCCTTTAACTGCCCCTTCGCCTCTGTCAGGCCTGCCTGAGTTTTCACATTTGGGCTGGGGTCATTGGTTCACCCTGAGAGACCTTCAGTTAGCTACAAACCGGTTTTCTAAGGATAATATTATTGGTGATGGAGGATATGGAGTTGTTTATCGTGGAAATTTGACAAATGGAACCCCCGTTGCTGTTAAGAAGCTCCTCAACAATCCGTAAGTTGAATATGAGAGTATTTCAATGCTATATAACATTTTAGTCTTTCTTTTATTTCCATTAATTCTTTATTGATTGTGGACTTTTTATTTATTACTTATAATGATTTTCTTATAGAGGACAAGCTGATAAGGATTTTAGAGTGGAAGTTGAAGCTATTGGGCATGTGCGGCATAAAAACTTAGTTCGACTTCTGGGGTACTGCATTGAAGGAACCCAGAGGTATTGACATTTTATTGTGTTCTCTCTTTCATTTGGGAACTTAGGTAGTTTGACTTTTGTTTCTTTATGTAAGGCTGAATAGTGGATGAAATGTCACGAGTTTCTGGTATCAGTTTTTATTATCTTGGTTTAGTAAGTAATTGGGTGAGAATTTCTGGACATTGCTGATGGTATGTGTTCATTCCTTGGCCAATTTTCTGCAAAAAACTTACAGGATATTAGTTTATGAGTATGTCAACAATGGTAATCTAGAGCAATGGCTTCGTGGAGATATGAGTGATTGTGGATATCTTACTTGGGAGGCCCGCATAAAAATTATGCTTGGTACTGCTAAGGCGTAAGTTACCAGTACCTTTTCTTTTTCCTCATTAGTCCACAATTAACTTGATCTGGGTTCTCGTTGTCACTCACGTTTCCATGTCTCGCAGGCTGGCTTATCTCCATGAGGCCATTGAGCCAAAGGTGGTGCATAGAGACATAAAATCAAGCAACATACTAATTGATGACACTTTTGAAGCAAAGATCTCTGATTTCGGTCTGGCCAAACTGTTGGGTGCTGGAACGAGTCATATTACAACTAGAGTCATGGGAACCTTTGGGTGAGTTTTGGTTTTCTCTTTTTCTCACACTCAGTTGCTTGCAACTATAATAGCACGCTGTTTCATTTAATATTGCCTCTGTTCCTTTGCTTAATTACCTCCACCCCTTGAATGATTGGTCAGGTATGTTGCTCCGGAATATGCCAATTCTGGTCTTCTAAACGAGAAGAGCGATGTTTATAGCTTTGGTGTTGTGCTCTTAGAAGCAATTACTGGAAGGTATCCGGTGGATTATGATCGTCAGCAGTCTGAGGTATGAAACTAACATCTCTTTTCCAAATGAGTTTTGAAATTCTGTAGCACTGAATATACTTATGTTGTTGCTGAGTAGTGTTTGGTACTTGTCTTGTCATATATATATAAAAAATATTTATGCACCTTAAAGCGATATATATAAATATATATATATATATACACACACACAAACACACACACACACACACACACACATACATGAAGGACGCTGTAGATTTCTCGAAGAGCAGCAAGAATGCTCTCATGTTGGTCATGGATAAGTTGGCAGATTGAGGATACACTATTAATATCTACTCTCTTAAAAAATATTCCACTATATATAAAAACATGGGTTCTTTTTAATTCCATATATTGTCATCATGTGGTTTAATATCAAGCTTCCTGTTTTAATGTATATTTAAGGGCACAATATCCTTCTCTTTGACACTGTATTTTTGGTGGTTGTGAAGGTTAACATGGTTGAGTGGCTCAAGATGATGGTTCAAGTCAGGCGTTCAGAAGAAGTGGTGGACCCAAACATTGAGACTAGACCGTCAACAAGTGCTCTTAAACGGGCTCTTCTGACTGCTTTGAGATGTGTCGATCCAGATGCTGACAAAAGACCAAAGATGAGTCAAGTGGTTCGTATGCTCGAATCTGAGGAATATCCTATTCCAAGAGAGGTTTGGTTCTGTTCATTTTCTTTACCTTGACTACAAAACTTGCAACTGTTACATTTAATAATCCGTAAGTAGAACTAGCAGTTAAGAACCGTGTTTAGGAGAAGACCCTTGATGTGTATCGTGTCCTGGTTGTATATTTCTAGGATCGGAGGCGCCGAAGGAATCAAGCAGGGGCCATAGAGGCAGAGTCTCAGCGCGAGAGTTCAGACACCGACAAAAATGACAATCCAGAATCAAGGTTGAACAGCACAAGGAATCAGCAAGCATAACTTTGGTCCAAGTCGTTTATATTGTTCCAGTACAATCACAAGGGCATTTCTTAAATTCTTTTGATAATCGAAAGTCTTCGGGCAGAACCATATATTTCAAGACCAAAGGCAGGGAGAAGAATTGAGCAAGGATCTCATATAGTCCATTTGTTATCCAATGTCAAGTTTCAACTTGTTGGAGATAGTTTGTATCTGAAAGTGGCATTAATACAGGACATCATTGCCACTGGTAGTGTCTACACTGTACAGGTCATTTGTGGTTTGTTCTTTAAAACAAAAATTCTTCTTGGTTGTAGGATCTTGTTTCCTTGAGAGTGTTTGTTAATGAATTGCCCTCTGATAGCTTGAAGAGGGAAAAGAAAATTAGAATAAAATGCATTTTTGAGTATCAGAAGAAGCGTGTGTATACAATTATTCAAAGCTTTATACAAGACAGATCTTTCAAACATTAGGGAGTCAGTCATACCCCAATATTCAATGCACAGCAGTCTAATAAATATGGGCTTTGCTACGTACAATCGGGTCGTGGTACCGCTGCGGTCCTGTAATGGAAAAAAATGAAAAAACACAAGGGATCTGTGTAATAAATACATAGGACCTGTGTGTTTTTTTTTTACTTTTTTCCATTACGGGGCTGCGACGGTGCCGTGACCGCAGTTGTATATATATTTACTCAATAAATATAGTTGATTGTTTCAGTCATCAGGTCATAGGATTGGTTGGCATTCTGTTGTCTTTCTAGGCAAAGCATGCTTGATGATCTTGAAAATGTCCTGTTTTTGCCTACTTGATGATCTTGAAAATGTCCTGTATTAAAAACCCAAGGCTGTATTACCCGCTTGCATCTTTGTGAGGCTAGGGGTGTGGATTGAGGTTTTTTATCTGTCGTACTCCGTAAAACCAACATACAGACCACGGTGAGTCACGCAGTTGGGGGAGGACAGGTGGTGGACGAAGTCCGGGATCCTCGATACCAGAAAAAAAGAAAAGAAAAAAAAAAGTCATAAACATCTATTAGAAAATATCATACATTCTCTGAAGTTTCATAAAGTTTATTAAAAACCTCTCTTACATATCAGGAGAGACAAAATTATTCTCAAAACCAGACTTCATTTTTTCACTTTCTGTTTCCTTTCAATTGCTTCTATCCAACAAATGAAAAATTATTGCTGGTTGGAGTCTTGGAGATATTGCCTCTCCCATATAAACTTCATTATTCATATTCAACCATTGTTGTACATGGGGTTACATTACTTTTTCTATTTCCAAGTCACCAGTAGGGGTGAGAACATTATAAAAATTTATGCACAATGTGCTCATATACTGCCTTGAGAGTTGAGACTGCAGTAACTCTAAACAATCTGATTGAAATCACATTTCTTAATGAAAATATGTGGACGCTCCAAGCAAGACGGGAACTGCAGATCATAGATCACAGCAAGTAATCTCAGAGACAGGAAGAGTGTGTATACTTGGACCGTTCATTGAACAAAACTCCAGTAAGCAGTTCTTAATCTCTAACACAACCCGGAATGAAAGAACTCTCGTTTTACTTGCATGATTTAATTTATAAAAGAATTCAATGTAAGTACAAAGAAATCCACTGAATTGAAAACTCTCAAGCAAGGTAAGAAAAAAAATTACATCTATAGCACCCATGTACAGGATAAATTTTAATGATAATATCAAAAGTTGGGGCGATTTACAAGTGCAGCGCTTCACTGGGGCGGACCAGCACTAGAACGGGTGTTAAGCAGAGGCTGGAGAGCTTTGACTACGATACTCATGTTGGGACGAAAATCAGCTTCGTATTGTACACACAAGGCAGCAACGGCAGCCATCTGTTCCCAGCACGTAAAAGTAAACAAAAACTAATTATAAAGATTGAATGAAGGGGCGCTACAGCTAATTACAAAAAAATAGACCAAATCCCAACTATAAAGTGCCACCATGTTGTTAAATTCACTTATAAATTAGCAAGAGAAAATTAAGTAGGCTATATGCAAATCACTTTAGTGAGCAACAAAATTTACATTAATGAACAAAGGGGAAAAATTGATAAGGAAATAAATCACTGTAATGCTCTTGCATATCCATTGAATAAAAATATCATCTTTATTACCTTTGCAACTGCCTTGGGAGGGTAATCTCCCCTTAGTTGAGCATCGACACATTGCTTCACCTTATCTTCACTGAGTTTTGGTGTTGCCTAAAAAAAATCAAGAATCATATAAGAATCAGCTTATAAATCTATGCTTCCATGATCATTTCAACGAAAAATATGCACGGGTTACAAGTCGAAAGAACTATGATGAAGCTTTGTACCCATGTCACAAGGCTCTGCTGTCCACGCGGCAGAGTATGATCAACTGGCTTTCGCCCAGTTAAGAGTTCCAGCAGGACTACACCAAAGCTATAAACATCACTCTTTGAAGTCATTTGTCCAGTCATAGCATATCTGCCATCCAAAATATAAAAATAAAATTGGTCCAGAGCATTTCTAGGTGCTTCACAAATAACATATAAAAGGAAGACAATTTTTCAAGTCTAGATTTCTAGTGTCTTCTACCGACACAGTTCTTAAAAAGTCTTATTGTCTACAGATGAGTGATATAAACCAGAATGACTGTCTACTGAATGCTCCACATTCCCATATGTTGAGTGCACAGCAAAAGATCCACGGTTTGTTTAAATAAACTAGTGCAAATCAAAATTTCTTCTTTCCCCTCTCGAACCAATTAGTACATTTATTTATTATCTGTCATTCTTTTGGTTCTTTTGATATATTCATTCATTTTATTATATCTCCTTGGTGCCTCTATCAAATGATACTACCCTTCAGGTTGCCTTCTATGTACCCAAAGTTTTCATCATTATCAGAGTAACAAGAAAAAATGCAAAACATATATGTTAAACAGAAAAACAAGAGCTTACTCTGGAGCATGATAACCAAAGGTTCCAAGAACACGGGTCGAGTGAAGACGAGCTGCCGCATCAGGGGCTTGATTTGACACATCAAAATCAGAAATCTTAGCAACATAATCATCGAAAAGTAAAACATTGCTGGACTTTATATTACGATGGATGATATGTGGCTCTGCTTTTTCATGTAGATATTCAAGTCCTCTTGCTGCCCCAACAGCAACTTTAACTCGTTGTGCCCATGACAATATTGGACCTGGCTCAGCTCCTTTTTGACCTTTCTTTCCTGTACACACAAATGGAAAATGTTAAATTGTAATAGACTGTCTAAAATAGTTCCTCGTTAAGGAAACATCCTAAAGAATTTAAGTGGCTCTTGATGAGTTGCTTCCCATTTCTCATCTAGTGAGGCTGAATCTTCCGTTAGTGGTTACATAATGCAGTAAATATTTGCTGAAGTTGTTCTACATTTCCAAAGACTACTGTTTCAGGTCGAGGGAAAAAAAAAACAGTTTTTGAGAATAGATAACTATTCTGAAAATGAGTGCCAAACATGCCATTAAGCTATGAGATGGGATATTTATAACATTTCCAGGGCAATGTTGAAGAGGTTTTACACAGCAAAAATTTCAAACATACTATGACAGTAACTTTTTGATTTTGAGAAAAAAATTAGATAATCTACACATCTTTAAAATTAGTTTCAAAGCACTAGGTATCTATAACTAATTACAAAAGGTATATAATTTAAAGCCAACCCGGATATTCCATGAATATTAAGTTTTCTCAAGTATAAACCTTCATCACTCCGCTGGAAACACCCAATATGATATCTTAAATCATTCCAAAAGTTATGACTTAAAACGGATTTGTATTGTTCAGTAAGTGATGTTGCTTACCATGAAGAATGTCATGGAGGGATCCTTTAGAAGCATGTTCATAGGCAAGGACACGAAGTGGGCCATTAACACAATAACCAATAAGCTCGACAACATTTTCATGTTTGAGTCTTGACACCATGGAGACCTATAAAGTTACATGTCAAATAATAAATCTTAATCAGAAAGTTGCACAACATATTATAGGAAAATAAAAGCATGTAAGATAACAACACATTTTCATAAGGCGAACCTGAGCTAGAAATTCTTGGTCTGGCTGCTTACTGGAATCCAACTTCTTGATGGCAGAAGCCTGCCCACTTTTCAGAACACCAAAATATACTCTTCCAAATGAGCCCTCGCCAATTAAAGCATTGGTACCAAAATTATCTGTTTTTTCCTTCAGCTCATCCATTGAAATGGAAGGAACAGCAATAGGTTGAATTTCTATGGTCTTTGTTTCCTTTGGCGTAGCTTCTTTCTCATAATAATTCCCAGTATTGCCTACAAGAAGAATACATGCTTAAATTCATACTAATGAACAAGAAGCCATATTTGTCTTACATTAGATTTTTTTTTTCCTTAATTAAAAAAAAAAACAAAAAACAAAGAAAGAATAGCTTGGAAGTCCATATTTACTTGCAGTGTAAGGCGCAAACGGTCCACTTTCAGAAGATTTATGAATTTCATCTTCCACACAACAGCAAAAACAGCTCATGGTTGTTTCTTCTCACTACAAAGCACTGTAGAAGTAAAAAAATTGTTGTTAGCTTGAAGTTGTGATAACTGGCTCCCACGAAACAGAACTAAACCAAATAAAAATGACATAGATTTCAAGGATGCATTGTCAATAAGAGAGTTCATTGTTCAAACTTCCAAGTTCTGAGCACTCCAACAAAATCCCCAAACAGAATATGAAAAGCTTTCAAAAAAAAAAAAAAAAAAAATTTAACTTCTTGAGATCACTATGCATATCATAATGCCTAATAAGCAAAACCATTTCTGTACCAAAAACTCTGAACCGATATCATGAGGTGGCTCATTTATTATCCATCAAATATCACTAATGTTTGAAATTCTAAAGTGTCCAACAAAAATTTCAACAACAATATCTACCTTTCCCTACAATATATTTCAAAATAAAAGATACTGAACATAAAAGTTCCATTAAAAATAACCCAGTCCTCTTCCCCATTAGGTAGTGTTTTCAATTCATGATCAATCAAGTCTACTATAATCTAAAATTCAAGAATAAATGAAAAAAAAAAAAAAAAAACTCCAGTGATAAATCATCAACCCAAATTTCATTTCAATATAACAATTTCCTATAAATTTAACACATTATACTAATATTTTCTAGCCTGTCTCACACCAATGCTTCAATCAATAAAAAAAAAAAAGAAAAGGAAAAAAAGAAACAATAGTTGGCTTTGAATCAACAATTGGGTTATATGCTATATCCAATTTCCACAAATTTGACACCAATACTAGAGAGAATATAGTTGAAGGATCTACTTTCATTTCATTCCATTTTCCTTAGTTTTCTCAGCAACCATTGTATAAAAAATTGCATACAAACCGATCATATACATAAAAAACCAGAATTAAAAGGGTAAACTAACACAAACCCAAGTCAGCAAAAGATGATCAAAGCAAGAACAGCATCAAAGCTGTAACCTTTATTTAAAAGGAAAAACCATCATATAATGAAAATTGAAAAAAATCAAAATCAAAATTGCATACAAACCAGAATCAAAAGGTCACAAAAAAGACTCAAACTCAAGTCTCAAAAAGATGATCAAAGCAAGAAAAAAGAGTTTCTGGAGGCAAAACAGCATGAAAGTTGTTACCTTTCGTTTTTTCAAAGTGTTAGATGTTTTGTCAAACCCTCTTCGTTTTCTAGTTCCAGTTTCACACACTTGAGACTTTATAGAGAAAGAGAGAGAGAGAGAGAAGAGAATAGAAAAGAGAAGTGGTTTTTAAGGCAGGCTAAGGTGCGCAGGATGACAAGAGGTGGCGCAGGATAGAGAAACTAAGAAAGGACAGAGAAGATTCCATGTAATTGCAAAGCATTTTTGAAGAGCGAGTTGGTCGTTGGTGTGTGTGTTGCTGTCTTTGGATTGCTTGACTTTTGTGTCATGTTAAAAGATAACCGATATTTACGCTCTTTTGTTTTAAAATTTTAATAGTAGACTATTCGATTTCCTTCTTCTTGACTTTGGTTGGTTCATACATCATCATTTTTTGGACAACAATTTTATTCAAAGAAGGGAATTTTTCAGTAATTTTGTTGTTAACCGACACGAAAACTAGATCAGGGCTATGTCGGAATCTAACATGGTTGAGCTATTTGTCTATTTCACAAGGGAAGGCTCGAAACCAATATAAATACAAAGAGATCAATCATATTGTTATTACTATTGGCAATTTGGGTTGCTCGGGTTTTCTTCTTTATTTTAGTTTTAACTTGTAAACTATTGTGACGTTGAATGAACGTATTTTCCCATTAAATTACCGTTGACAGTGGTACAAGGAAACTACTATTAATTATGGCATAAGTTGTTATTAAAATGAATAAATGATGATGGTTGGTTGTGCGGACAAAAACAAAATGAGAAGACACCAAAAGAGAATGGCATTAGGCACTTGACAACCAAAAATGATGAAAAGTGAGAGGTGACTCAGTTGAGTGTCAAAGTTCCAAAGAGAAATAATAATACCAATACATACATGCAGTTGGTTTGGTCATTGGTGTGACTTTTGGCTGGAATTAGCTGGCATGAATTTATTTTTATCTCACTTGGATTTCTTATCATAATCATCATCATTTACCATTTTTAGTATATAATGATTAATTCATTGCTTTTTATGATCAATAAAGTAAATAATGATTTTAGTACGGAAATCCAGATTTATGGAAATATTCGGTGAAGAATATTGTTAATATCCCAAATATTTCAACAAGATTTTTATTTTATTTTTATATCAATATCCCGGAATTCTTAAAATATAAGAAGATATTTTACTTCCTTGTTTATAAGTGACTTATGACTCACCACATCATCCTATAATCTAAATAATAATAACAAATCATTTTACCATACTGTTTATGAATGAGTTTTGAGTATAAATAAATTTGGGTTGGGTAACATTACTTGAATTTCAAAAAATAAAAAATAAAAAAATAAAAAATAAAAAATAAAAAATAAAAAATTACTTGAAAACAATATGTGAATTTTTATTTTATTTTAAGTTGCAAATGGACCAAGACGTGTTCGTCAAGTCTTACAAGCCAACGATCTTCCTCCTCCACAACCCGTTGAAGAGCTTCGAGATTCTGCGATCTGTCGAAGAGCTTCGAATGTTGTCTATCGTTACTACAAAGAGTGATGTCACGTGATCCTGTCAAAATTACAGGAAAATTGCAATAAAATACCAATAAAATACCCTAGCATTTGGTGTATATGCAATCAGATTGTATCTTTACCAAAATTACAGAAAACTACTATCGACTAATCCTTTGACTGTTAGAGTTAACGGTTGACCAGTCAATTATTACAAAATATCTAAATTACCACTAAGTGTTAATAATACAAATTCATGGTGTCCAATGGAAAAATGCCACGTCACTCAAATAATTTTTTTTAAAAATAAAACAAAGTTATCTTGAAAAAAGAAAATTAATTTTTTTATATAAAAAAAAGTATCTCCATTGAGAGATTTGGAGATATCTCCTAAATCCTAATGACCTATCTCCTTAGAGGAAACCCGATCTCTTTGAAGCTCACCATTGGCGGTGTCACGTGAACGTAGCGGGGGATGGAAGAAGGTTGTGTTGGCGGTGGAGGGATGGTGAGGAGTTTGGTGGGTGGAAAACCGGAGATCTCTGATGGAGATTTTGAGTTTTTGTTTGAGAATGAAGATTTCATTGATGATGATGATGATGATTATGATTGAGAAGAAAAAAAATTGTTTTTGATGGTGTTTGAAAAAAAGAAAAAGATAACGAGGAGATCTGGGTTATTCAAACAAAAATACTTCTGTTTTTTTTTCTTTTTTCTTTTTTTTTTTTTTTTTTTCTTTTTTCTTTTCTTATGATTGCTCATGATGATTATAGAGATGGCTTCCCTAATTTTATTTTTATTTTTATTTTTTTTTGGTTATTTAATTGGTGATAATGATTGCGATGGATTCACTGTTCTCCCAAACAAAAACAAAACAAAACAAAAAAAATCTTTATTTTGTCCAAATTTTTTCTTCTAAAAAAATCTTTAATTTTCTCTTTACTTGTGAAGATGATGAGAGAATTGGGTTCATAAATCTTAAAAAAAAAAAATTATTTATTTGATTTTTCTTAATTTTTTTTTTCTCCTTTACGAATTTTTTTAATTGTGAATCAGATAAGGGTAATTACAAAATAAGTTATAGATTTTTATATTTGTTTTTATTCCAAACACTTTATAAAAGTGATCAAATTAGTCCCTATTGGGATTTGTAAATTGAGTTAATATGAAGTACATATTAGTAGAGGTGAATTGAAAACATAAATGATAAGATGGATTAGGATAAGGATTTAGTTTTCCTAGTATGAGTTTTATTTTATTTTATGGCTTAGGCTTTGTTTGTTTCGTGAGAAAGTGTTTTCCGACATTCTTTAACTGTAATGTTTACGAGTTATGGTTGGACTCAGAGCCGGCCTAGGGCCAGGGCACCAGGGGCGTCGGCCCATGACCCAATATTTTTAAGGCCTCCAAATACATGAAATCAGCTTAATATATAATGGGCTGAATTCTAAAATAATAAAAAAAAAAAAATTGTCCAATAGAAATGATTTGCATAAGAGAAAAAGGACATTGCTTTTACAAAGTCCAAACATTACAAAACAAAATAAAAAATAGAAAGGCCCCATTTTAAAATGGTGCCCAATTTGTTTAACATATTTTTTAAAAAAATATCATTTTATTGACTTCTTTTTTGCTAGACAATGCCCATGTCAGACTCTCAAGTCTCAAGTCTCAAGTCTCTGTTCTTTTTCTCATTTTCTGCATAACTACATTCTCTCAATCTTTCATCTCAGACTCTTAGGTCTTACACTTTTAGTCTCAGTCTCTCACTGCCCCAGGTAATTTCTTATTTTTTTTTTTGTTTGTAATTTTTATTTTAATGTTCTATTGTTCTATTTAATGTTCAAAAAACATCAATGTATATCAAATTTTGGTTTGTTATACACTTGTACCACTAAATCTTGTTTTATATTTCATATTTTCTTTCCAAAGAAGTAAATGTCAGACCTTGATTTTGTTTAATGTTTATATGCTTCTTGGCCTATTGTTCTATTTAGTTATTTGTTAACTTTTATTTTATATTGTATTTTCCAGCAAAAAAAATAAATCTTGCTGGATAGGCATAGCTGGACTAGTGGACTTGTTGAATCCAATTGTTTCACTTTGATTGTTAGTTTGTTAATTTAGAAATAGTTATCATTCATTTCTTGTTATTTGTTTGTTATTTTAGACCTTAGTTATTACTTATTAGTAACATGTTGTCTAAAAAACAACCATCTAGATTTGAAAAAAAGAAAAAAGAAAAAGATTAGAACAATTGACTCGGTTTATATATTCTTTGGATTTTGATCATCTGCTGATCTAATCTTTCTTTTGAACATTTTTAAAGCATGTGATTGGTTGTTGATAAAGTGATTGTAGAAACCAATCACATCTTAACCATATATTCATTACAATGCTTATATGTCATGAGATCATGTGAGGTCAGGAAAAAGATAAGATCAGTAAAGGATCCAAATTCATATTCTTAACCTTGTTGTGATTTTATTTTATCTTTAATGAAATTATCATTTTCGGGTTAAATATATGAAAACAAATTATAAATATGCATATGTGGCCTATTTTTAACATATTCACCCCGAATCCCAAAAATGTCAAGACCGGCTCTCAAAAATGTCAAGACCGGCTCTGGTCGGGCAACTGAGAGAATAACTCATTAACATATGCGAAATTTGAAATTCCAATTTTCAATATTCCTAGAAAACACTTTCTCGAGAAACAAACCTTCTAAGCAAAGAATTTACACAGCTTTGAACTTAGCGAGGCCTCTCAGATTTTAAATTCCTAACTTCAAAACAAATTATATAAAAAAAAAAAAAGGTGTTTAAATTAAATAAAAAAGAGGAGTTAGAAAAATGACCGCGTTGATTTCTGTTTAGATAGCTTATGAGATGATGAAGAATTGAATTGAATTGATCACTAAAAGGCTCTGCATCTGACTATGACTATGAGAGTGTGTGAGTTGGTAAGTAATTTAAATACTACAGAATCATCACCGTTGGATTTTTCCTGTGTGATATTATCTGACGGCTCATGTTCAATTTTATAAAATTAGATAAAGTCAAAAAAAAAAAAAGATAAGGTAAAAAGAGAATCCAAATCTTTTTATTCGGTTCTTTTTCTTGTATTATTTGTGTTGGAAGAATACTAAACTAGCGGAGAGCTGGGTTGGTATAAAAACAGCTAGCTAGCGTTGTGAGTGTGAACTGTGAAGAACTTATTAAGAAGCATGGCAAGAAAGCGAAGCAAGGAGAACCGCATGACGAGGGCTATAACCCGTTTGTCTTTGCTACTCGGAATGGGTGCGCCGCTTACATGGATGTACTTGGATTTCACAGCTGAGACCGATTGCCACAAGTTCCACCACCGCAACAATCCTCTTCTCCACTATCCTCTACTCTTGCTCTCTCTTTCATTCCTCAAATTCATAGCTTGTTATTCATTCCCAATAATTAAGACAAATAAAAGTGTTATATATTCGTATTCGGTTGCCATGTTCATGTTGATCCTCTTGATCGTCTCGTCTACAAAGTATGCAGACGATGGTACAAACTCTGTTGGGAGAGCATATAAGCATGCAGTACACGATGAACAACTATTCCGTAGATATGTGGAGATATGCGCCGTCAGTTGCTTACATGAAAACCCGTACATGTGTACGCCAGTCAAAACCTTGCACAGAATTTGCTGCCCAAGTTAGAAATCTGAATGCTTCACAAATTGATAACACCAAATGGTCCCCAATACATTCCATTAATTACTTTTTTTCAATTTTAATTATTCCTTTATTATTATTATTATTATATACATGTACATGTAATGTAATGGTTTAAATTCCAATTTCAGTCAAGTTGTTGCATGCCCCCAAATCACTGCGGTTACAGTAAAGCTGAAATGGAAGCATTAAAGCGGAAACGAATTGGGATAGTAGACTGCTTTCTTTGGAGTACTTACGAGCAATGGTTTTGCTATCAGTGCAACTCATGCGACGCTGCAATTTATGCCATCAGCAATAAGGAGTTGAGGCTTTTTGCTAAAACAAATATTTGGACCATCTTCCTTTTTTTAATTTATTGCTTCATTGCTAACACCACCCATTTTCGGCCATCTCCAACCAATTTTCTTGTATATTAATTAATTTTAATGTTTTTATATATCAATTCTTTTCTTATTATTAGATGCATCATACATGTTGTGTCAGTTTTTTTTTATATAATTTTTTATTTATACAGGCTTCTTTACTGGTGTGTATATATATATATATATATATATATAATTTTATTCTCATACATTCTTGATTTATCTTTTTTACTTGAATTAATTAGAGGGACGTACTGCCTTATAACATATATGATTGGGAACCATATCTATATAATATAGTAAAATGGAATTTCACATTAGCACGTGTTGTCGTATATAAATTTTATCATTAAATTTTTATTAATTATTAAGTGTTAATAGAAGGAGCTTTGGTCATATTAATTACCGACAATAATTAGTCCATTAGACCATAGATAAGGGAGAAAAACGGGCTCATTTAAAGCCATAACTCACTCATTTTCTAGACTTTTTATTGTAACATCATTCGTTACAACCTTATTAATTATTAATAAGAATTATGAGTATATTTGTGAGCAATCGTTACAATTTACAAATCTATATAAATTATATTTTATATCTGTATGAAACCCTCAAGAAGCCATGAATCAGCATGAGAAGGTTTGATAATTAATTAATTGATTTGACTTTTATTTTGTTACTACTTTCTTTTTTTTAAAAAAAAAATATTAATAATTGTAGCATTTAATTCACCTATATTGGACCAGTCAATAAAATAATTCACTCTTATTTGTCCATTAATTCTTCTTGATTTCTTATCTCTAATTTCTCTCTCTATAGTCTATAGACTCTTCTCTTCCCTATAATGATAACATAAAATTTATATTAATTCATTCATTTACAAAGATGCACGCATGACTCTTGAGATGTAAAATTTTGGTTGTTTCATACCATATTTAATTTAAATTTATATTAATTCATTCAATGTACAATGATGAATGCATGCCTCTTGGCTATTGGGATGTAAAACATTGGTGTTTCATACTGTATTTAAATGTAAACTTTGTGAACATCTATATTATTCTAATGCTCACAACAATCATTGTTATTTTTAAGCAAGTCACGTTTGCTATTGTGACCCTTTCTACATTTTTATTTTATTTTTTTAATCTCACTATTTTTCTCTCAATTTCTTTATGTTCTTTTTGTTGTATAGGATTTGAATCCAAGAGCTTAAACAAAATCTCTGCTTCCTTCAAGGTACTGTTCTTATTTTTCCCTGTTTTTGTTTCCAAGTGTTTTTCTAAATGTTGTTTTCGTTTTTTCTTTTTTTATCATAAAATAGTTCAAATGTTCTTTTGTAATCATTTACAAAAACATTTCATGAAAAAAATAAACTCTAAAATGATTTTAGTGTTTTCCACTTTTATATATTTATTTAAGCCCATATTACTATCTAATTATATGTTAAAGAAAATTATAACCGTAAGAAAAAAACCATAGAATGCGAAAAGTGAAGAGTAAAGGTTGAAACAAGATGAAGAGATATGAAGAGTGTGGGTAGATGACGATGAGAGCAAGTTGTGGTAGACATTAAAACAAATAGTTGACTAGCCGGGAGAAGATAGAGGGAGGCATATAAAGGGAGAAAAATAATGAGATAAATTTAGGGTTCAAAAAATTGTGTGTGGCAAGTAGGCAATTGGCATGTCTATATATATATATATTTTTTTTCTTTTTTAACAGCGGGGCAAGTCTATTGTAACACCATAGAATATACGGGGCATGAGTAAAAATATGGTTTTAAATGTTTTTCTTTTTACGGTAGAAACTTTTTTTTAATAATTTTTTTTTTTTTAATTTTAAAGGTTGAATATAAACTGTTTGGGCCGATCATGATTTAAGTTAAATGTCATAATTTTGTACCAAATTGGTGGAAAAATAATAAGGAAGTTGAGATTGATTAAAATTTTCCAATATTTGTGACAATCAGGGTAGATTTCTTAAAGATTATTTATTTATTATTATTTTTCACTTTTGGCAGGAATTCTTGAATATTTGAGTAGAAGAACTACAGAGAGGACTTCGGGACATCCTTAGCATCCACATCATCTATCTCATCCCAACATATATAATATTAAAAAATAAATTTGTATTAATTAGTTTTTTTTTTTTTAATTATTGTTAATTATTTAACTATATAATATATATAACCCAGAAAGGTTTGAAGATTCTATGTCTATGCCAGGCTAGGAATGAAATGGATCGTTATGCTTTGGCATCAAAAACAAGGGCAACTTCATTGGCTGTCTGAGATCTTTTAACTAACGAAAAATAGAAGTAGAAATTCTCCAATTATTTTAGGAACCCAACGCAGCGACAGAAGCGTAACGAATGGTCCTCCGAACTAAATAGATATACGGTTGTGGCGGCACCTGTAGTAGGACAGAAGACTTATCGTGATGCCCGTGGACCTAATGCATAAATAAAGAGACCAATTAGTAGCCGATCAAACCTATTCTTGGGTTCGATCCAACAAGTGATTCATAAGCACCATGTCAGGGTCGTCGATCAAATTAGATCGACAAAGTTGGGGAATTGGTCGAAGTCAGCGTAGCCTATGAATGGTCAACTCGGGGACACCCAATTCCTCTACAACATCGAATTCCGCTGTTGTATCGACTAAGTTCACGAGTTGGAGATAAGCGGACTCGCTCCTCCTATACGATACTATAGCTCTTTGGTTCCGTTTTCGGGTCATTCTATGGCAGAGCCTAGACATTGAACCGTTTAGGTACGCGGGGTAGATCACCATAGAGTCGTGCGTCAGCGACCCAAAGACATTCTTAGCTGGCCTAGCTTGATATAATCCTAAAGTAGCTACATCCATCTCTATGAATCAAACTCTTTCTTATACCACTAGAAGAATCACATGCCTAAAACGTGATATGTTGTTTCTTCTGTTTGGCCAGGTCTAAAATTACATTATACCCCCTTGATGATTGAGTCTAGGTGGTTGGTTAATCGTCACTCTAAGGTTTGTTTTTGGATGGATAACTAGTTGAGAGATTCGTTGATTGATCTGGTTGAGGATAGTTCATCGTTACAACCTCTTTTGGATTATGTTGTGGGTGATATTTACTCAGATGCTACGGGTTGGGATATATTCCTGTCTCTTTTAGCCCTTCTCAACCGGATGTTGCTTCTGAGATTGAGAATGTGGTGGTACGCACTGACCCAGACTAGTTAGTTTGGGCTTGTTCCCTGTATGGTGTTGTTTCTTGTAAATCTGCTTATGATTTTCTTTTTGAGGTTAGGAGTTCTGTTTTTTGAAGTAAGCAGATTTGAGCGTCTTTTATTCCTCATTCTCGTTCTGTCCTCATTTGACGATTGTTTTATGGTAAGATTCTTACGGACATTGTGTTGCATGCCAAAAGTTTTATTTCCTCATCTCGTTGTTGGTTTTGTTGTGCTGCAGAGGAAAACTTAAGACATATATTTCTTGATTGTTCTTTTGTTCGTGGGTTGTGGGATGTTGTATCCTCTACATTTGGTTATAAGCTTAAGTTAGATGGTACTTGTTTGGACGTTTGACAGGAGGCGATGAAGGTTGTCTTTAGCACTTAATTGAAAGTTCTCTGGCGGGCTTCTATCATCACTGTTTTCTGGGTGGTGTGGTTCCTCCGGAATCAAGCTACCTTTAAGGGTGGCAAGCTTGTTTTTACCGATGCTCTTTCCTTGATTTGACGTTCTGTTCGCGAGGCAGACTCCCTTCAGTCTGGCATTATGAAGAATTCAGTGGATGAGCTTCAGACTCTTCAACGGCTTTATGTCTCTGGTCATTCTTCCAAGGCTCCTCGTATTTTAGAGGTTAATTGGCGCCCTTCCCCACCGGGCTGTCTTAAGGTTAACACATACGAGGCTGCTTTTGGTAGTCCTGGTCTTGCTGGTTGTGCAGAGGTTTTTCGCACATGCAGGAGTTTCGTTAAAGGATGCTTTGATATTCCTCTTGGTGTCTGCTTTGTTTTTGAGGCTGTATTGGCCACTACCGTCCAAGCTATTGATTATGCTTGGACTTTTGGCTAGCATTGATTATGGTTGGAGAGTGATTCAACATTTGTAGTGGATATCCTTCGTTCTAGGTCTCGTAAGGTTCCTTAGCGTTGTCGCCCCGCTTGAGATAGGTGTTTTGAGCTTAATCTCTCAAATGGACTTTGTTGTCACTCATATTATCGGGAAAGGAACCAAGTTGCAGATAATTTAGCATCTAGGAGCCCCAGTATCGTCTCTCCTACATGGTGATGGACCACTCCAAATTTTTGCAATTATTTTATTTTCAATGATTTTTGTTGTAGACTTTCTTTTAGGTTCTGCTGATCTGTTTTCTTCTTTTATTTTCTTTTTTCTTTAATAAATTGTTGGGTTGGGATTGATTTCGATCCCCAACAACCTTATTTAAAAATAATATGTATATATATATATATATATATATATGCATGTATGTAATATTTGGTAAGTTATTTTATTTTATTTTTGGTTCATTAAGAAAATTTATTAATTATCTCATTAGTTATGGAATTGACCCTTCATTCTATTCATTATCCCATTACCTATTTTTGGCTCTTGATTTTTTTTATACTATTAGTTATTTTATCTTATTTTGGAGCTTTAACATGCCACGTGTTGATATAAGAAGGTTTGACTATTAATTAGTTTTTTTTTAAAATATTATATTCAACCCTTTAGTTTTATATTCTTCAACTCTTCATTTTTTTTTTCAATTAACGGTTGATTTTCTAGATTTAATGAGAATTTTTTTTTGATAGTATCTAATTTAATGATAATTATTACTATTATTAGAGTCTCAACATACCACATAAGAAGGCTTGACCTAACCATTAATTAATTTTATGTTAGAGATGTCAAAGAAATAAATCTAGAGAAATGTCTCATGATTGTTTTCCATTACTAGTGCATACAATATCTTAGATCAATAGTTTAAATCATGACTATTTAAATTATTGTTGCGTTACATTTTATAATTCCCACACATCGTGTGAGATGCAATATAGTAACATGTATGATGCAATCTAGTAACAAGTATGATGCAAGAAATCAAATTTCATTATCAAGAAAACAGAAGTTAAAAAGCACAAAGCTAATAGCAAAGGCAATGATATCAATCAATGCATGTCACACATGTTTGGAGTGAGGGCGTGTTTACTAATCAGGAATAAATGGAATCGGAATTAAGTTTCACCGGAAAGAGAATAGAAGGGAATCGGAATCAAGTTATTAAATTACATTTCAGTGTTTACTAACAATTTAGGAATCTGAAACATAATCAAATTTATTCCATTTCTAATGTTTACTTAAACTAAGGAATCGGAATAATACATAATTGACTACAAAAATATCCTTGTGTATAAAACATGATGAAATATATATATATATATATATAATTTATTATGAAAAAATATATTTTATATTACTCATAACACTATAAATATAATAATTAACTTATTTATATTGTAATATTTGAACTAATTAGATAAATAACTATTAAGATAACTTGATTAAAAAAACGAAGCTGCAACCGTATATATAAAAGATATGATTATGCCATAGTTATTATTATTTTTATTATTATTTTTTGAAAAGTACTGTAATTATTTTTAGTTCAATAATATGTATATATAAAGATGAATTTTTTATAAATCACACGGTTAGAATAATATAAATTATTGATTATGTAAACCAATATTAAGATTAAAAAAAAAAAAAAGTAAACCAATATGATTTACTTAAATTAAAAACAAAAGTTAATAATCATGAAGAAAACGGTTGGATTTTTTTTTAAGTGGGGATATTTTAATAAATAAATCATGAATTCTTTTTTCAATTTTAGTAAATAAATCATGATTCCTAAGGTGTGTGGGAGGAATCAAGTTCTCTTTCCATCAGGAACTTAATTCTTGATTTATGAGTGAGGTCTATAGAATTTAATTCCCTAAAAAATTAGTAAACAGTAGAATTAAGAAATTAGGAACTTAATTCCCTTTAGTAAACACGTCATAAAAGATATCGTGTTTGCATCCAAATCAAAGGCGATTCTCATTCCTTGAAGTTGAAAATTTCCTATGATAGAAAATGGTGTATTTCCTGGTACTACGGAAAATGCAAGGCAATATATGTTATCCCCTAAATATGTCATGATTTGATCTGTTTCCAACTTGAGAGGTTGATCGAAATCATCAAAAATGAATGAAACTGATGGAAAGGCAAGTCGGATGTTAACATGACACATCGCACAATTCCCCGTAATTTCATACTCGTAATCAACCATACAGAAACACTTGAAAAAAATCGTAAAATTCATGTCTCCAAATATAGCCACAAATCTTTTTTAAATATCATCACAAATCTTTTGTGGTGATATTTGAGGATATAAATTTTACGATTTTTTCAAATGTTTCTGTACGGTGATTACGGGTAGGAAATTATGGGGAATTGTGCAATGTGATAATGATAAGAAAAAAAATGACACGATATTAAAGTAAAGAAGGTGAGAAAAAAGTACCAAGGGTGTTGTCATGGTGGTTTAGGATAAAGGGTAGATACGAAGATGAAAGCATTTGCACAGGAATTGGAAAGATACTGTATTTCAAGGATGGTAATGTTTATTAATAACCCTAAACAAGATTAGGTGAATCACACACTCACACTTGTCTTAAAGGATATATTATGCACACACTGACACACTCTATCTACACTCTTACCCTTCTACGGTTCTACCTAATTCAAGAAAAAACAATGCATGTTGTCTTAATTTTCACACTTCAAGGTGAAAGATTGTCTTGACATTTATCTATGAAGTACCGATTTACAAAGCCAAATTACTATATTTAACCTATTTAGATACTCATTTATAAACTCATATTTTAAAGTATCTAATAATTAGCAACTTGAGTTTTTTTTTGTTCACCTTAGATTTCATACACAAAAAACTTTGAATAAGTAACTAATTAACATATAAATATAATTCTAGTAGAAATAATCACTTCATAATCATCTGTTATACCCATGTTTATCATAGACCACATGTGCATATAGAACATAGAATTCATGGTATACATCACACATATGACATATGTATGCTTTGAATATAAATAATCGGTCTATTAATGTCAAGACGTAATAACGCTTATTTTAACAGTAATTGAACATCAAAATTTAATGATGCTTGTCTTAATGGATAATTACAGTCATAAAGTTATGACGTTTAAAAACAGTTAAAGAACTTATAATATTAAAAACCGTCATAAAATTATGATGCTTTCAAAACCGTCAAGAAACTATTCTTGACGTTGAGATTAATGATGGTTTTTAAACGTTATAAACAACTTATTATGACGGTTTTTCTCTATCATAAAACCTCTTTTTTCTTGTAGTGATTATACAAAGTATATATGTGTGATGTATGGCATGAATTCTATGTTATGCACATGTCATCTACGATAAACATGAGTATAACAGATGATTATGAAGTGATTATTTCTACTAGATTTATATTTATATAATTAGTTACTTACTCACAGTTTTTTGTGTATGAAATCCAAGGTGAACAAAAAAAAACTCAAGTTGCTAATTGTTGGATACTTTAAAATATGAGTTTATAAATGAGTATCTAAATGGGTTAAATATAATAATTTGGCTTTGTAAATATATATTTTTAATCTATAAGAATCTAACAAGATCGGACACTAATAACACTAATAAAGTAATCGGAATCTGACGAAATCAGACATTAATAACATAGTTCAATATAAGGTGAGAAGTGAGAAACCAATCACAAATACAGAGAGACCAATCACATTGCTAATTACCACATACTGACATACATACCATTGGCTTACTCTAATTTTTTTATTTTTTATTTTTATTTTATTTTATTTTTTTTTATCTTTTAACTTGTAAACTAACACTTAATTATGATGTAAGTTGTGATTAAAATGAATAAACGATGATGGTTGGTTATGTGGAAAAAAAAGAAAGAAAAACAAAATGAGAAGAAACCAAACCAAAAGAGAATGAATTAATCAGAAAGTAAATATTGATTTCACTTGATAAATTGGGAATCCAAATTGAGAATATCCCAAATATTTCAACAATATTTTTTACATCAATATCCCCAAATTCCGAAAATGTCATAATTTATTTAATTCCTTGTATATAAGTGATTCGTGACTCACCACATCAACCTATGAGAATGAGCTTTGAGTACAAATAAATTTGGTTTGTACATTACTCGAAAACGACATGTATATACAAATGTGAATTTTTTTATTTTAAACTGCAAATTGACCAAGAAAATGTAGATATGAAGCCAACAATGGATCAGAATTTGATTTATTCAGGCCCAAGAACAATTTGTGTCCAATCCTTTTCAAAAACAGCCACCAGTCCAGTCTGTTGATTAACATTACACAAACTTTAAGCTTGAATCAGACCTTAATCAGAGGGCCCAAACTGTCTTGTTGTTTTTTCTATATGGAGCAAAAGTCTTATTGTAAAAACTTGTTATGGATTTACTGTAAAAAAAAAATCAAAAAAAAAAAAAAAAACTTGTTATGGATTTGCACTTTGCAGCAAGCTTTATGGGTTTGGAAAACTTGGATGGTGTCCATAATTAAAAACATAGATTCTCTATTTCGAAATCTGAAACCAAATATTTAGAAATCTGAAACCGAATGGATCAGAGATATGTAGCGAAGTATAAGTTCTCTCTTGATTTGAAATTTACTTGAATACATACATTGTTATGGGTATTCTTTCACCGGTCTGTTCTGGTCAGTGCGCACTAATATAATTACATCAGTACCAGTGCATGTGAACCATTGATTATGAAGAAGTTTTGACAAGTGCACTTTGAGTCAAAGTATATAAATCTAATGGTTCACATCTAACGCATTGATGAAGTTATCAATGCGTATTGATTTGATTTAACATTTCTGATTCTTTCATATTCGTTAAAGTCAATACTATTGTTTGATATAAATAAACAAAAGTTAGCCTTAACTTCTCAATGGCTCTTTTACGAATAAAACCGTGAGATTCAATGGGCCAAAACAAACAATACCTCATAAGTGGGGATGTGCAACCACCTACACCAACATAAAACTAAGAAGGAAGAAGTCTAGAAAGTTTCGCAAATGATATATGCTTCTTAATTTGTTATGTTAAATGAACAATAAAAAACATATCTTCTCAATATAGAACTGGTCTTTTCTTCTTTCTTTTATAATTTGCAGGAATGATTGATTAGGTCTTAAATGGATATAATTAGTTGATTTTATAATGTTTTGTGCAAGAGTCTATCTACAGATAGAGCCTGTTACATGTTGATTCTTCATTAACATGTTGAAGTCAAAGTAATCAAATATATCTTTCGAACTTCTAGAAGTCAATGTGGCAAGTAAAGTAACCAACCTCAATACAATAATATGGAATCTTCATTTTTTTTTTTTTTTTTTTTTTTTTTTTTTTTTTTTTAATTTCAAAGAGAAACGTTCATGGTATACCATTAAATTATTTGAACTGACAACAAATTCAGGAAGACTAACATGGTTCTTGTAGTCTTGTTGCCTAGATATTGTTGAATCACTTGAATATCAACAACAATTTATTTACATAATTTTATCTTTCTTTGTTAATTACTTAATTTATCGGTCTTATAGTTGATTCGTACAAACTTGATAGTCAAAAAACTCTTGTAATTGGAAACATAAGCATGAAAATAATTTGCCTTTGAAAATCTCTAAATTGCTAAATATATATATATATATATATATATCTCAAACCCCCATTAATTCTTGCTTCATTTCTCAATTTCCCATTACCAAATTCATTTTTTTTTCTTTTTTTTACTACGATAAAACCTCTCTATAGTCATAATGGTGGGACCAAACTAATTTTATTACTATGAGGACCTTATAACTTAATAGAGGTGTAGTTACAAAAATTATTATTTTAATTTATTTATCCTTAGTGCAAGTGGTATAAAGGTAAAGTATGCATTACATTATTAAATAATTAATTGAGCATATTAAATCCAAGATATAGACATCGATAAAAGAGATAGACATAGTTTTAAAAAACTAGTATATGTATCTATCTATGTAGTGTTGGGAATATTCAAATTAAGTCATCGTTAAATCTAAAATTTTGAATTCTCTTTAATGTTTTTCTCTCAATGTGAACTCTATAAATACATAAATTGTACTATAACACGGCCCATGCAATCTTCAATCAATTCAAGTGATACCTTTTCTAAAGAATAATCACTATCCCAAACAACTTAAGATAAATATTTTATTTCATCTTAAACCTTTAATGTAACATATAGCATATATTATTTTGCAATATATAGATAATTATAACTATGTGGAGGTAAGTTCCTTAAGACGGGATCTAAAAAAATTATAATTTATTATAATGTGGAGTTTATTCTTATTTACAACTGACCCAAGTTGGGATTGGAATTTTTTATGACTACATGGAGGTTATTCCTATTTAGAGTATTACTATAGAGAGGTAGATTTGGGGCCATTGTTTGTATATTGTGAATTTATGATATGGGTTAGTGCTTAAATGTGGTGTTAAAATGTGTTTGATGAGTTTTAATGACAAGCATGAAATGTTTGATAAAAAGGGTCAAAGAGCTAGATTTTCTCTGCAAATTAAAAGAATCCATTAATTGTTTGATGTTGTGTTGTGCAGTTTCCACCGGTAAAGTCCTTGTCTTCGTGCTTTTTAGTTGACCGTATCTGCACCATGTGAAGTGGTGGAGAGACCAGGCCAAATGTTCATGAATTGACACATTCAAATAATAAATACTAGAAAATAAAATAAGAAAGAGAAATAAGAAAGTTCTTTGTAGGATATGTACAACATTTGGTTGATATTTTGCAACAAGCTCCATCCTCTCCATACTACTCACATGAGCTGCCAACTATTTGGTATGGAATTATTTGGATTCCACGATATATATATACTTGCAATACAAGGTTCATTAGGCTCTAATACCCTTTGTGACTCTTCTCTTCGAAACCAGCATCCAATCGTGTCATGTCACGTAGTTTAGATATACTCGAAATAGAGAGATGATAACAGATAATATATCATTAATGATAATGAACATATCACATCGTCATGTTTAACTCTATTATAGGATTGCTCTCGTCCGCACCATCGAGAACTTATCTTTTCTTCTTCGGCATAGATATTTTCAGATAAGATAGTGATTATATATGTCCACAACAAGAATTGCCATGAAAAGGAGATTGAGATGCTGTTCTTATAGGATTCCACAAACAATAAGTGCTTTCTTGTTCTTTTGGAGGAAAAAATGAAAAAAAAAACCCCACAGCAGAAAGCTGTGAAAATGAATGAGAGCCTTTGAAAACTTAAATCATTGATGATTCATGCATGACTCAGTTATATGTGTACACTACACTTAATGAGTAGGGGTCCACATAGATGGATAATTTATTTTGAGGCATCTATCTACACTTCCTCATCGTGTACTAAAAGGATATGTTCACTTCTTATCATGTATTAATTCTTCACTACGCAAAAAAAAAAAAAAAAAAAAAAAAAAAAGAAGGAGAATCAGTAAATGTCATGAACAGATCTGCTGGTGGGTCTCTACTACAAGTCTATAACACATTGCACTGAATTTGTCTGTTTGGTCTAGACAGTACTGGTAAAAAATTTCACCCCACTTTTGGACCCTTCTCATAAATTGCTACAGTTGACAGTTTCTGACTTTCTTCTTAAAGTTTGTTAATATTTTGTGGTTTTGTGTTGCTTTTACTTGGACACAATTAATGTTTGTTACTGGTTGGTTTTTGTTAGATAAGATTCTAATTACATATGTATAGCGACACCTAGAAAAGAATGAGTTCTCATGTTGAAATACTTGAAAACAAAAGAAATTTTTTTGAATCAAATGCAATGAACCCTTTTTATAGGCAGAGACATGCATGGACTTATTTCATGTTTACAGCTAATGCTTTTTCTGGGTATAATATCTTTGAATCATGACCTCTTCTTTTGGCCAAAATGTGAAGAATCAAATCTCAAATCTAATCTTACCTTGCCCCCAAGTTTTGACTTTTATTGCCTTACAAGTTTGTCTTATGCATTTAATAACGTGTCTGCAATAGTTTGGAGTTCGGCAAATATTATTCAATGCAACCAAGAGACAACCTTGTTAGTATCAAGAACACATCTACACATCTAAAAAAATTCAATAACAAATTACTTGTTACATGATACATACTTGAGAATTTAGAAGTCAACAACAACATAGGATGTTTTGTCTGTCTTGTTGATATAATCACACAAGTAAGATGAAAATGGTTAATGGTACAGTAAAAGGGTCTACTATTGGGTTGAAAGGAATGGTCTCAATCAACATGTCCTTGTTACTCTTAATGTTGTGTTCTGAGTGCTACCTAAAATCAGTTCAACAAAAGTAAATCACAGACAATGGCAAGTGCACCACCGTGTGAACACTGTTAATGTTTGAGAACCACTTTTATCACATTGAAGTCAGACCCGAGACAACATCATCATCATACTCAGGTGAATTGTGCTTTTACAAGCAAGTGATCACTTGATGATGGTAAGAAGATTTTCATTTTTCACCCAATCAACCAACAAGGCAACAACCACCAACCCAGAAGAGAAAGAAAGAAAAAAAAAAAAAAAGGGAATAAGTAGCCACATCTGTGATGATCTGCCTGAAACCAATGAACCTTGAAAAGTGTTCCTGCTGTAAAATGTGGAAAAAAGTACCCAACTTTGGTGAGATAATGGACCTGACACAGTAGTTAAAACGTTTTTAACCAAACAAAAGAAACAAACAGTTAAGGATTCTGGCTAATGAGAAGCCAACACGTGGTCACAACACACCACCAATTTTTGTAGTGTGAGAGAGCAAGAGACACGGGTTGTGGGGCTTGGATTCCTAAAGGTTGCGTCAATAAAATAAATGAAAAAGTGTACTACTCTCCCTCTCTTCTCTTACCAGTGAAACAACATTTATATCACACAAATTCTTCTTCTCTCTCCTAACTTTTGCCTAATTTTTCTCTGCTTCTCTTCCTTTCTCTCTGCCAGCCCTCTCTATTCTGTACGGTGATCTTTACAGTTTTTTCAGGTCCGGGAGCTGGAGCAACCCAACTTACAAGCTCACACCATATCTGGGCAAGTTCCAAATTTTATTTTTGTTGTTGGTTTTGTATAAAGTTATGTGCTTTTTAATTTTTTTGAGTTAAAAGTTGTTATCTATGAGCTTGGTGGTGATGATGTGAATTGAGGAACTTCCAAAGTCATGTACTTCTGGGGTTTTTCTGGGTAATTGTGGGGTTTGAGCGCGTGGGCAGCTCTTGTTTGGATCCACTGATGTGTTGGTTTTACTCTTTTTGGATTTATTGGGGACATAGAGATGATGATACATAGAAGAATTTTTTTGGCTTTCAATGTTTCTGAGTATTTTAGGTGACAGTTTGTGATTAAAGTTTGATCGTTGTTTATTATTGGCATCTTGTTCATTTACTGTGCTGGTGTTGGTGGAACTGGAATCTGGTTATTTTGGCAATCTGGGTGTTTTTTGAATTTAATCAATGGAGACCAAATATGGAGGCAAGGCTGGTAAATTCTATGGTCCGGTGGTATCGGATTTAAAAGCTGTTGGAAAAAAGAGCTTAGAATGGGATTTGAATGATTGGAAATGGGACGGCGATCTTTTTACTGCTAGTCCATTGAATTCTGTACCATCAGATTGTAGAGGCAGGCAGTTGTTTCCTGTTGCACCTGAACTACCAGTAAATGGGGGTTTGTCAAATAGTTCATCGTCTTGTTCGGAGGATAACAATGTTGGGAATGACAAAGGGAAGAGGGAATTGGAGAAGAGGAGGAGGGTTGTGGCTGTTGAAGATGAAGAGTTGAATAATGATGAAGCTGCAGGGTCACTTAATTTAAAGCTCGGTGGGCAAGTTTACCCTATAACGGATGGGAATGCAAAGAGTGGGAAGAAGACTAAGATTGTTGGGAATACTTCGAATCGTGCAGTTTGTCAGGTGGAGGATTGTAGGGCTGATCTTAGCAATGCCAAAGATTACCACCGACGACATAAGGTTTGTGATATGCATTCAAAGGCCACTAGAGCACTTGTGGGAAATGTTATGCAGCGGTTCTGTCAGCAGTGTAGCAGGTTGGTTGAATTATTTATCTTTGTTTCGAAATAGACAAAGGCAGTTTATTATTGTTATTAATATGATTATAGTGAGTCTAGTAGCTGCTTTGTTAAATACACTTTAACTTGATATGACAGAAAATAAGAAACATGTTATTAATTTCCATCTTCTATTTTTGTTAATTAGAAACAGAAAATATTTGTTGATTTTCTTTGGATTTGTATGCTCCTGCCTTAGCCTTCAGTATAGTTGTATGCTATAGAAAAATACTTTGTTTTTCTCCAGTTAGTTGCAACTTGGTTATACTTATGGGCAGGTTTCATATTCTTCAAGAGTTTGATGAAGGGAAAAGAAGTTGTCGGAGGCGTTTAGCCGGTCATAACAAACGGAGAAGGAAAACACATCCTGATAATGTAGTCAATGCAGCCTCCCTGAATGATGAAAGGGGTAGTAGTTATCTACTGATAAGTTTGCTGAGGATTCTCTCAAATATGCACTGTACGTATTTGAACCTTTTGAAATTTATTTACCTTTTCACTTTACTAAGATACTGCAATGATGGAAATCGGTTCTGTACTATATCTCCTGGAATGATTAGCTGATACCAATGCTATTGTGATATTCTGCTATCTGCTCTAGTGATACTTACCAATTTATTAAGCAGTATTTGAACATGGTTTGTTTAATTACATTGTTCACAGCTGAAAAAATTATACCTAATAATCATTTGGTGAAAGAATGAGAGATGCATCTTTCACCATGCTTGTTGCTAACTTGTGGAAGTTCAGAGGTTGCCAATGTGCTAATTTGGGTTATAAGAAGTATTTTTGAAGTTAAACTATGGTTTAAATTTTGAAACTCTTGAATTTTGTAGGAATTCTAAGATGTTAAAGGACTGTAAGCCATTGGTATACCATTGAGCTTAAGGAGAGTGGCGGCTAATCCAGAACCTAGCAGTTTTGATTGAAGCACTTGGTTAAGGACACAAACACTTAGAAGGTTAAAATTCTAGAGTCACAGTGTAATCCATAGTCTAGTTCAAGGTTGCACCTTTTGTTTTTGTTAAAGGCATGGCGTGGAAGACTGTGATCAAGTGTTATAAATAGCATGAACTTTATGTGGATGGTTCAGTATGTGGTTCTTCCTGAAATTAATCATGGTCGTGATTCACCACCTTATTTTGGTCAGCTTGTGTTGTCTGATAGTGCATTGCTTTCTTGTGCAACTCTTTTTTCAAATCTTTAGGTACTCTTGCTTGGAAAGTTAAAAAGTAAATACTAATACTAATTATCCTATGGCAAAGTTAAATAAAGTATCTAATCTTATTGTACTATCAGGCAGTTGTTTTGTGTGCATGTTTTCCTCTTTTACCCCTCTTTAGGAGTCATTGCTAGTGTACATATTTGATTCCATAGATTTGGCCTTCTATGAATTGCAGCAAATAACACTGATCAAACAAAGGATCAGGATCTCCTTTCTCATCTGATCAGGAACCTGGCTAGTCTGGTTGGCACAAATAATGGGAGGAACATATCAGGGCTGCTGCAAGGATCTCAAGGTTTACTAAATACCGGGGCATCAGCTGGGAATGTTGAAAAGGTGCCAGATGTGGTTTCGGCTGTTCCTCAACCTGCTGGACCTTCTAGTTCAGCCTATAAAATAGATAATTGCGTTGGTATTTCAGACCGTCAGGCATCTATGGGCCAACATGGTACCATACCTGCTTCTGATTTGATGCAGAAAAGAATATGTATTAATAATGCTCAGGGTCTGGGTGTACAAGCTCTATCAGGTTCCCAGTCCACAGCCAAAGCAAATGAGCTAGAGGCCACATTTAGGAGGGGCAAGATGAATAACATTGACTTGAACAATGTTTATGATGATTCTCAAGACCTCGGAGAGAACTTACAAAGGTCTCATGCTGCTGTTAATTCAGAAAATGGGTCTCTCTATTACCCTTCCTGGTTACAGACAGACTCTCACAAGTCAAGTCCACCTCAGACAAGTGCGAACTCAGATTCAACTTTTAGCCAGTCACCATCTAGTTCCAGTGGAGAGGCTCAGGTATATCGTATTTGTTGTGATTGAATGTCTCTGCTTCTTGTGTTTGCATTACCTTTTGATTGAATTATGGGGCACTGAGGTGGTAATTGCTGGTTGAGTGCTCAATTTCTTCTCGCCTGCTTTTTATTCTGGAAGCTTAGTTGTTTCGCATTAAGAACTCTATGTTACTGGAGTATTGCTTGATGTTTTCTGTTATGAAAAGAATATTGGTTTGTGTTGCGCCTTGAATGAGCCTGTGGTGATAAAGTATGCTTTGAAACAAGTATGCAAAATTGTTACATAGGCCTCCATATGGTTATTTCTCCTGACCACTCTTTGGTTCACCAATTGCAGAGTCGCACGGACCGCATTGTATTTAAGCTCTTCGGGAAAGACCCAAATGATTTCCCTGTTGTTGTGCGAAGACAGGTATCATTTGGGTTATTCTTTGGATGCAAAATTCCATCAGATAGTTCTTCCAATAGATGGTTAAATTTTATAAAATATACAATGTGCAGATCCTTGATTGGTTGTCCCACAGTCCTACGGAGATTGAGAGCTATATAAGGCCTGGCTGTATTATATTAACTATATATCTTCGTCTCGGTAAACCCA
Source organism: Acer negundo (assembly GCA_035582765.1). NCBI lineage: Eukaryota > Viridiplantae > Streptophyta > Magnoliopsida > Sapindales > Sapindaceae > Acer > Acer negundo. Next base: position 44,933,796 of record CM069233.1, on the reverse strand, counting down.
CATGGGAGGAGGTATGCTCTTGTGCAGTTGCTGAAAGTGCAAATACTTTATTGGCCTCGACTGAAATCGTAAATTGATGATTTACAGAAAGCACTACTAATCTTTTTAAATCACTTGTGCTTACATACAGCTCTGCTGTGATATGGGCTCCAGTTTGAGAAGACTTCTCGATGGTTCTGATGACCCTTTCTGGAGAACAGGATGGTTGTATGCTAGGGTGCAGCATTCTATGGCTTTTATATACAATGGTCTGCTCTCTCTCTCTCTCTCTCTCTCTCTCTCTCTCTCTCTCTCTCTCTCTGCGGGCGTGTGTCTATGCTTGGTTGTGGGAGTGTGGGGCGGGACGTTATAGCTTTTCTTAATGTAATGACAAGCAATTCTGAATTCTGAATTGGCATTGCAAATAGAAGAAATTGTTTTGATAATTTATATCTGTGCTGCAGGTCAGGTTGTCTTAGACACACCCTTACCTCTAAAAAGCCATAAACATTGCAGGATCTCAAGCATCAAGCCAATTGCAGTTTCCGTGTCAGAAAGAGCTAAATTCATAATTAAAGGCTTCAATCTTACACAATCCACCATGAGGTAATTTTATCTTCTTTGGATGCGTTGTGACCATCTTCTCTTCCCTTGTAGACAATCTATCAGGAGAATATAGACTGAAGTCTCGTTATATTATATTTTTTCTGAAATTATTTGACTGACTGAAAAATTAGTAAGTCTTACTATTTTCTGATATCAGGTTACTCTGTGCTCTAGAAGGAAAGTATTTGGTCGAGGAAACTTGTTTGGACTTGATGGATGGTGCTGATATTGTTAATGAGCATGACGAACTCCAGTCTTTGAGCTTTCAGTGCTCCATACCGAATGTTTCTGGCAGAGGATTTATCGAGGTTTGGTCTCATCCTCTGATGTTTCTTTACATGTACTGTTGTATTACTTTCATGAGCAAACCTCCTAAGGCTCAATTAAATTCCCTGTCAATATTTTTCCCAGATCACACCCTCCCTCGTCATCTTCTCTCTTTTCCTCCATCCTTGTTAAAGTCATAAATTTTGATCATGGGTGCAAAAGTTCATGGTATTAAAACTTTGGTATAGGATTCCCAATGTTGATATAATGAAATATCAAGATTAGATATGCACTCATTATTCATCTTATAGTATGATACTCTTTCAAAATAAAATATCGAGCGATAGAATAAAATATCAACACAGTGGATTAATATCCAGCTTATGAAAACAATGTAGACTGAGAGCTAGTGACAAAGCTGGAGGAGTTTGGTACAAGAATGAATTATTCAATGTTTCTTTTCGTTTATGTGTACAGCTTTTCACACATTTGATATAATTTTCTGGTCATGTGGTACTATCAGATTGAAGACCATGGTCTCAGCAGCAGCTTCTTTCCATTTATAGTCGCAGAGCAAGAAGTGTGTTCCGAGATCTGTATGTTGGAGAGTGTAATTGAGGTGGTTGATACTGTTGACGACTTACAGAAAGAGGCTGAAATGGTGGAATTCAAGAATCAAGCGCTGGACTTTTTACATGAAATGGGTTGGCTTCTTCATAGAAGTCGAGTGAAGTTTAGGCTGGGTCATTTGGATCCAAACTCTGATCTCTTCCCTTTCAAAAGGTTCAGGTGGCTTATGGAATATTCGATAGAGCACGATTGGTGTGCTGTAGTGAAGAAACTCTTGAGCATTCTGTTTGACGGACCTGTTGATACAGGGGAGCATACTTCCATTGAGCTTGCATTATTAGAGATAGGTCTGCTCCACAGAGCTGTGAAGAGAAATTGCCGGCCTATGGTGGAACTATTATTAAGATACGCCCCTGACAAAGTATTGGATAAACCAGGATGTGAGCAGAAGCATCTAGTCGAAGGAGGCTACAACAGCTTTGTATTTAAACCTGATGTTGTTGGCCCAGCTGGGTTGACTCCACTTCATGTAGCAGCTTCCATGGATGATGCTGAGAACGTGCTGGATGCCTTAACAGACGATCCTGGATTGGTATATCTTCATCTCTTTGGATACGCTAATCCTCATACTTCTCTGTAATGTCTTCTTATCCTTCTACTTTTGAGACTCTTTCATGTTGCTGATAATGGATATTCTTGTTCAGGTTGGAATAGAAGTATGGAAGAGTGCCCGTGATAGTACAGGTTTGACACCGAATGATTATGCATCCCTTCGAGACCACTACTCATATATCCATCTAGTCCAAAGGAAAATAAACAAGAAATCATCGGAAACTGGGCACGTGGCACTAGATATCCCCGACAGTAGCCTCTCAGATTGCAATTCCAAGCAGAAACAACTCTCAGACATGAATAATAATAAATCAATGGTTTACAGAGTCGTTAGCATGCAGACTGAAAAGATGGAACCAAAAGCAATGCAGCAGCGCCATTGCAGATTATGCAAACATAAGCCGGCTTATGGAAACACAAGAACATCCCTAGTATACAGGCCTGCAATGCTATCAATGGTGGCCATTGCAGCCGTCTGTGTTTGCGTGGCTCTGCTCTTCAAGAGCTCACCGGAAGTTCTTTACATTTTCCGGCCATTCAGGTGGGAAATGCTCAAGTATGGTTCTAGCTAAGGTAGTTTAATGTGTATTAGTTCCCTTAGATAGTTGTCTCCATAAGAAGATTGAAGAAGTCTCGTGATTTGTATGGATTTAGAGTGTCTTCAAGTGCAAAATAAAATTATATATGTATCATTGATGGTTACTTTTAATGTCATATATATATATATATATATAGAGAGAGAGAGAGAGAGAGAGAGAGAGAGAGAGAGAGAGAGAGTTCAGCTGCGTACATGATGTGGCTTTTAATTTATATATTTTGTGTGTGCTCAATGGAACATGGAGATGGAGATTTTATATATTTATATTAATAAATCTTAAATTTTTTTAAAAAAAAAACAGATAAAAAATTAGAAACAAAAACAAAATATAATCAAGAAAATAGTAAAAAAAACAAAAAAATTACCAAGAAAAAGAAATAAATGAGGAGGGACGTTTTGATCGGGTATGGGGCAGGAGGCCCAAAAACCAAACACCGGGTTCGGTTGTTTCGGTTTGAAACCGACTTAACCGAATCCGCCCCGGATTCGGTTAGTTCGGTTGAGAACCGAAAAACCCACTAAAAAAACCCAAAACAGAGTCTTTTGTTCATCTTGTGAACTCAAAAATGTCGTCGATATCTCTCTCATTTTCTTCTTCACTTCTCTGCTCACCTCTCACTCACAACAACAACAACAATAACACGACCAAACACAACAAATCCCAAGTTACAAACTTTAAGGTTGTTCATTGCTCATTTGTCACATCAGCCACAAAGACAAAAACGTCTTCTTCTTCTTCTTCGGTTGTGGTTCCTAAAAAGAGACACTGGAAGGAAGGAGAGTATCCTGGATTCTCTGAGACTTCTGTTCCTGGCGGTGGTTATGGTTCGAGGAAGACACCCATCAAAAATGTCAAGAAGAAACTCGACAAGAGATCCAAAGCCAAGGCTTGGGTCAGCACTGTCACCGAGACCTTATCTGATTTTATTCTCAAGAAGCAGTGGCTTCAAGCTCTTCAGGTGAGAGATTCTTCACTGTTTTTTATTTTTTATTTTTTATTTTTTATTTTATTTTTTTTTATTTTTATTTTTATTTGTAGCATTTTAGAATCCAACAACTGGGTATTGTTATGTTTAGGTGGAAAAGACATAATTAAAAAAAAAAAAAAATTTATTATTAGTTCTTCTTCACTGTTTTTGTTATTATTTGCAATTTTGCATTCACTAGTTTTCGGCTTTTTTGGGGGGTTTCAGGAAGTAAAATTAGAAATCAACAACCGGTTATTTTATTGTATTTACAATTATGTTTAGGATTATAATTTTAATCTTGTCAAAGTTGAATGCTTTTTAGGCGTTTGAGATGCTAAGAGAGCAACCCTTTTATCATCCAAAAGAAGGCACGTATATGAAGCTCCTTGTTCTGCTTGGAAGATCTGGGCAACCCCAACGTGCCCAACAGCTTTTTGATGAAATGGTTGAAGAAGGATTGGAACCCACTGCTGAACTTTACACTGCCTTACTCGCAGCTTATTGTCGAAACAATCTCATTGACGAGGCTTTCTCTGTTCTTAATCAGATGAAAACCCTCCCTAACTGCCAGCCGGATGTTTTTACCTATAGTACTTTGCTTAAGGCCTGTGTTGATGATTTGCGTTTTGAGTTAGTTGAGTCTTTATATGAAGAAATGAGTGAGAGATCAATAACTCCAAACACAGTCACTCAGAACACTGTGTTAAGCGGGTATGGCAAGGCAGGGAAGTTTGATCAAATGGAGAAAGTGTTGGCAGAGATGTTAGAGAACCCATCGTGCAAACCTGATGTTTGGACGATGAATTCTATCATCGGTGTGTTTGCTAACAAGGGTCAGGTTGATATGATGGAGCGTTGGTACGAAAAGTTCCGTAATTTTGGTATTGAGCCAGAAACAAGGACCTTTAATATTTTGATTGGTGCTTATGGGAAGAAACGGATGTATGATAAAATGTCATCCGTGATGGAATTCATGCGCAAGCTTCAATTTTCATGGACAACTTCGACTTATAACAATGTAATTGAGGCTTTTGCAGATGTGGGGGATGCAAAACACATGGAGTACACGTTTGAACAGATGCGTTCTGAGGGTATGAAATCGGACACCAAGACATTTTGTTGTCTTATCAATGGATATGCTAATGCAGGTCTCTTCCATAAAGTTATTAGCACTGTCAGCTTGGCTGGAAAGTTCGAGATACCTGAGAATACATCATTTTTTAATGCGGTTATATCTGCATGTGCCAAGGCAGAGGATTTAATGGAGATGGAGCGAGTTTATAAGCGGATGAAAGATAAGCAATGTCCACCAGATTCCAGAACTTTCTGTATTATGATGGAGGCATATGCAAAGGAAGGTATGAACGACAAGGTCTATGATCTAGAACAGGAGAAACAACAGATCCTTGCAGACAGTCCTAAGAGTGATTAAGCCACCTGAACGAACTTTGTGGTTGATGCATGATTGGAAACCTGGAGCAACTGCAAACGCTACAAATATTCAAGTTTTGCGGATATGAGAATGTGGATTAGATAGGTGGAATTACGGATTCATCTAGCAATTAAAGCCTTTTTTTTTTCCACACAACGAAAACTGCAGTTGCTGCTTCTGTCTACATGTCTTGTATAAAGCTGCTGCACTTATCTTTTGACATCTTTATTGTTTGTTTGTTGGAAACTATTTGGCTATGTACAGAGTTGATGTACTAATAGATTCGTTCAGTGCATCTCTGCAAACTCCAGGAGATCAAAATTGTTATTTGAAATGCTAAAATCTGCTCTTTCTGTAAAGTGAAATGCCAACTGTGTTTCAATAGTATTCCATTTCTCTGTTGCTACTACACATTTGTTCTTTTTTTGTGTTTTGCTGGATGGTACCTGAATTGCTCCATATCGTTTTCTCCTCTGCTAAACTAGTGACGTTGGCAAATTCGGCTACTTGGCTTGTTTCTTATCGAGTCACAAGTCATAAGGAATTCGTCATTTTTGTTGAAATGCACCACTCCACAAACTACAAGGAAGCAAACGCCAGAGTCTCCATGTCCAAAGATCAAGCATCAGCCTGCGAGAAAATCGCGATTTGTTGTCTAGAGGCTGCCTTTTTTATCTTTACACGAATCAAGAAAGATATAATATTAGCCTGATCAATGCAATGACCTCACCCCATCAAAAAATGGCATTTTCATTTTGACTATTGTTTATTTTTATGCCCGACATGATCGCTCAAAGTCTGGTTGTTTATAGTCTGAAAACGTCCAGATTCTTTCAGATTTGCCTGTTTTATTATTGTATTGTTTAGATTCTGGAGCAAGTTAGCTGAGTATGTCGCTCAAAATCCAAAGTCCATTAATTTATAAACTAATTCAAGTTTACGCCATAAATGCCTTTAGCTGTACTCTTATTTAATGAAGTCAATTGAAGAACTTCATATTATTATAATCCTCTCTCTCTATATATATATATATTGTTAATAGCTTCAACTGAATGAACCTCGCTGCCATTTTATTAATGTAGTCTTCTCTCATTTGATTATATCTCACAGTTTCTTCATATTATATATATACAGATTTTATATTATAAATAAATATATCAAGACGAAGAATGTGGACCACACCACAGATGTTTTGACAAATGCATACACATTAAGTCAAAATATGTAATTCTAGTGGTTAACATTCTTCGTCCAGATATATTTATTGTCAAGACGAACCGACAATAGAATATAAAGACTATATATATATAACCCATTCTTTTTGAGTTCAAGCAATGTAAATGGAACCAAACATGTCATATCAAATATGTATATTCATGCTACATAAAATATATATTATGCCTGTAAACAAGGCAAGTTACTTGCCATAACATGCATGACGTATTCCATTATGTCATCCAGCTATTACTATATCTATCTTCGTCTATATATGCACGTATGCATATACATGAAAAATACTCACTCATGCTCCTCTTTTTTTGTCATATTTCTTCATATCTCTGGTAATTTGAAGCTCTTCAGTTTAACTCAAAATGGCTCAATTAGCAGGCCCTGATGAAATTGAGTCTCTGCGGATTGAGTTGGCAGAGATTGGAAGAAGCATAAGATCATCATTTAGAAGTCACGTATCGAGTTTTCGTAGTGTTACATCTGCGAATTCTGAACAGCTTAATGATAACAGTGATGAATATGAGTTGCAATACGCAGCTGTTCAGAGATTATCCACTTCCAGACGGATCACTACTGCTTTGTTTGACGAGAAAGATGAAGCAACTGGAAACGGAGATGTCACTGGGAAACGAGTGATTAATGTTGCCAAACTTGGAGCTGAGGAGCGGCATTTGTTCATAGAGAAGCTCATCAAACACATTGAAAATGATAACCTGCAGTTGCTGCAGAAAATTAGAAAGAGAATTGACAAGTACCCTTTTCATTTCCTCTTCCGTTTTCTCATAAAATATTTTCTAAAATGCTAACATATATCATAATCATCTATTGATTATGTTTTGCAGAGTGGGTATAGAGTTGCCTACTGTGGAAGTAAGATATAAGAATCTAAGTGTTGAAGCTGAGTGTGAGGTAGTCCGTGGCAAGCCTCTCCCCACTCTTTGGAACGCTACCAAGAGCACGTTTTCTGTAAGTTTCTTTGTATATCAGCAATTTCTCTGAACTAAAGCTAATAATTGTAGGTTGCTAAGTTCGCTTGAGCTTTTTCTTTGTGACAGGGATTCATCAGTCTTTTAGGTTCAAAACAAGAAGCAAAGATAGGAATCATAAAAGATGTCAGTGGCATCATAAAACCTGGAAGGTACTCGTAAAATACCAAGACTTCTAATATGTTCTTATTAATCACCTCCGACATTAAACCAATTAAAAAAAAGGGTGATTACAAGTATCAATTGCCTCATTTAAGGCTGAGGAATTGAGAAAAAACAGTATAAAAATTTACCAAAGTCGATAATATGTTTCCTAACATCGGCTCATTTTTATTGCAGGATGACATTATTGCTTGGCCCTCCGGGGTGCGGTAAAACCACATTATTGTTGGCCCTCTCTGGGAAACTAAGCCATTCTCTTAAGGTTTCATGACAGATCTATCTTTTTATTCTGAAATCATTCAGTACAAAAATGACAATTGATGCAATATGAAAATAGCAAATAAGAATTATTTTTTCAGAGCATTTAAGTTAAGAGACAGTTCTAGAAATGCTAAGAATTTTTAAGTAAGTGGTATTTAAGGTGGTATTCTAATGTTTATGAAGATCTCTCTCTTTGTTCTTATTACTTTGTCTCAATCTTTATATAGCCTTGTGCGCATTTGCTTGCCTCAAAGTTTCTTTGGTAAACACACTCCTTAACTGTTTGTTCTTGTATAGGTTTCTGGGGAAGTATCTTATAACGGTTACAAACTAGACGAGTTTGTTCCTCAGAAAACCTCAGCTTATATAAGCCAATATGATCTGCATATTCCTGAGATGACAGTGCGGGAAACTCTTGATTTTTCCGCACGTTGCCAGGGTATAGGAGACCGAGCTGGTAAGCACATCTTGGGTGCACTAAATGGTTTATTTTGATGCCATTTTCTTGTCATATCAAACTCTCATCCTGATATTGACTAACTAATTTGGTTTTCTCAAATGAAAGAGATCATGATGGAAGTCAGTGAAAGGGAGAAGCAGGCAGGGATAGTCCCAGATCCTGATATAGATGCTTACATGAAGGTATGCTCCTGAAAATTTTATATTTCATATTGATATAGTTCCTTTGTACGGTGGCTAATTATGTACTATTTCAGTATGATCTTTTGTATATTATATCCTTTTCTTGCACTATCCATGTCTGTCCATATCATATACTAATTAACTGTAACTGACATGGCTTGTGACAGGCAATATCAGTTGAAGGACTAAAAAGTACTCTTCAAACAGACTACATTTTGAAGGTATTTCACTAAGTCTCTTCTCTAGGGCTGAATCTCGCTTTCTCTCTACAACTTGTTTAGACATAATTCTTACCTGGTAATATTTTCTTTACTTTCAGATTCTTGGACTTGATGTCTGTGCTGACACGATGGTTGGTGATGCCATGCGAAGAGGTATCTCAGGCGGTCAAAAGAAAAGGTTAACTACAGGTATTGTAAATCTTATAGATAAAAAACTTGTTTGTACAAAAATACTATCTATGTTCTTCTGATAATTCTCTCTTGGTCCTGTAATGTAGGAGAATTGATTGTCGGACCAACAAAAGCTCTCTTTATGGATGAAATATCAAATGGCTTAGACAGTTCCACCACTTTCCAGATTATCTCCTGCCTAAAGCATTTGGTCCATATTACTGATGCTACTGCATTGATTTCACTTCTTCAGCCCGCACCAGAGGCCTTTGATCTCTTTGACGATGTTATTCTGATGGCAGAAGGGAAGATTGTGTATCATGGGCCACGCTCTTACATTCGCAAATTCTTTGAGGAGTGTGGTTTTTGCTGCCCTGAAAGGAAAGGAGTTGCTGACTTTCTTCAGGAGGTAGATTTATAAGATCCATATCTTTCTCATTTTTGTCTTATTATTTAAATGATTTTTTTTTTTTTTTTTGGCTAACTTATATCACTCTAGGTTACCTCTAAGAAAGATCAAGCACGGTATTGGCACCGCAAAGATCAACCTTACAGTTATGTTTCCACTGACCAGTTCATCAAAAAGTTTAAAGAATGTCATCTTGGTCACAAGCTAGATGAGGAGCTTGCAAAGCCATTTATGAAGTCTCAGAGCCACCAGAATGCTCTATCCTCTGAGAAATACTCATTAACCAAGTGGGAACTGCTTAAAGCTTGCACAGCAAGGGAATTTCTATTGATGAAGAGAAATTCTTTCATATATGTGTTCAAATCCACACAGGTACCTAGTAGCTTCGTGTATAGGTTTGCTATGATCACATTATATCATCATTTACAATCAACATAAATGTTGCCTGCTTTCTGAAAGAAATTCTTGTTTTTTGTCTTTGCAGCTAGTCATCATAGCTTCAATAACAATGACTGTTTTTCTGCGCACCCAAATGGCTGTTGATCTTATTCATGCAAATTTATACTTGGGAGCTTTATTCTATTCTCTTCTTATACTCCTTGTTGATGGATTTCCAGAACTTAACATGACAGTCTCAAGAATTGCAGTTTTCTACAAGCACAGAGAGTTGTGCTTTTACCCTGCCTGGGCTTATGCGATTCCTGCGACTATCCTAAAACTTCCACTTTCATTTCTGGAAGCTTTTGTTTGGACTGCTCTTACTTACTATGTCATTGGTTACAGCCCTGAGGTCGGAAGGTGAGTACCAGATAAAAACTTTGTATTTTTTTTTTCTTTCACCAGACTTGGATAGTTTAAGTCACATATCTAGCTAAAATCTTCTCTATTTCATTGTGTTGTTAGGTTCTTCCGGCATTTCCTTCTACTCTTCATTGTCCACCTTGCATCAATATCAATGTTTCGTTCTATTGCCTCGCTTTGTCAAACTGTGGTTGCTTCTATGACCATTGGCAGTGTATCTATATTAACACTTCTATTATTTGGAGGCTTTGTTATCCCAAAATGTAAGATCTCAAATAGCTCTTTCAGTATTTATTTGAATGAATTTTGACCCAACAATCAGTCCAATCATCTATCTTTTTTTGGTTGCAGCATCTATGCCTTCTTGGCTAGAATGGGGATTTTGGGTTTCTCCTTTGACATATGGAGAAATAGGCTTGACAGTTAATGAATTTCTCGCTCCTCGGTGGGAAAAGGTAATATTTGCCTACTCAAACCAATTTTATGGAGAGTTAGTTTCCTTAAAAAGGATTTTATTACATAAAAAGTTCATCTTTGTATAAAATTGATAAAAATCTAACTGAATTTGACTGTATCTGTTATCTAATTAAATGAAGAAAGAGGATAGTCAGATCAATGAAATCATCTTTGTTTTTATAACTCTTATCTAAAAATAATATTATTGTGACCGCTTACATTAATCATTTGCTTGATTATTTACTTCACAGATAATGTCTGGAAATGCAACTGTAGCACAGCAAACATTGGAAAGCCGTGGATTGAACTTCAGTAGTTCCTTTTACTGGATAGCAGTGGGTGCTTTGGTCGGGTTCACAATTCTTTTCAATGTGGTTTTTATCTTGGCTTTGACTTTCATGAAGCGTGAGTTCACCTTCCGTTGCTTGTTATGTTTAAAAGAAGTGAAATATAACATGTGTTAACTGATAGAGTGATACATATTCAGCTCCAGGAGGGTCTCGTGCTATTATTTCTTATGAAAAGTACTCTCAGCTACAAGAGAGAAATGATGGTAGCAGTAGTTCAGATGAAGAAAGGAAACCTACTGGCACTCCTCTTAAAAATGTCTCAGGATCTGAAAGTGGTAAGAAAGTTTTCTTATCCTAATTACGTATCATACATGTCAATTTGTAAAAATAATATAATCCTTTCACATTTTTGAAATGCTGTTGCAGGAAGGATGGTTTTACCTTTCGAGCCCTTAACGTTGACATTTCAGGATGTACAGTACTATGTGGATGCCCCTTTGGTAATCATTCTTAAGTTACTTTGATTTTCAAGTAACTCTTAATTCTTAGCTGATATGGGTTGGTTATGCTATTAATTTCATCCCAGGAAATGAGAAACCGAGGTTTTAACCAGAAAAAGCTTCAACTTCTTTCTGATATTACGGGTGCATTCAGGCCTGGTATTCTTACAGCACTGATGGGTGTCAGTGGAGCTGGAAAAACAACTCTTATGGACGTTCTTGCTGGAAGGAAAACTGGTGGTACTATTGAAGGAGAGATAAGAATTGGTGGGTACCCAAAGGTTCAACAAACATTTGCTAGGGTATCAGGTTACTGTGAGCAAAACGACATTCATTCTCCACAAATTACTGTTGAAGAATCAGTGGTGTATTCTGCTTGGCTGCGACTTCCATCTCAGACTGATCCCAAAATTAAAGCTGTATGTATTTTTTAGAGCATAATATATGATTTGGCCTTGAATTGGCAGTTGATATTGAACTGCACTTAATTTATTGTTTTGGCTTCCTATCCAGGATTTTGTAAATGAAGTTCTTGAAACTATTGAGCTAGATGGGATTAAAGATTCTCTGGTAGGTTTGCCAGGAGTAAGTGGTTTATCAACTGAGCAACGGAAACGGTTGACTATAGCAGTGGAGCTTGTTGCCAATCCATCGATCATATTTATGGACGAACCCACTTCAGGTTTAGATGCAAGAGCAGCTGCAATTGTTATGCGAGCAGTGAAGAATGTTGTTGAAACAGGAAGAACAGTTGTTTGTACAATCCACCAACCAAGCATAGACATCTTCGAGGCATTTGATGATGTAAGACTACAACTTCCGTCTTTTATTATATCTGAGAATGACTTTCCACAACTTCAATTTATGCATTCTAACCCTAGTTGCATGATCCAAGGTCTGCATCATTGTGTTATTGCTTCATACTTTGATAAGATAAGAACAAATTTATTCTCATCTTCATAATGTATATACATCTCCTAAAATTTCAATGGATAGAATGTTAGTGATTTGATTCCACAACATTTTATTCATAGTTGGTTCTGTTTTTGGACTTAGAGAGGCTACTGATGTCAAGTTTATATTTATAGATCTAGTGTATAAACACATGTGATAACTATTCTAATACATGTTTGATCTCACTGCAGTTGATTCTAATGAAAAGTGGAGGACGCATCATCTATTGTGGACCACTGGGTTGGAACTCAAGTAGGGTTATCAAGTACTTTGAGGTCAGTTTATTTTAGATACTTTTTGACTAAAGTTAGATGTTAACATCTTTAACCTGCAGACTAAAATGATTATTCCCGACTTCACTCCCCTGTCATTTTTGTTGACAGAATGTCCGTGGGGTGCCCAAGATTGAGAACAATTATAATCCAGCAACATGGATGTTAGAGGTTACTTCGAAGTCTGTAGAGGCTGAACTTGGGGTTGATTTTGCACAAATTTATAGGGAGTCCACTTTGTATCAGTGAGCGCTAATTCTGACATCCTCTCTATTATATTATATATCATATGAGGAAATAATGAGATTCTTGCTCATTATCTTTTCAGTATGTGATTGTTTGGTGCAACATTTGAAAAATAAATTGAGTTTGGCTTGAACACAGTTATCTTGTTCTTCTGAATGTAGGGAGAACAAAGAGTTGGTCAAGAAATTGAGTTCACCATCTCCTGGTTCAAAGGACTTGCATTTTCCTACCCTTTTTCCACAGAACGGATGGGAACAATTCAAAGCATGCTTGTGGAAACAGCACTTGTCATACTGGAGAAGCCCTTCCTACAACTTGATACGCATAATTTTTATTGCTGCTTCATCTGTTCTTTTCGGCATACTGTTTTGGAAGCAAGGAAAGAAATTGTAAGTTTACACAATCTGGTTGATGTTTGCATATACCATGAAAACTGAAGGCATAAAATATTTTACTTATAATGTAATATGAGCTCGATTCAATTGACATGATAACCTATTTCTTCTTTTGTCAGAAATAACCAGCAAGACCTGTTCAACGTACTTGGCTCAATGTACTCTGCCATAATATTTTTTGGCATAAACAACTGCTCAACAGTTCTACCATTTGTTGCAACAGAACGGACAGTTTTATACCGGGAAAGATTTGCAGGAATGTACTCCTCCTGGGCCTATTCATTTGCACAGGTTCATATCTCTCACAAGATCTAGCTCCAAATTTTGAATGTCCATCAATATTCAATACCCTTTGGAATTATATTACAGTGCTGTACGTATAGCCCTTTAGTTTCTTCAAGTAACTTGGATTCTGATATTACAGGTGCTGATTGAGGTTCCATACTTGTTCATTGAAGCAGTTCTATATGTGATCATCACCTATCCAATGATCGGCTACTACTGGTCTGCCTATAAGATATTTTGGTTATTCTATGGCATGTTCTGCAATCTGCTGTACTTCAACTACCTCGGAATGTTAATGGTCTCCTTGACACCAAATGTTCAAGTGGCTGCTATCGTGACTTCATCTTCCTACACCATGCTAAACCTTTTCTCTGGGTTCGTCATACCAAAACCTGTAAGCTTCTGAACTATATAGCTACCCTGCTTCATTCCTCTAGTATGATTAAAAGACATCTAACTTTCTCAAGAAATCATATGAAAACTATAGCATTGCATATTATAACTTCAAAAAATGTTTTACAGAATCTTCTTTAAAGTTGATCTTTCTTCTTATGGATATGTTTGTTTGTTTCAAACTCTTGTAAATCTGCCACCTTGCTAATAAACTTGTTGCACCTAACATATACACTTAACCTAATTTCATTATGTAGGCAAATTTTTGTTTAAAACTTGAAGCAAATCTGATATTTGATAACCAAACTCAATGGTGTTTTTGTTTTCTGCAGCACATTCCAAAGTGGTGGCTCTGGTTGTACTATTTATGTCCCACCTCTTGGGCACTAAATGGGATGTTAACTTCACAGTATGGAGACATTAAGAGGGAAATATTAGTATTTGGGGAAACAAAAACAGTTGCTGCTTTCTTAGAAGATTACTTTGGTTTTGACCACAACTTTTTAGGTGTTGTTGCTGTTGTTCTTATTATTTTCCCCATTCTATTTGCTTCCCTTTTTGCATACTTTATTGGAAAGCTCAACTTCCAAAAAAGATAAAAATACTGTATTCATTTTTCATGTGTCTGTTTATTTGATTTTACTAAGAGATTATTGTATGATTTGAACAATTAAATGGAGCTGGAATAGAATGGATAACAGAATATATCTATGTAATTTTATATATTTTTGGGGTATTTTGCAACTTATCAACTCTAATTATAGGATAACCTGTTTAGATTGAAAAATTTGGTAGAGAGCTTGTCTGTTGAGGCTGCTTCTGTTTGCATGTCTTGCATAAAGCTGCTGCAACAATCCCTTTTACATTGGAAATTATCTGGTTATGTTCAGAGTTGATGTAACCGATAGGTTTGTTTGGTCCATTTCCTGCGGCTATTATGTCTATAATAAGGAGACAACTTTTGAATCTTCCAAAATCTTATTGGAAATTTTTGGTTTTGTTTGATGGGAGCTCCCTATCAAACCTAGTAATCATCAACCATTGATACCAATCCATATAACTTGAAGCTTTCTTATTCATGGATGGATTTCAAAGTAACGACACTGTCGTGCTTTGCAACCAAAAAAACCATCAATGAATAGAACTATGGCAGGTGTTGTCTGATGGTGAACAATAGTCATGGACTCATGCAGATGAAATCATGATCATGCGTGAATAACGGAGTCCATGCATGATTTAGTTTATGCACCTGGATTGTACCCTTTAACAACCGTATATACACCCCAAAATTAATATCTTTTTAAAAATCAAATAATACCCTTAGGTAAATTACTAAAAAGGCTAAATAGTTAGCAAGCACTATCACCGATAATTATTAATCAAATTCCTATTTTAATCACCAATAATTATTAATCAATTCCTTATTTTAATTGTTGTCAAAAAAAAAAAAAAAAATCAAAATCATCCATTATAATGCGTCCACACTCCACAATAGCTGTATGGTTGTATAACATTAAGAACAATGAAACAGGGTTTGAAAAAGATCATGCTAAAGGTTTTTTTTTTTTTTTTTTCTTTTTTTTTCTTTTTTTTGTGGGTGATTATTTACGTTTCCGAGAGAAACTGGCATGCCTTTATAATTTATGGACTTCATTTTTTTTTTCTTTACAACAGTGATTTTCAAGAACTACAAGAGTTGTGTCTGGAGTTTTTGATTCACCATCATAATTCCATCATCACAGCCATTTAAATCAACATAAGCTTCACACATAATGAACCAAACTTAGAAATCTAATTTCCAGCTAATAAGCACAATTGACCACCCTTTGATTCTCGATTTTTAATTAATTCTCTAGAACTCCAAATATTACGAAATTTGACATTGAAGATCTAGATATATAGGATATACTACAGTAAAATTATCAATTTAATCCATGATCATTTGAATATGAAAATATTCATTCTTTTCCCGTTTTTCTCAAATCTATCCAGCAGAGATCTTATCTGACCTATGTCCATTCCGAAATTTATTTAAATATTTCTACTCATGTATAAATTACCAAATTTTGCAGAGGGAAAGTATGCTCATAAACCTACGTCTATGTAAATTTTTATAATTTTCCCACATGAATAACCAACCCAAAACATTTTTATGAAATCTGACTGGTCTAGTAAAACAGGGGATTTCAGCAATCTCTATACCAGTTCGAAAATACAATAAAAACCATGACATGGGCCTGGAACTATGGATTGAATATAAATCAGTTGTATACATTTCAATTCTCATAAATGATTCATAAAATCAGTCTAACATATCTAAGAAATCCTTGACAATAGAACAACTCACCTAGCACCAAATTCTTCAAACAATTGCTTATATCATGCTTCTGTCCAGCTTTGTTTGGAGCCACAGATCTCTCCACAGGGAACTCCAATTGACATCTCCACCATAGAATCAAGAACTACAAGAGGAGAACATGCTGACCAAATTTGAACTCGATAGGACCACGAATCTACCTCCAAAATGCCCTCAGAGAAATCTGGACAGTGATTCAAAAACTCCAAACACAACTCTCCCTCTCCTTAGGGTACGTCCTGTAACATTTTTTAAACATGTTTTTGTTTTTGTTTTTCGAAAATAAAAATGAAAATGAAAACAACGTTTTTGGTTTCATTTTCGAAATCCAAAAACGCATCTTGTAGCATATTCTGGAACCTGTATTCCGAATATGAAAACGTAAAAAACGAGTCCGGTAGGTTATCCAAAATATATAAAAAATTATCAGTTTATTTATTTTTATTTTTTTTTTGATAAATATTTGCAACGTCTCTTCAATATATATATATATATATATATATATATATATATATTTAGTCAAGCACTGGTCTCCTTTGTCTTCTTCTACTTAGGCAAACTTTGGACGCGTCTCCTTTGTTGTAAATATTTAGGCAAGCTGAGATCAAATATTTGCAACGCCACTCGACTTTGATCTTCGTCTCTAGGCAAGCGCTGGTCCGACGGCTCCGGCTCTGGTTCTGCATCCTCCACCGCCTCCGCCGGAGTTCAAGCAGTTTGGGATCATGAACGAGAATGGAATGATGTCGGACGAGTTCGAAATCGGGGAGTACGATCCAGATTTGGTGGAGATGAATTGGGGGAACGGGAACGGGAGAGTGGCGGCAGAGGTGGGAGGATTAGTGTGAAGAGGTTCGCGATTTAGAGTGAAGAAGAAAAGAGATCAGAAAAGGAGAAGAAAAAAAGAAAAAAAGAAAAAAAGAAAAAAAAAATGAGTTTTTTATTTAGAGTGAAAAACAAAATGAAAAACATCAAAAAGTTGTTTTGGAAATTTTTTGCTTTTAACACCGTTGTTATTTTTGTTTTTGTTTTTGTTTTGAAAATAAAATGGAAAACAAAATGGAAAACGGTAACGAACGCGTTTTCGAAACCGGATTTGGAAAATGAAAACGAAAACGAAAATGGGCCTGTAAAACGATACAAGACAGGGCCTTAATTTTTCTCTTCTTTCTTCACAGATTCTCTGTACTTAAAACAATTAGGGTTGGGCTGGCAATCCAACTTAAATGGACCGGCTATATAACTGGATTTGAACTTGGATCAACTAACAATTTAATTGGGCATGGATTTTAACATTTAAAATAAAGATTCAATATGGTGTAGATTGCAGGTGCCAATATGGAAGCTATTTCAAGACTTGGGCATATAGAAACCATCACCATCCCAAGGTACACAAAGTATAGAAATGTACAAAATGTTGCATAGAAGAACCAGAAGACCTTGTAAGCTGACCAGTAGTACCCTATCATTGGATATGTAATGGCTACATATATAATAGCTTGCACTATTATATAAGGTACTTCTATTGTCACCTGCAACATTAAAAATGATTGATTCTATCATTATTTGTTTATCTGCTAGACATCTTTATCATTCAATAGCTGATATGTCATCAAGTTCAATTGTCTTTTATATCATCAAGTTCAATTGTCTCAATGACTTCTGCTACAAACCTCTGCATGTTCATCATATAATTTTGGTTAAGCAAATAAAATCTTTCATATCATATAGTATTTGTGGAATGAGCTTCATACTGCTTTCGTGTCTGAATCGATATTAGATGGTAACCTCAACCATGCTGAAAATGTTACTGATTATTCTACGGTGATCTATGGAGAATGTATATCAAACTCCTTACAGTAACCCGATATTCTTGCAAATGTTTTTTGAACCTTGGGATACCCTCCTATTCTTATTTCTCCTTCAATGGTACCGCCTGTTTTCCTTCCAGAAAGAACATCCATGATAGTTGTTTTTCCAACTCCACTGACACCCATCAATGTTGTGAGAATTCCAGGCCTAAATGACCCCGTAATATCGTGAAGCAGCTGAAGTTTCTTCTCATTGAAACCACGCTTTCTCATCTCCTGTGAAAGAGAAATGGAGTTAACATGTAATCAAACACTTCCTTGATCTGTAAATGACTATATGGATTGTACATGATTACCGGAGGTGTATCAACGAAGTATTGCACATGTGTAAATGTAATTGTTAGTGGCTCAAATGGCAGTAACATTCTTCCTGTCCAACAAAACACATTTCCTTTGCATCATTTGATAACAAAATGTTCTTCAATATAAATTTGGACATCAACAACTTTTTCTCATCTTTTGGTCTTGTTGACTCATTATCCAGTTTTGCCTTATTGCTACTGTCATCTCTTCCTTGTATTTCAGAAAACTTCTTCTTTGATATGATAGCTCGGGACATCTTCGGAGCTGTAGATATTATTAGTCTTTTAGGTAATATAACACTGAATCTTTGTATAAAAGTTTATGCATCTTCTTAATTTGAAATAACTTACGTTTCAAGTAAGTTAATGCTAGGATAAACCCGAAATCAAAAAGTATTATGAACCCAATCAATGCTAAGAATGAAACCCAGTAGAAGTAGCCATCAAAGTTCAAGCTATGACTGATTAGAATGTTTCTCCCTATGGTTCTATTCCCCTCAGAAGCCTACAAAAGAAAGTGATCACTAAAGCTATTGACAAATTCATGCCACTTAAAAAAAAAAAACCAATTATCTCATCATGACTGCACCTTTTGCCAGCGCGGAGCAAGGAATTCATTTAACGATATACCTATTTCCTCATATGGCATGGGAGAAATCCAGAATGCCCATTTCAACCAAGGTGGTAAAGAAACTATGAAGCACAAAAATCTGTTAACAAGCAGTCACATCGCCAACCCCTAAAATTGGAGTAGAAAGGATTGACTGACGTCTTGGAATAATGAAGCCTCCACACAAGAACATCATAGTCAAGATCAAAGTACCAACAGTTGTGGGTTGTGGCAACAACCATAGTTTTGAAGATTGAGGCCAAGAAACGACACAAGGCTTGATAAAAGTTACTCTTAAATATATCCCTTTTTCATTTATCTTGATTTAATGCTGTGTATTATACTAAATAATTATTATCACACAATTGCAAACTACTGTATATGTATTATATAAATTAATATAGGGTTATTTTGTACGTTAAAAAGTATTGATTTACAGAAAGTTATCTTAGAGCATCTCCAATGCAAATATGCATTTTTGAGTTTCTAAATAGTGACACATCAGCATTTCTATTATTAAGGGCTCACTTTTGAAAAAAAATTTAGAGAAATGCATATTCAGATCTCCAATGCAATTATCTAAAGTCAAATATGCATCCATTTTATGTTCAATCATAATAAAACAATTATTACACTCTCTCTAATCTTTTATTTTACAATTAAATGAGGTTTAATCTTATTGGTAGAAAGAGTTGAAAGCTTTAATCTTATTAGTAGAAAGAGTTAGAAATCCTAATCAGCATTTCTAGGAGAGTTTCTAGAATTAGAAAATCAACTCCATATTCTCTAACTTTTTTTTGTCCACATCATCTCCATATTCAACTTAGATAATAGCATTGGAGAGAGTTTTTCTAACTTTTTTAATATCTATCTTATGTGGCACTCCATTTTCTCCAAATGCATAATAGCATTGGAGATACTCTTAACATGCCAATATTTTATAGCTATTATTGTTTAAATAGGATTAATTGCGTAATCATAAGTATTTGGTTGAATATCCTATTTATAAACAACTTAATCAATATTTTCTCATATAATTAATATAAAGGGTTGTATTAACCAAAATATAACTTTTAATCAACTAAATATGTAATGGATTGTCTAGAAGTATTCCTATTTTTTCTAAAAGAAAATATATTGTAAAATGGATTGATTCTGAATTTATGATTAAATAGATTTTATTTTATTTTTTTGACAATATTTATTAATCCGGGATCAGGTATTTTTTTTTTTTTTTTAAAGTTTTCGCTATCAGTCGGATTCGAGTTGCTGACCTATGACTCATTTGCTCAAGCTCCAAGCTCGTCCATCTACCGGTCGAGTTACGCCCCCCCTGTTTTGTGATTTTCTAAAAGTAAATATTCAATGTAAAGTAGCCTTAACACTTTTTTTAGTAAGAGGGAGAGGGTTGGAGGGAGAGCTCCAATCCCTTGTTTGGTTGGAGGGATAAGAGAGAGGAGAGGAGAGGAGAAAAGGAGGGAGAGATGATCCCTCTGGGCCCACCAAAAGGAATCCACCCAATGATGGGTGGATGAGAAAGGAGGGAGTGATGATCGGAGGGAAATGACTATAATGCTCTCCAATTTTTCATTGTCCCCCAATTTTTTAAAGGGTGATATTGTAATTTTATAAATTATATACCAATCTATTCATTCAACTTTCTTTTCAATACCAAATAACATCTCATCTCTCCTACTAAATTACTGGTCACAGCCTATATGTTGAATGAGAGTCTATGTAGTTAATGGGAAGAGAGAGAGAGAGTCTAGAAATTAGTACTCATTTGGCTAAATTATATTTTTACTATTAATCAAATTTGTGTATTAAAAAACTGATATAACTTTTTTAAAATTTATTTATTTTTCAAATTTGTCTCTGCCATCATTAGACCCATTAGGATGCTTAAAATTTTTTTTTAAAGAAAATTGATAAGGATTGAACAGTCATATCACCCGTAAATGGTGAAGAATAATGATGGTACTATATATATTGTGATTTTTGGAGGTGTCTACAACATTTATCAGGGACAATGGATTAGACCTAACAGTTTATTTTGATTTCTAATTTTATAAACCTAGAAAATCAGATCAACAAATTGCTTTCTCACTCTTTCAACGCTCTCCAAATTAATCCATTGAATTTTTTATTTTATTTTTTGTATTAAGAGCGGGTATAATGAGAGTAGGTGAGGTGGTTTCCAAGGTTATTATTAAAGGCATTGAATTTTTTATTTGATTTTTTTGGTTCCAATATTTATTTGAATTTTCTAAGGCAGGAGCAGGTATATAATGAGAGTAGGTGAGTGTGTTTTAATCTATGTAGTACGGATACGAATACGGGATATAGATACGGTACGATATGGGAATACAATAAATCTTTAAAAACTAGGATACGAATACGGCAGGATACGTTAATTAAAATAATATATATTTATATTTAAATATATATATATATATATATATATGAAAATATATTTGATAATTTATTCAAAATAAAAACATATTCAGAATCCAAATAAAGCATGTCACATAACTACATAAGTTATAACAATATAACATATTACATGATTCAAATAAAACATGTCATATAAATCGAACATATTACAAAATTTAAATAAAACATACGTCACATATGTCATAATATATTACAAAATCCAAATAACATATATATATATATAAAAAAAAAATACTCATAAAACATATTTTAAATTCCTAATTAGCTTCATTACCATCATTCACATTGATAAATAATTTAAATAATTCGACCTCTAACTATGTTTCATCAAGAGAAATGTTTGCAATCTCAAGTATCCAGGTATTCTCCATGTCAATGGAATCAAAACCAATATTTCTTTACATTTTCATTCTGACCCCTAAAATTTTAAAATTATAATTTGACCCCGTTTTATACTAAAATAATTATAATATTGCCCTAAACTTATCCTCCAAGTATCTCCAAAGTATCCGTTAAGTATCCCTAAAGTATCCGTTAAGTATCCCTAAAGTATCCACCAAGCATCTCCAAAGTATCTGTCAAGTATCTTCCAAGTATCCCCCAAGTATCCTTCAGTTAAACTTATGATACGCTATTTGGTGTATCGGATACGTATCCTGGAGTATCCGAACCGGTTACAAGTTCGATACAAGTTATGTCCACCAAATGGAGTATCTGCGCTTCCGGATAGTGTTAGATATCCAACACTTTTGTCCATCATTTACATCCAATTGTTGATGTGTCAATTGGTGAGTGGATACATGGATAAATAATTATTAATATGTATCTACTCACCAATTGACACATCAACAGTTGAATGTAAATTATGGATAAAAGTGTTGGATGTCTACCATTATTCCCGCACTTCCTAGGTTTTAAGTTTCCAAGATTATTATTAATGCGAGCGATTAAGTGAGAAGTGACAAGACCAATTTCTTTTTTAGAACATTTTTGCTCACCCCGCTTCAAGGGAGGTAAGCATTACCCCGCTCTTGCATGGATGAGATGTGTCCATGGAGGCCTCCATGGACACATCTCATCCATGCAAGAGGGGGGTAATGCTTACCTCTCTCGTAGAGGGGGTGAGCAAAAATGGACTCTTTGTTTTTGTTTATAAATTTTGCTTTGGGAAACGTGATTGAACCCGAGAATTCATATCTGGTCGAGTCGGGTTCAATAAATCCAACTCACCAAGTATAATACTAAGAACATCTCTAATGCTAATGTGGGTTGTGAATTGTGAAAAAACTAAATGCCATCTATTTTATTAAAAAATCTATCTCCAATGCAACCTCTCTAGTACAACTTCAAGTTGAGGTGACAATTTTTTTTTAGAGGCTATCAACATGACTCTCTAATTCCAGACGGTCTGTTGGACGGCCGTCTTGTTGGCCCAGTCAGCAACCATTCTTGTCTTTTATTCAACAATTCTAAAGAATATTTAAGGAGACTAAAAATAAATTGACATGTCATTAAAAATATATATTTTACAAGTGAAGTATTAGAGACCACTTTTTTATTTGGATGTCTATCAAGTTTAGTTACATGCCACATATGAAGCAATTGGCTTGACAATATTGACATATCACCATTTGAAAAAGCCATATTACCATTATAGATGCTCTAGCTGATTTAACGCTACTCTCTCTCTCTCTCTCTCTCTCTCTCTCTCGACTCTTCTTCTCCGTTAAGACCAATCTCACATCAACAAAGCCAGCCACTTTAGAAATATACCTAGTATTTTCCTCTAACTCTCTACCTTATTCTTATTTTTATTTTTCTACTCTTTACTCATTCACCTTAATTCAAAAAATATATATATTTTTGACGAAAATTAATTATTTTTCTTTAAAAAAAAACATATGTCACGAATTATTTTTGTATTTGTCACGATCAAAAAATTCATGTCATTTTTTTCCTTTTCTTTTTCACTAATTTTCAATATTTTATTATTTTTATTTTTACGAAAGTTGATTATTTCTTCGATAATTATTTTCGTGACAAATATGTTTTCTTTCCTAGATTTGTCATGATTCATGACAAATCCATGTTTACTCATGGCAAATCCCTATTTATTTTCGTGACAAATATATTTTCTTTCCTGGATTTGTCACGAATCGTAACAAATCTTTTTTTATTTTTCATGACAAATATATTATCTTTCCTAGATTTGTCACGATTCGTGACAAATCCATATTTTTTTTGTGACAATTTTTTTTTTTTTACGAAATTAAATTATTTCTTTGACAATTAATCTGATTTGTCACAAAATGTGGAAATTTTCATGACATATCTATTACTGTTCGTGACAAATCTAATTTTGTTCGTAAATTTGTCATGGAACTTAAATATTTCGTGAAAAATATATTTATTTTCGTGACAACCATCTTTTTTTTTTTTACGAAAGTTAATTATTTCTTCAATAATTAATCTGATTTGTCACGAAATGTGGAAATTTTCATGACATTTCTATTACTTTTCGTGACAAATCTAATTTTGTTCGTAAATTTGTCATAAAACTTAAATATTTTGTGAAAAATATATTTATTTTCATGACAAATCCATATTTTCTTATGCAGATTTGTCATGAAACTGTCGCGAAACTTAAATATATCATAACAAATCTAATTTTTTTTACTAAAGTTAAATAATTCTTCAATTATTAATCTGATTTATCACCAAAGTTTCTATTTTCCTGGCAAATCTGTTATATCTCATGACAAATATATTATTTTTTTGATAAATCAATTTTTTTCCGTGACAAATATATTTTTATCGTGACAAATCATGATGTCACAAAATTAATTCTGATTTATCCCAAAAATAATTTCTATGTCACGATTTCATGACAAATCCCGAACTTTAATGTTTTCGTGACAAATCCTTTGATTTTTTCTTCTTCTATTCATGAAGAATGAATTTTTCACGATTTTGAATTGTTTTCCACTTTTTTTTTTTTTAACGATTTCAATTTATCATTAATTATTTTTTTCCAGAAAATTAGAATTTCTAAATCCAAAAACACAATCATTCGTTATATAAACTATAATCATGTATTATGTAATTAAATGGACTCTGAGCCTTGATTAATCAACATGAACATATAAACTTCTTAGTTGTAAAAATATATCATTAAAAAGTGGATGCAGAGAATTTGTATTTGAATATAAAATCTAGTCGTATTTTATTTATTTTCCTTGTATCGGTGTTGATTATGCAGTTAAATGTTGTAATTCTGTTATGAACTTGGAACATTTTTTTTTTTTTTTTTGGTATTCAAAAGATTGTTTCTGTAAATATTTCTTATATGCAGATTTGATGTTCATATGTTAATTAATTGAAAGCTCAAAATCGATTTACTTTTAAATTTAATAATGAAGATAAATGTAATTGCAACATTTGTCTCTCACATAAAATATTTGCAACTTGATTAATATAAGAGTAACTTTTAATGTAAATTAAGGCAGTTTTCGACATTTTTATGTAGACCCAAAAAAGCTTGAAATGTGAATTTTTAGGCTTAGAGACTTGTAAACTAATCGTAACAAACTCAATCAAATTCTAAAAAGTTAATAAAAAAAAGTTAATCTAATCTGTCAACGGTGATTAGTCTTTGACTTTGATCGATTTAGCTAACTAGATGGTAAACCATCTAGTCGGGATGGTGGACCGCCTATTCGGAGAGTTTTGCAACACTGGTTTAAACCAATGATATGTATTAATCTACGGTATCTGAGCTAATGTTTCATGTATTATATTACTAATTTATGTTAGAAATATTCATTTATATTTCGATAATCAATATTTGTATCTTAAATACCTTAAGAATATGGTAAATATGAAATGAATTTTTTAAATGGAGTGTGGTCATAGTGATATTGTTAGGAAGTTAAACTCAACATATTCTGTATTTAGTAAATAGATAATTAGTGTACATTATCTTCTCTATTGTAATGCCTAACTAGTAGCTAGACTCCCTGTTATATTGTTTCTTGTTCCTGACTTGTAGGAATGATTTTGTATCCTTCTTGTATAAGTACACGACCTGATGACAATAATAATATTGAATCAATTTATATCTCTCTTTCATCTTTTCATGGTATCAGAGCAGAGTTGAGATCCTAATTCATCTTGATTCATCACTGCTCATCACTACACTCAAAGTCACTCTGTTGAGAGGTATAAGGCGAGATTGGTCGCCAAGGGATTCACTCAACTGGAGGGCATCGACTATCAGGATACGTTTTCTCCTACTGCCAAGATTACTTCGGTTCGCTGCTTGCTCGCTTTAGCCGCAGCTCGTGGATGGTCTCTGCATCAAATGGACGTCAACAACGCCTTTCTTCATGGCGATCTAGCTGAGGAAATTTTCATGTCTCCACCGCCTGGGCTTCAGCGACAGGGGGAGAAATTGGTATGTCGCCTTCATAAGTCGCTGTACGGTCTGAAACAAGCATCTCGCCAATGGTTTGCTAAGTTTTCAGAAGCTATTTGCTCTGCTGGCTTCGTACAATCTCGTGCTGATTACTCACTGTTTACCAAAACACAAGGCAAGCTCTTTACTGTGCTTTTAATATATGTTGATGACATTCTAATTACTGATAATGATCCTGTTAGCATTGCTGCCACTAAGAATTTTCTGCACAGTCATTTTAATCTTAAGGACCTGGTATTCTGAAATACTTTCTTGGTATTGAAATATCTGCCTCTAAGAAAGGGATTTATATCTCCCAATGCAAATATGCATTAGAAATCATAGAGGATGTAGGTTTGTTAGGTGCAACCCCAATAGATACTCCTATGGAACGAGGATTGAAATTATCAGACAAGAGTGATTTGCTCAAAGATCCGAGCAAGTATAGAAGACTGGTTGGTAGATTAATTTACTTGACTGTTTCTAGGCCGGATATTACATATGCAGTACATGTCTTGAGTAGATTCATGCATCAACCCCGAAAACTTCATATGGAGGCAGCTCTTTGGGTTGTCCGTTATTTGAAAGGTGCACCTGGTCAAGGTCTATTTTTCTCTTCAAATAGTGATTTCAGGTTAAGAGCTTACTGTGACTCAGATTGGGCAGGTTGTCCACTCACTAGGAGATCCACCACAGGTTATTGTGTCTTTCTTGGATCTTCGTTGATTTCCTGGAGGTCAAAACGACAAAAAACAGTCTCTCTTTCTTCTGCCGAGGCAGAATATCGTGCTATGACAGGAGCCTGTTGTGAGTTGACATGGTTACGTTATTTATTGAGGGACTTAGGACTAACACATCATGAATCTGCTCTGTTATTTTGCGACAATAAGGCTACCTTACACATTGCAGCTAATCCAGTTTTTCATGAGCGAACTAGGCACATTGAGATGGATTGCCATTACATCAGAGACAAGATCCAAGATGGTTCAGTGATTACAAGATATGTAGATTCTGCACACCAGCTAGCAGACATCTTAACTAAGCCTTTGGGCAAAGAGAATTTTGTTCCCATGATTCGCAAGTTAGGAGTGCAGGATATCCACTCTCCAACTTGAGGGGGAGTGTTAGGAAGTTAAACTCAACATATTCTGTATTTAGTAAATAGATAATTAGTGTACATTATCTTCTCTATTGTAATGCCTAACTAGTAGCTAGACTCCCTAACTAGTAGCTAGACTCCCTGTTAAATTGTTTCTTGTTCCTGACTTGTAGGAATGATTTTGTATCCTTCTTGTATAAGTACACGACCTGATGACAATAATAATATTGAATCAATTTATATCTCTCTTTCATCTTTTCAGATACTTCAAGTATATGCTCGATCCGATTCAATCGATCCCATTGAATTAATAAAACATGTGTTAAAAGTATATTTTCATACTTTGATATGCTCATTGTAATATCAGTTAGGGTGCAATTGGTACGAGGGAGAAGACGTTTGATACGCTCGATAGGATAACTTGGGACACAGACACACAGTTAATGATTGCTAACAATAAATTAAATAGTTTTGTGCGAATCACATGGTTTTTAAAGGTGTATTAAACACCAATGTTTTATAGAATATAGACCGACTCTATATATATAATAAACATAATTTTTCCTTATACTTTTCCCTCCCATTAATATAATTTTTCTTCTTTTTCTCTCATTTTGTTTATATATAATACGCCTCCCACACTATTATTTTTCATTTTATTCAATAATATTTATATGATCTTTATCAAAAGTCATTAAAAAAAGGGGGAATTGCACGAACCTCTCTCAAGGTTTGATGAAATTGCACAGATATGATAGTTTTGGTCATATACATACAAACTTACCTCAACATTTGAGAATTGTTGTACAAACATCCCCTACCGTTAGATGGATCCGTTAGTCAATGGTCAAAAGTGAAAAAAAGTCAAAAATACCCATTATTTTTATTTAAAATAAACTAAAAAATTTTAAAAAAAACAAGATAAAAATATAAAAAATATATTTTAGATTACATGAATGTATCTTAAATCTGAAACCTGGAAAAAAATAATTCATTTTTACAAATAAAAAAATTGTTTTTTAAACAATTTAATAATAAATAAATTTTAAATTTATTTAAGATCAAGGGGGAATTGCACAAACTAATTTATTTTTATTTTTTTTGAAGGTGAATTTTTTTTCCAGCTTTTTGATTTATGATACATTCATATTTTCTAAAAGATTTTTTAATATATTTTAATATATTTTTTTAATTTTTAATTTTGTTTAAAATAAAAATATAGACCATTTTGGACTTTTTACACGTTTGACCATTGACTAACGGATCTATCTAACAGTAGAGGATGTTTGTACAACATTTTTCAAATGAGAGAAGTTAGTGCGTATATTATCAAAACTGCTATATTCATACAATTTTATCAAATCTCGGAGGATGTTTGTGCAATTTTCCATTAAAAAAATTACATTAATGGGATACGGAAGTTATGGCGTAAAAAACCAATATCTTAATGGGGAATTCTCATACCTACACCGTTTATTTTAAGTTGTGTATTCACCGTTTTTATATATTTCTTTTCAACTTATCTCATATATATATACATACACTAAATTTAATTATTTGTTTCAAAAAAAAAAAAAATTGGTTTTTAAAAAACATCTAAAACAAATTAATGTCATCCATTTATTTATCAAAATGTCACTCATTGGATGAAAATTGATGGGATTCGTTGAAATGGTCACTAGTGTAATATTGTTTGTCAAAAATGACTGTTTTAAAATCTATTTCCCATTTAATATCTATTTTGATGATGGTGATCTAAATTAATGGTCACCAAGATAATTATCCTAATAAAATATATTATAAAATGGATTGATTCTAATAGGATAGATTTGTGATTTTCTAAAAGTACGTATTCAATGTAAGATTGCCTTAAATGTTGAATGGGTTATGGGAGTCCCTATGTAGACCGTAGTTATTTGGAACAGAGAGAAAGTCTATGTAATTAGTACTCATTTGACTAAATTATACTATTACTATAAATCAAATTTGTATATTAAAAAACTGATATAATTTTTTTAAAATTTATTTTTTTTCAAATTTGTCCCTGTTATCTTTAGGGACGCTTTAAAAAAAAAAAAAATTGATATAAACCCAAGAAAATCAAGAAAATCAGATCAATAAATTGCTTTCTCACCTATAACTCTCCAACTCTCTCCAAATTAATCCACTGAATTTTTTATTTGAATTTTTTTTTTTTTTTTTTATATTTTAGAAGGTTTCAAACGGAGAGTAGTCGTTATTCAATAAGAGTAGGTATAAATGTATAATGAGAGTAGGTGAGAGCAGGTGAGGTTGTTGTGTGTTTTAAGTTTCCAAGATTATTATTAAAGGCATTGACAATGCAAGCAATAATTATCATCCAATCGATGGCTCACAATTAAGTGACAAATGTCTGTGACATAACTCAGCTGGTACATAAACGATTTTAATTTTTAGATAAATAGCTTCTAAATTAACGGTTCGAACTTTAAATAAAATATATAATCTTAATAGGTAGATATCGTTAAAAAAAAATAATTTATCTTAAAATTTCATATCGGGTCGAGTCGGTTCAACAAACCAACACAAAATGCAAACCAAGTATAAAAATACATTGAAACCCTAATTATAGATTCAACACAACTCTCTCTCTCTCCTCTTCTTAGCAAAGCCAGCCACTTAAGAAATATACCTGGTATTTTGTATTTTTATTTTCATTTTCATTTTTCCACTCTATGCATTCACGTTAGTTCAAAATATATATATATTTTTTCACAAAATACTTTATTTTCATGAAAATTAATTATTTTTCTATAAAAAAACCATATGTCACGAAATATTTTTGTTTTTATCGCAATAAAAAAATTCATTTGTCACTTTTTTTTTCACTAATTTTTTAACGAAAGTTGATTATTTCTTCAATAATTATTTTTGTGACAAATCTATTTTCTTCGCAGATTTTTCACAATTTGTGACAAATCCATTTTTTTTTTGTGACAAATCTATTTTTTTACGGAAGTTAATTATTTCTTTGATAGTTAATCTAATTTGTCACGAAAATGAAATTTTCATGACAATTCTAATTTAGTTCATAGATTTGTCATGAAACTTAAATATCCGTGACAAATCTATTTATTTTTGTAACAAATATATTTTTCATGACAAGTCCATTTGTCACGAAACTTAAATATATCGTAACAAATCTATATGTTTTTTAATGACTAATCTATTATTTTTGTGACAAATCTATTCGACATGAAACTTAGATATATCGTGACAAATCTATATTTTCTTTTACAAAAGTTAAATATTTCTTCGATTATTAATCTGATTTATCACAAAAATTTCCATTTTCTTAACAAATATGTTATTTTTCGTGACAAATCTATTTTTGTTCCTAGATTTTTCAAGAAAAATATTTCGTGATAAATCTTTTTTTTTTTTTTTCGTGACAAAGCCTGATGTCACGAAAATAATTCTGATTTGTCACGAAATTTAGCAATTTCAAGGATTTTTAACAAAATTTGACAATTCAATTTCGTGACAAATCCCGATATAAACTATAAACATGGATTATGTAATTAAATGGACTCTGAGCCTAGATTAATCAACATGAACATATAAACTTCTTAGTTATAAAAATATATCATTAAAAAGTGGATTTAGAGAAATTGTTTTTGAATTTAACATCTAGTCGTATTTTATTTATTGTCCTTGTATCAGTGTTGATTATACATATTAAATTGCAAATCAACTGCAAATATAGAATGCCTGCCTTAGCTACAAACATCTACTCCATATCACTTATTGATGATAATTGCTCATTTGATTTCTGATTCCATAACAAAAGAAAAACCTGAAATAGTTGTATTAATACCTCATCGAAAGCTTCAAACACATCAATGCTCGGTTGGTGGATGGTGCAAACTGTTGTTTTTCCGGTGGAAACTACATTCTTAACAGCGCGCATCACAATGGCAGCTGCCCTGGGATCTAAACCTGAGGTGGGTTCATTCATGAATATTATCGATGGATTGGAAACAAGCTCCACTGCAATCGTTAGCCTTTTTCGTTGTTCTGTGGATAGGCCACTTTGTCCAGGTACACCAACTAATGAATCTTTTATATCATCAAGTTCAATTGTCTCAATGACTTCTGCTACAAACCTCTGCATGTTCATCATATAATTTTAGTTAGCCAAATAAAATCTTTCATATCATATAGAAAGACGAAAGTATTATTATTAGTATTTGTAGAATGAGCTTCATACTGCTTTCGTGTCTGAATCAATATTAGATGGTAACCTCAACCATGCTGAAAATGTTACTGATTCTTCTAAGGTGATCTATGAAGATTGTATATCAAACTGCTCACAGTAACCCGATATTCTTGCAAATGTTTTTTGGACCTTGGGATGCCCTCCTATTCTTATTTCTCCTTCGATGGTACCGCCTGTTTTCCCTCCAGAAAGAACATCCATGAGAGTTGTTTTTCCAGCTCCACTGACACTCATCAATGCTGTGAGAATTCCAGGCCTAAATGACCCCGTAATATCGTGAAGCAGCTGAAGTTTCTTCTCATTGAAACCACGCTTTCTCATCTAGTTTCTTCTCATTGTACCTCATCTTCACAGTTAGCAGTTCCACATTCACCCTGAAACACACAAAAATGATCATTTAATTTGTTCATCGAGTAAATGATCACAATTAATAAATGGAAAAATATACCATATATATAGTTTGAACCTGTCTATTCTCTCCTTTAGTCTCTGCAACAACTTGAGATTATCATACGCAGTATGGTTGATGAGCTTCTCAATGAACAAACGCCTTTCGACGCCTCCAAGCTTGGTAACATCAGTCACCGGTTTCTTCCCTTGAAGCTCATCATTACTTGTTTTTTCAAACAATGAGGTTCGAAGCCGTTTAAAAGTTGGCAATCTCTCAATGGCAGCCCACTGTAACTGAATCTCATCGTCCTCCTGATCATCATCTGCACCCACCACCATATCAATGTGGCTTGAACCAAAATTTCTTAATGATGATGATTCTATGTTTCCTCCTAGTGTTGTCAGTTCCATTTGTGCTTCAATGATGAGGTATATGTGGTACATTTGGCTTATGATCACTTCTCTCCGATTTGTTAATGTACCAAAATCCAGTAGTACGATTTTAACTAGCTAGCATGTGACGCAGAACGGAAGTTCTAGGGTTTACCGGCATAAGCCAGCCCTAAATCACACAAAATTGGAATCCACCAGCAAAATAAATCGAAAATCAAAAGATAATATTATTCAATAATTCGAAACTGATAACAAAGAGCCTTAAATAGACTCTGGAAACCTTAAAATAAGCAAAAAGACTAAAATATCCTCATACTAAACAAAAGTCAACTAAAAAACGGAAAACAGAAAAAACACTAAAATCTTCGGTCGCCCGACAACCTAACTTAAACAACTCCGATGAGGGAGTAAACAACGTCAACCAGGGGAACCTGGGTTGCCATGGTATGGAGCACTGAAAACCCTTTCCGAAAACATATTATAATAGGAAATCTGACAACCGAGCTAAAAGTTATACCCGTTTCTTCGGAGCAGCTCTTTTAGCCAGTTTTCGGTCCATCTCTTCTTCAAACTCCAACGCCAATTGTCCTACATCAGCATGACTCTCATGTGATTTATTTTTTTAGACTTGTAATCCCAACACATGTATATAATAGAAAGTTTAAATGCTATTATTGGGCTATTTCTTATTGACTTAAGCTTTTAGGTCTGTTGGTTACTAATACGATATCAGAGCTCAGCTTTGGTTATCCAGAACTGGGTTCAACTCCCCCAACCCCAACTTTTGGATATGTTGGTTACTAACATATATGGGCAAACCTATATATTGGATCCCATAACTTCTGAATAATGGGTTGAGTGTAGCCTTCTCCTCTCTTGCTGCCGCCGCCACCACCACCAGCTCCGATCCCAGTTCCAACCATACCTCCTGCGAATAGTGATCTCAGCATCCCGAACATGATGGTTTTTCCATTCATCCGATTCTAATTTAACACCTAAATATTTTTTATTGTGCACATGTTGATGAACTAGCAAAAAAATCTTGGATTTTGAAGTTCAGAGATTTCCTAATGAACATGCTCCCATACCAAGACTGGTTAAATAATTGCATGTAAACTTGTGTAATTAAAATATATATTGTTTGTATGTTGAGTGTTGACCGGAAATGAGCACTTAATTAATCCAAGTTTCTTGCAAATGTAAAAACAGTGCCTGTGCATCAAATCAATATGGTAGTTTTAGTTCACACAGAACAGAAGACAGAAAGCACTTAATTAGTACTTGTTCAATATTATTTATTTTCACAAATAATATTTTTGCAATTTTGATAGTTGTGCAATATTAATGGGATCTGATTGTCTACTTGGATTTGTGTTGCATTAAAATGGATTTGTATTGGTAACAATATGGTTAATATCATAAAATATGGTTAATATCATAAATATTTCGGCCGAAGTATAAATATTTACTTCATTGGAGTTGATTAATAATTTTTGTCCTTTTTGTGGTGTCCTACAAAACTTTAATAGTCCAATACCCTTTTTTTTTTTTAGATGAATGGTGTGTGAATCACAAACTTATTTTTTTCTTAGTGTCAATTAATAAAAGCAAAAGAAGAAATTCTAAGAAAAAAAAAAAAATTTTAATAAGTAAAAGTCATGATTTCTTTCTTTGAATCCTTATCTTAGGGTATAAAAGCAATTTCTAATGACCCAAAAAGAAAGTTTTTCTGTGATTTTATTTATGAATTATCTGATACCCATTTCCACGCCATTCTTATAGGTATGAGTTTCAAACTAACAAATAGAGAAACACTGAATCTATTAATTAAGGAAACACTGAATTTGGAAACCAAACCAGAATTCAAGAAGAATTCCAAAAGACAATTATCTAATAATAATAATAATAATAATAATAATTCTGAGTTGTAACACAATGCCATTAGCTCAGGTCCTCTCCAAGATTGAAAGTAGATATTGTACATATATTCAATCATATAATTATAATCCAAATCATCTTCAGTTGGACAGGTTACTAAGTTATAAATTTATAACTCTTACATCCACATAATAGTGTATGAATTTATCATTAAAATCTTATTAGTTTTTAGTTATCTCAATCTGATGTGTACACCACTAAAACTTGAAGAAAAAGCAGGCCGTTCTTAGATTTAGATAATTATTCTGTACCATATACATTTTGTATAGTAGCATAACCTTTCTTTAAATAAATTATTTTTTATATTTCTTAGACGGTGATGGTCAGTATAAACTAACTTTATTCTTGAAGCTCACTCGTTAATGCAATATGCATCATACCCATAACATTATAAGCCGAAGAAATGAAATTATGTCAATGTGATGCAAATTGCAACAGCCACCAGTCAATGATACAACTCTGTGTAATCTAATATGCAACAGAATTTGGTGAAGTTTGGTTTACATTATAGGGGTTGTATTGGTCCTATTGGAATGGTGTACAAGATATCCAATGAATACTGTTTTTTGTAATCTTTTTTTTTTTTTTCTTTTCAAAATTCACCTCCTTTGGTAATTTAATTTGCCAATGCAATAGGCAAAAATAGATGCAAAAGCAACTGGGAAAACAATGAGAACAGCAGCCACAATGCCTAAATGGTCATTCTGAAAACCATAATAATGTTGTAGAAAGGAACTGACTGATTTCTGCTCCCCAAATATTAATATCTCTTTGTTCATGTCTCCATACTGTGAAGTCAAGAGGCCATTTAGGGACCAAGCTGTGGGGCAAATCCAATAGCACCAAATCCACCACTTTGGGATTTTCTGTAACACAAAGTAACAATATAAGAAGTTACATATGCACATAAGATGAAGATTTAGAACGCGTTTACTAATCGAGAAAGAAATGAAAGGGAAAGGGAATCTGGAAATGGAACTTGATTCCTCAAGTGGGAGGGATGAATCAAGTTCCGTTTCCAGCAAGAACTTAATTCCTAATTTGTTGGGGGATCCATTTAATCTGATTCCCAACTAATTTCAGTAAACACAACAATTACAAATTAGTAATTGAGTTTTCTTTCCTTTATTAGGATTTCTGCTTCGTAAACGTGAACAAGAATAGTTAGAAGAGTATACCGGTCCTGGAATGAGGAAGCCTGAGAAAAGATTCAATATGGTGTAGATTGCAGTTGCCAATATGGAAGCTATTTCAAGACTTGGGCATATAGAAACCATCACCATCCCAAGGTACACAAAGTATAGAAATGTACAAAATGTTGCATAGAAGAACCAGAAGACCTTGTAAGCTGACCAGTAGTACCCTATCATTGGATATGTAATGGCTACATATATAATAGCTTGCACTATTATATAAGGTACTTCTATGGTCACCTGCAACATTGAAAATGGTTGACTCTATCAAATATTTGTTTCTGCTAAACATCTTTATCATTCAATAACTGATATGTGATGGATGGCTACGTTATGGCAGAAAATTCGAACCTGTGCAAATGAGTAAGCCCATGGAGAGTACATCCCAGCAAAATATTCCCGGTAGAGGACATTTCGTTCAGTTGCCACATACGGTAGTATTGTCGAACAATTGTTAATTCCCAAGAATATGACAGCAATGTACATTGATCCCATTATGACAAACAAATCCTGCTCATTGTTTCTTCACAAAAGATATGTTTGTGAGTGAGAATGCGTTTGTTTTTGTCAATAGATGCTGCTATATATGTTAAGTTCAAGACTTACATTTCATTTCCCTTCTGCCAGAAGAGTAGGCCAAACATAACTGCTGAAACAATCATCGACAGAAAACGAGCTAAGTTGTATGCAGGACTTCTCCAGTATGATAAGTGTTGTTTCCATAGGCATGCCATAAACTGCATCCTGGTACTTTGCGGAAACCGGGTAGGAAAATGCAAGTCTCTTGAGCCTGGCTGTGGTTCACTCAACCGTCTCACTGATTCTATGGTTTCCCTAAGAATGAAAAAAACAATATTAGGATTAGAATTAGTTCTCTTATACCCTATTAAAATGTATATTCATTGCTCACTGATAAAGAGTTGACTCCTCAAAAATGTTGGCAAAATCTACTCCGAGTTGTGCTTCCATTGAAGCAGAAGTAACTTCTAACATCCATGTTGCTGGATTGTAATTAGCTTTGATTTTTGGCACACTTGAAATTCCCTGTTTGGTAGTGAAATTGATGAAATCAGTAACTTCACCTGCTTGGATTCTTAGTGTTCATTGATAGCTAGCAGTGATGTTTTGATCATACCTCAAAGTATTCAATAAGATTGCTTGAATGATGGCCTAGAATTCCTGAATAAATAATCCGTCCTCCCGTTTTCATGAGAATCAACTGCAAGGATAGAATGTCTGCCTTAGTTACACTGATAATAGAACTAGAGAGTGTGAAATACAATAGTTGTAATACCTCATCGAAAGCTTCAAACACATCAATGCTCGGTTGGTGGATGGTGCAAACTGTTGTTCTTCCGGTGGAAACTACATTCTTAACAGCGCGCATCACAATGGCAGCTGCCCTGGCATCTAAACCTGAGGTGGGTTCATCCATGAATATTATCGATGGATTGGAAACAAGCTCCACTGCAATCGTTAGCCTTTTTCGTTGTTCTGTGGATAGGCCACTTTGTCCAGGTACACCAACTAATGAATCTTTAATATCATCAAGTTCAATTGTCTCAATGACTTCTGCTACAAACCTCTGCATGTTCATCATATAATTTTGGTTAGCCAAATAAAATTGTGGAAATGTCTAAGTTTACAGAAGGTATTATTATTAGTATTTGTGGAATGAGCTTCATACTGCTTTCGTGTCTGAATTGATATTAGATGGTAACCTCAACCATGCTGAAAATGTTACTGATTCCTCTACGGTAATCTGTGGAGAATGTATATCAAACTGCTCACAGTAACCCGATATTCTTGCAAATGTTTTTTGAACCTTGGGATACCCTCCTATTCTTATTTCTCCTTCAATGGTACCGCCTGTTTTCCTTCCAGAAAGAACATCCATGAGAGTTGTTTTTCCAGCTCCACTGACACCCATCAATGCTGTGAGAATTCCAGGCCTAAATGACCCTGTAATATCGTGAAGCAGCTGAAGTTTCTTCTCATTGAAACCACGCTTTCTCATCTCCTGTGAAAGAGAAATGGAGTTAACATGTAATCAAACACTTCCTTGATCTGTAAATGACTATATGGACTGTACATGATTACCGGAGGTGTATCAACAAAGTATTGCACATGTGTAAATGTAATTGTTAGTGGCTCAAGTGGCAGTAACATTCTTCCTGTCCAACAAAACACATTTCCTTTGCATCATTTGATAACAAAATGTTCTTCAATATAAATTTGGACATCAACAACGTTTTCTCACCTTTTTGTCTTGTTGACTCATTATCCAGTTTTGCCTTATTGCTACTGTCATCTCTTCCTTGTATTTCAGAAAACTTCTTCTTTGATATGATAGCTCGGGACATCTTTGGAGCTGTAGATATTATTAGTCTTTTAGGTAAAATAACACTGAATCTTTGTATAAAAGTTTATGCATATTCTTAATTCGAAACAACTTACGTTTCAAGTAAGTCAATGCTAGGATAAACCCGAAATCAAAAAGTATTGTGAATCCAATCAATGCTAAGAATGAAATCCAGTAGAAGTAGCCATCAAAATTCAAGCCATGACTGATTAGAACGTTTCTCCCTATGGTTGTTTTCCCTTCAGAAGCCTACAAAAGAAAGTGATCACTAAAGCTATTGACAAATTCATGCCACTTAAAAAAAAAAATCAACCAGTTATCTCATCATGACTGCACCTTTTGCCAGCGTGGAGCAAGGAATTCATTTAACGATATACCTATTTCCCCATATGCCATGGGAGAAATCCAGAATGCCCATTTCAACCAAGGTGGTAAAGAGACTGTGAAGCACAAAAATCTGTTAACAAGCAGTCACATCGCCGACCCCTATAATTGGAGTAGAAAGGATTGACTTACATCTTGGAATAATGAAGCCTCCACACAAGAACATCATAATCAAGATCAAAGTACCAACAGTTGTGGCAACAACCATAGTTTTGAAGATTGAGGCCAAGAAACGACACAAGGATGTCGAGGCTAGATGCAGACCAAATAGCAGAAGAAACTGGCAGAAAAACCTACAATAATATCCTCATATAGAATATGAATCAGCAGCATAAAAAGAAATACATTGCTTGTTCTGAATACTTTTCTTCTATCCCAATTAGTATCAACAATCCTTACCTTTGTATTTCAGGACTGAATCCAATAACATAATAAGTTGTAGCTGTCCACATAAAAGCATCAGCAACTGAAAGTGGAATCTTTAAGAGAGCAGCTGGAATACAATAAGCCCAAGCTGGGTAGAGATAGAATGCTCTTTGTTTGTAAACCACTGGAAGTCTAATAATAGTCAACGAAAGCTCGGCTACACCATTAGTCATGAGTCTAACAAGTGCATAGTACATACAACCCATCAAATTATTAGCATGTATCAAGTCCACTTTCATCTCAGTACGTATAAATACTGTCATTGTAATCAACGCGGTGATCAAAAGCTGTGGAAGAAGAGAATTTGACATGTCAAAGCTGGAAACATTTTAGATTTAAGTTGTAAAAGCTAGCAACACATAATTAGCAGTGTCAATGACTGATAATTAACCTGTACTGTTTTGAAAACATAGACAAATGAGTTTCGTTTCATCAAAAGCGTTTCTCTACCCATGCAAGCTTTGAATAATTCCCATTTTCTTAAAGAGTACTTGCTGAATGTTAAGGCATTGCTATGAGACTGTGATTTATCATATGGTTTCGAGAGCTCCTCATCTAACGTCTTGCCTAGATGACTTGCTTTGAACATTTGAGAGAATTGATCCGCTGAAACATAACTGTAAGGAACATCAGCGCGACACCAGTATTGTGCTTGATCCTTCTTGGAAGTTACCTGTAATTAGTAGAAATCGGAAAAGTTTGAGACATTTAGAATGGAAACAAAAAAGTGGGCTAAAGTAAAACTTGTTTTCACACCTCCTGGAGGAAGTCTGCAACTCCCTTTCTTCCGGGGCACTTGAAACCACAATCCTCAAAATATTGAAGTACATGACCGCAAGGACCATGGTACACAATCTTCCCCTCTGCCATCAATAATACATCATCGAATAGATTGAAAGTTTCAGGTGCTGGCTGAAGAAGTGAGACCAATGCAGTTGCATCTGTGATGTGCACCATTTGCTGAAGATATGTTATTATCTGAAAGGTTGTGGAGCTGTCTAAACCAGTTGATATCTCATCCATAAACAAGGCTTTTGTGGGACCAACAATCATCTCTCCTGCCATGTGAAACAGTCAAATAAAAGATTGAGCTAAGACAAAGGGAAGATCTATCATAGAAGTTTAGAAGTGTGTATGTTCTAACAAGAGCAGAATTTGCAATTGAAATTCAATTTTGTTGAGAGAAGTTTTCCTTTCCTTTACTACCTGTTGTTAGCCTTTTCTTCTGGCCACCTGAAATGCCTCTTTCCAATTCACTGCCAACCATTATGTCCGCGCAGATATCCAGTCCAAGAATCTAGAGACCATAATGTTAATTTTCATGTCAAATTAGATAGAGAGATCATGTTGGAATCCAGATTGACTTGAAAAAAATAAAAAAAAAGTATTTACCTTCAAAACATAGTCTGTTTGGAGATTTGTTTTCTGCCCTTCAACCGAAATTGCCTGTAAGAATTATATAATCCTCTTCATTACTGTCTCCAGGATTGTGCAAAGAATTAAAACAAAAATGATTTGAATGTGTGTATGAGTACCTTCATGTAGGTGTCAACATCATGATCAGGGACAATTCCGGCTTCCTTTTCTTTTCTGCTAACTTCTATCATCATATCTTTATATCCAGAAACATAGATTGAAGTTCAAATGTTAAAATTCTGGTACTAGCTAGCAGAACTATACAGACGATAACACGAAAAAACCTTACCAGCTCTGTTTCCAACACCCTGGCAGCGTGCCGAAAAGTCTATGGATTCCCTCACAGTCATCTCTGGTATGTGCAGGTCATATTGGCTTATATAGGCAGAAGTCTTTTTAGGAACAAACTCATCTAAACTGTATCCATTATAAGAGATTTCCCCTGTCACCTGTAAATAAAAACAAAATTGAAGAAATAAATATTTATGATTTATGAAGATTGTGTTGTAATATTAGAGAGTTGATAAGTATCAAATAGAATTGCATGATCAATTTGATTAATTATTACTAAAGATGCTTTTCATCATGAATTTGGAAACAGACCTTGAGAGAGGGATCTAGTTTTCCTGCCAAGGCCAATAACAATGTTGTTTTGCCGCAGCCTGGTGGACCGAGAAGAAGAGTGAGCCTGCACTCAAACAAACCCTTCAAAGAGTTCAATAAAAGCTGAACAATTTATATAAATTTGTTGAAAATTTGGGAAAAATATTACCTTGATGGTTTGATGATGCCACTGACATCTTTTAGAATGCTTATCTTGGTTTCTTCAGACTTGTTCTTTATTGCCCTTTTGAAAACCTGTTGAGATGATATAAATATCCATTCAATTTGTTGAAATATTTGTTTAGATTTACAGAGAAGAAGCCTATATCTATCTCTAGCTACTTACCGAAAACGGGTTTGTAAGAGAGTTCCAGAGAGTAGGAAGAGGCTTCCCTTGTACGATCTCACACTCAGCTTCTACAATAAGGTTCTTGTACCTCACTTCCACAGTTGGCAATTTCACGTTGACCCTGCAAGACCAAAAATGATCATTTGCCCACCAAATATCATAGACCATAAATGCATATATACATGTATATATATATATATATATATATATATAGTTTGAACCTGTCTATTCTCTCCTTTAGTTTCTGCAACAACTTGAGATTATCATTCTCAATATGCTTGATGAGCTTCTCAATGAACAAACGCTTTTCGACACCTCCAAGCTTGGTAACATCAGTCACCAGCTTCTTCCCTTCAAACTCATTGTTTCCATTAATACTTGTTCCTCCTCCATTAACTTGATCATTAGCTGCCGCAGCATCAAACAACGAGGTACGAAGCCGTTTAAAAGTTGGTAATCTTTCAATAGCAGCCCACTGTAACTGAAGCACATCATCCTCTTCCTCTGCTATGGAATCTGAACCCAATTCATTGCTTGATCCTTGCTTTCTTAATGATGATTTCCTGTTTCTTCCTAGAGTTGTTGATAGTTCCATTTGAACTTTAATTGTATGTTCTGTGGCTTCTGCTTTTGAGCAAAGCTGAGATTTATAACTCCTCTAAACCTGTAAGTATTCACAGAAAGCACTTAGATATTATTCCTTAATTGATTTTAAATAAAAAAAATAATGGTGGAATGTAGTATGTATCCTGATTTTATTCTTTCTTTTGTCCTGGTTCACATGGAAAAAGCACTTTCCAGTTTATCATAGGAAGCACTTTGACAAACGTTTTGACTTGTAAACACTAAGGGCCTGTTTGTTGGAAAGGATCGGATTATTTAAATAACAATGTTGACACATGTACAACTGGATCACCTCAACTTCCGTCCCCAACACACACCCCCTTACATGCCAGAATGACCATACAAGGTTACATGTGCCATGTGGCGGGTGATTTAAACCGAAACTCTTAGACTTCTAGATCAAACTAAGCTTTGACACTAAACCTAGCAATGGGTCGAATCAAATCCAATATATATCGAATGGTAAATGGGTCGAGATAAATTTTAGTGAACCCAAACCCACTAATTAGCTTATTAGGTTTGAAAATATAAATTCAAACACATTCACTAATTTAATGGATGACCTAAAATCGATCAATTTAACCTATTATTTTATTATTATTATTTTTAATTTTTAATAATTTAAATTATAAAAATAATACAGAACAATTTGAATACTTATGACACAATATAAATAAGCATATTATAACTCAATAGTCAATAATAACTCATCTATTTCTAATGTTTAATTAAATTGAAAATAAATGTATGTTAATCCATCCGCATGTGTCACAAAATTAGACTTTAATTCTAATAAATTGATTATTAAAAAAATATTAATCATGAAAACAAAAATATGTCAAAGGCTGATTCAAGAATCGGAGATGCTGACCAAACTAACAAACAAATTTGAATTCCATCTCAACTTTAAATAATAAAAAAAAATAGAAATATAAAAATTGATGAAAAAATTACCTATCTTACCAATTGCCATTAATTCATGCTACAACAAAAGTTATATTATCATTAGAGGGATAATGAAAAGATGAAAATATAATAGAAACTTCACTTTCACCATGTAAAGCTAAAAAAATAAAAAAAATAAAACTCTAATAGATACTTCACTTTCAATCGAATAAAATTCAATAGAGGAAAAAAAATGTTCAATGAAGGAAAAAAAAAAAGAAGAGAGAATAATATTCATCTCTATGTGACTAAATACATAAGACATATAAATAAGAAGACATGTCTATTGAAAATTTCTAAAAAAAATAACAATTGATGACTTTTGAACTTACTAAGAAAATTTATTAATTTGTTAATGATTATGATATACCAATATACTAATATGATTAATTAATTAATTAATTAATATCCTTGTAACTTATCAAGGAAATTAATTGATTAGTTAATATAATAATATGATGATTAATTAGATAATGTCTTTTGAACTTATCAAGGAATTTAATTAATTAATTAGTTAATAAAATAATATGATTAATTATTATTATTTTATTTTTGAAAAATTATGATAATATACTAACCATATTTAATATCAAACTTCTCTCGCGATGCCATGTGACGTTGGTGAAACTCTATTATTATTATTATTATTATTATTATATGAAAAATTATGATAATATATTAACCATATTTAATATCAAACTTCTCTCACGACGCCATGTTACATAGGTGAAACTCTATTATTATTATTATTATTATATATATATATATATATGAAAAATTATGATAATATATTAACCATATTTAATATCAAACTTCTCTCGCAGCGCCATGTGGCGCTGGTGAAACTCTATTATTATTATATATATATATATATATATATATATGATGGGTCATGGCTTTTAATGAGTTTAAGAGATAAATCCAAACTATTATTTTTTGGATTTTAATTACCCAACCCATTAATAAATCGATCCAATTGAATTTGAGTCGAATTAGTGTGTTAGATATAATTCTGCCAGGCAAACCATGAACACTGATGTCAACAAGAGCGTAACTCAGCTGATAGATGGACGAACTTGAGGTTTGGACAAATAACTTTCAAGTCCTACCAATAACAAAAGCTTCAAAAAATATCTATCAGATAAATAGATACCATAAAGAAATATATAAAAGCATGAAAACTAATCAATGTGTATGAATCACGTAGTCCTTTTCTTTATGCAACAGAAAAAGAAAAGAAAAATGCCAAGAAAAAAAAAGCCAACACGACTTCTTCTTTTTTTTCCTTTTCTTGGGGTCCAAAGTTGAGTCATTACCTGGACAGGATTGAAAAGGTCCATTAAAGTATATTTCTTTCATATTAAAATCAAACTGTTGTTACACCTTTTCCTACCAACTCTGTCCAATCTCCAATGAACACCATTTCTTTACAATGAATAATTCTTTCATTGATATTTGTATCCTTTATCTCTTCTTTTACTATTCACTGTTGGAGGCTTACAAGTTACAATCAACTCATATTAAATTAGTGTGAAACTAAAATTAAGCTTGATAGTTGACTTAATGAAGAGTTCTCTCTTCTGGGCCCACGCGTATGAACTCATAGGTTCGTATAATGGACCCAAGCCTAAATCTATCATTTTAAAATGATTTTGTTAGTATATACTTTGAGTACACACATTAAGGTCAATTATCGTTACTAATAATCAGTTAAAGATATAATTTTATAATTAACTACCTACAATTTTATCTCTTTACCAAATAAAGTATGCTGATGATAGATAGGGCCCATTTTGAATATAGCCACTACTTTTTTTTGTTTTAGAGCATACCCACTATTTTTTTTTTTTTTTTTTTTTTTTAATGTTTACACCCCTTAAAAACCGTACGTACACTCCAAATTAATATGTTTTTAAAAATACAATAATGTCCCTAAGTAAAATTACTAAGATAACTAATTGTTTAATAGTATACCCACCAATAATTATTAATTAGTTTTCTATTTTAATCTTTTGTTTTTTTTTTTCCTATTAATGGTTTTATATTAACATATATCATAAAAACTCTTTCCATTTTAATAAACTTTATATTCTCTTTTAAATATATTTTCAATCTCTTTTAAGGGAATACAATATGAAAAATGAATCAAAATCATAAGACAAATTTGAGTGTAAAAAAGTAAAGTTTTAAATTATTTTTTATTAGAATAACAAAATCATTATGTATATAAACAGACTTTTAAATTAACCGAATTATCTATTTTTTTTTTTTATATGTCTTTCAAACACACTTTAGACCTTTTTTTAAAATTTATTTATCAATATTATATGTTCTTTCTTGTTAAAAAAAAAAATTAGATGTTCTTCAATTTCATTGAACACTTATCTTTATTATTATTATTTTTTTGAAATATCATTTAACACATATCTACTTCCACATCAATTGGGACATAACACAAATCTTGCATTCATACAACTCTCTCAAACAAAAAGTGG
Organism: Acer negundo; assembly: GCA_035582765.1. Taxonomy (NCBI): domain Eukaryota; kingdom Viridiplantae; phylum Streptophyta; class Magnoliopsida; order Sapindales; family Sapindaceae; genus Acer; species Acer negundo. The sequence goes on along the minus strand of CM069233.1, from coordinate 44,889,169 downwards.
TTCTCCAATAATAATAATAATAATCTTAAAATGGATTTTTAACTAAAATTGGAGTGTGATTTTGAAAAAACCAAGAAGAGAAAGAATAGTAAGAGAATTAAAGACAACAATTTTTTTTTTTGAAATAATAATAAAATTAATTAAATAATATAATAATAGTCATATCTGGTGTGTATTTATAAAAATACAATAAATATAATTAAAGAAAGGGTATTTTTGACATTAAGTGGGATTTATTTACAAATTAGTGATTTTGTTAAAATTTTGATGGGTGTAAATGTGTAATGACGAAAGGAGTGTAGATACAGTTTTTAGGCCCAATAATGTTATGTTATGAGATATTTCCAAACAAAAAATACCAATTAATGTGATGCACATAGTATATAATTTATATATGATGCAATATGGATGATGTAACAGTTATAATGTGATGTTGTCATGCACTCATGCATATATAATATTCAATATCTAGATTTGCATTAATTGGTGACAGATAATGTGTAAGACTCATCTTAACTTATGTCCATATAATAATGAAAATTTTCTGGCTTGGCCTTTTCCAAAGAAGAATCAACATCAGAGAGTTTTGAGTGGTTTAGGTGATAGCATTTAAGATCAGTCACTTATTCTATGCCCATAAATTATAAAAATCTATCAAGTGTCTGCCATGGCATTTTTCTTGATAGAATTTTTGGTACTGATTCTAATAAGCTAGAGCATTATCTTCAATTGAAAGTCTGTTTCCTTTCACATGTAAATTTCAACCATAACCTTAATGTGTATACAATTCAGTTACACATCAAAAATTACTGTAAACTTTTAAGTCACATATCTTCACATGCAAGAAAATGAGTATAGTGTGTAAATGTCAAAGATGAAAATGTCACCAAAAAAGTGAATAATATTCCTTTTATGTACTCAAAACCATCACCAGTGAAGTCTTGCAATCATGCTTGATACAGATACTGATATTCCCAAATCAGATTACATCATGTAGAAATTAATTAAGCAGAAGTATTCCTGTATTTGAAGAATATCTCTTTATTAGGCAGAGAAATGAGAAATTGATAAGACTTGACTGAGTTATGAAATTGGTTAATATTGGTAAATCAGTGATCTGCATTACAATTGCTAGCTACCCTCATTCATCAATAAATAGCACAGTTTAGCATTGTAATTATCAGATCAACTTTTCTCAAGCATGACGATGTCAAAACAGCTCCTAGCTTTCATTTTATGTCTCCTCATTTGTCTCCTAAGCTCTAATATCAACAGTCAACACAGGTTCCTGATTGTCTATATGTTATAAATTTGTAATTTGCTTCATATTTTTAATAAAATGTCCTATATTTGCAATTCTATGCAGAGGCCAGAAGTCAAGCGAAGGCTAACGTTATCACCATTAAATGTAGATGTTAACTCCAAGAACATCACATTCTCCATTTTTCTTACCTTCAGAATACGTTGGAAGATAAATGTTTTAATTTCTCTACAAGAAGAAGAATCAAACCATTCACAGTATTAATCAAGAGCATCAAAATTGTGATACCTCTTACCAGCTCCTAAAAATCACTTGAAATACTCTTTATTAACACTATTTGTTGCCTGAAAAAGTAACCTGCTAATCAAGTAAATTGTAATCAATAAATAGCCGAAAGGTGAATATATCAGGGTTTAATGACCAAAATAAAATCTCCTAAATGAAGCAGTAGTACTTGTTTAAGTTGAAAAAAAAAAGAAGCAAAAAACAAATAATTAATTGTACAAGTAAATGAAAATAGTATTGACTAAAATTTACCTGTTTTTCTCTGGTGATGTTATTGTATTTGATACAACTCGCAAAACAAATAAATATGATATGAAATTTGCACCATTTGTGGGGGTCAACAAGCATGGTCAGACGACAGTTTTTGCATGTGCATTTCTAACTCAGGAGACAATAGAATCATTTCAATGGTGTTTTGAAACATTTAAAAAAGCTATGTCTGGCAATCCACCTGTAATGATGATTACAGATCAAGATACAAAATTTTCTAAGAAGTTGGATGCAACAAACCCATATAATTACAATGCTTTTCGAAGATGCGTTTGGGATTCTGAGACTCCAGAAGAGTTTGATTTAAAATGGGAAGAAGTTGTTGAACAAACTAAGACAATGCACGGTTATAGTCACTTTTTAGCTTGCGCTCCAGATGGGTTCCTGCATATATGAAACATGTCTTAACAAGATGCAGACATATAATATCACAAACAGATTGAAGACTTTGCTAACACCATTCCGAGCAATGTAACCTCTGCTTCAATGATTAATGTATCATCCACCAAGAAACCTAGTTTCGGGTCGTTCAATTTAGCCAATGATGCGAACCTTGTCCGACCGAATGCATTGCTATTTGCAAAAGGATACAGGTTCACAGCTGAAAAAGTGTACAAATTTTACTGTGTGGTTCCAAGAAGGATACAGGTTCACGCCTTTTCTCTTTTGCAGTTGCTTTATTGGCTTCAATCCTGGGCTCATCATCATCAAATGGGTTGAAATTACATCAGAAAAATCTGTAAAAGAGAGAATTGATTTCTTGTCGCTTGCACTTGAAATGTCAACTGGAAGATTTGTCATTAGTGTTTGTTGGTCTTTAGGCTTCGTTGGAACTACAGAGACCTGGAAATTATCAACAACAACAATAAAAAAATGGATTAGTAATCAATTGAAATTAATCAAAATTGATGTTTATTCAATTCACTTTACATACCTTGCAAGCAATTGAACAGAACAGATTCGGCGAATCTTGTAAATATCTCCCACAAGCTAGACATGAAGCGCCGGTATTCGATTTCGTCGACGGCTTTGCATCTTTCAATTGAGGCCTTGGATTCAAGTGCACTGCTTTTTCTCCATTGATTTTACATGTCTATCGAAAATCAAAGAAAGCAAAAGAATTGGAACAAGTCACTCTACTTAATTAATTACCCACACTAATCAATTTCAATTAAACCATAACAGTTAATTCTCATAGAAAAAAAAAAAAAAAAAAATCATTATTAGACTCCACTAACAAGAGCATACCCATAACCTACAATTCAATGATCATTCAAATATAATTCTATCCACAACTCAATCCGAAAAGAAAAAAAAAAACTTATCTGGACCACTAATCAATTATTTACTGCAATGGGTATCAACAGAATTGGTAATAAACTATGAAAGTAGCATATTTTGCTGATCATATAAAAATTTGAAAATAAAACTATACAATTTCTGGGTTTGATTCAGATAATGAGGTACTTACAGATGGATTAGAAGGATCGGATTCTGGATCCCGATTGAAATTGATTAGTGTGGGTAATTAATTAAGTAATCAAGATGCTTTTGCATGTCCTGTAGTCGGACGACGTCGTGGTGTCAAGAACCCTAAATCCCCAATCTTGATAAAAATATTTTTTCATCAATTATGCTCCAAAGTACTACTTCTTCATTTATGGAGATGTTATTTTGGTCATAAAACCCTGATAAATGCACCTTTCTACTATTTATTGATTACAATTTATTTGATTAGCATGTTACTTTTTCAGGCAATAAATAATGTTAATGAAGAGTATGTCAAGTGATTTTTAGGAGAGGTATCACAATTTTGATGCTCTTGATTAATATTGTGAAATGTTTGATTCTTCTTCTTGTACAGAAATTAAAACATTTATCTTCCAATGTATTATGTAGGCAAAAAAAAAAAAAAAAAAAAGGAGGATATGATGTTCTTGGAGTTAATATCGACATTTATTGGTGATAACGTTAGTCTTCACTTGATTTCACAAGTATCAATTACGTTATGTGACGTATGATGCTCTTCAGAACTTGAATATCAATTAGGCTTCAGAAAATTATGTGACTGTAGGAATCTAATCTATCATGATCTAAAAGAAAGAGATTTGGTGATCTAAATCCAACCCTTCATCCATTTATGTATGGATACATTTATATAACATAAGGCTTCAGAAAATTATGTGACTGTAGGAATCTAATCTATCATGATCTAAAAGAAAGAGATTTGGTGATCTAAATCCAACCCTTCATCCATTTGTTTTTGATCTTATATGCATAAGGAGTTCATAATTACTATACCATAGTTATGAAAAGTCTTGATTGAGGAAATTTGTCATGTTAAGTTAATGTGACACTAAAATTACTAAAATTAAGCTTGATAGTTGACTTATTGACGAGTTCTCTCTTCTAAGCCCACATGTATGAACTCGTAGGTTCGTAGAATGGGCCCAAGCCCAAATCTGTCTTTCTTATGGTCAATTATCGATGCTAATAATTGGTTAAAGACATAATTTTATAATTAAGTACCTACAATTTTATTTCTTTACCAAATAAAGTATGCTGATGATCCCATTTTGAATATAGCCACTACTTCTTTTTTTATTTTTTTTGAGAGCATACCCACTATTTTTTTTAATGTCTATAATGTTGTTGTGAATTTAATGTGCATCACATGCACGCCCAATAATGTTATGTTATGAGATATTTCCAAACAAAAAATGACTAATTAATGTGATGCACATAGTATATATGATGCAATATGGATGATGTAACAGTTCTAATGTGATGTTATAGGTTATGGGGACCTTCTTTAAATGAAATAAATAAAAATTTTCATTAATTTAATTTTCTTAGAAGTTGATTTTTATATATAACATTCGTAATTACATTCAATGGTTGAGATTTGATATTTAAATTTACATTGATATTCGTGATAGATTATGAGAAAGTGATAGATAGCATTTAAGATCAGTCACTTATTCTATGCCCATAAATGATAAAAACCTATCAAGTGTCTGCTATGGCATTTTTCTTGATATGGTTTTTGGTACTGATTCTAAAAAGCTGGAGCATATCTTCAAATGAAAGTCTGTTTCCTTTCAAATGTAAATTTCAACCATAACCTTAATGTAAACTTGTAAGTCCTACTGTAATTTGGCAAGTTGGACGATTTTTGCTTTTCAGCTTGAACAGTATGCCTGCAGTGTCACCTAAACTCCCTAATCATGAACAATTTCAGCTTCCCAGCTTGAACAGTGTTCCTGTGTCGCCTAAACTCTCAGATCATGAACATGATAGAGCTCTCACCAGGTTATAATATACGCAGGGTGTCACATATTTTTTGTTTCACTTTTTATATAAGTGTGCCCTTGTATGCATGCATGCATGCATGCATTCAATCTCTTTCATCTAATCTATCAAATCTTAACATTTTTCAGTCACCAAGCAAGAAACACTCGGTTCCTATACCGCGAGGCCCCTCCATCATCTGGGAATTCAATGGTACATTTTATTTTCTAATTATTCCATGAACACAGCTCAGAATTTTTTCTAAGCATTGATGTAATGTTGATATAATAATGTGTATTGTTTTGTTTTTCAGTTGCTGCTGGCAAGTGAAGTCCAACAACCTACATGGTGCATTGCTAAGCCTTCAACTGATGAGCAACAGCTCCTCGCCAACATAGAATACGTATGCAATCAAGGCATTGATTGCAGTATTATCCAACCAGAGGGCAAATGCTACTTGCCTGACAACAATTACACGCATGCTTCAGTCGTCATGAACCTCTAATACAAGGCCAACAACAAGCAGCCGCACAATTGTGATTTCAATCATAGCGGCCTAATTGTCTCTGAAGATCCATGTAAGTATAATATTGAGTAATACCAAATCGCATAATAATCGCTTGAAGAGATCTATTTGATGGTTTCGATTTTCATGTCTTGCTTGCAGCTTTTGGAGATTGCACATATCCTAGCTGAAGAGGGGCAGGGGCATGCATACATACTATTACTAAATAAAGTAGAAGATCACAAAAGAGAGAATGTTGCACATTTGGATGGTGTAATGTATTATAATGTGATGTTATGTAGACCTTCTCTAAATGAAATAAATAAGTCTTTTTGTTAATTTAATTTTCTTAGAAGGTAGCACGCATATATAATTTTCGTAGTAACATCCAACGGTTGAAATTTGATATCAGGATTTCCTATGATGCCTTTGATAGATAATGACTCGTCTCCACGTATGTACATAATACAATGAAAACTTTCAGGCTCAAAGAAGAATCAACATCAGAAGAGACAGTTTACATTGTAAAGGAGAGAAAGTGTTAGGTGACTCTCCTTAAAGTAATTCAAAATCAGTCATTGATTCTATGCCCATAAATGATAAAAACCTAGCAAGTGTCTGCCAAGGCCTTTTTCTTGATATGGTTTTTGGTACTGATTCTGATGAGCCGTGGAGCAAATCTTCAATTGAAAGTTTGTTTTCTTTCACATGTAAATTTCAACAATAACCTTAATGTGTATACAATTCTGATATACATCAAAAACTACTGTAAACTTTTAAGTCAAATATCTTCACATGCAAGAAAATGACCATTAATGTCGGAAGCAAATTAAAGCTTTTATAGAGTCATCAACTATCTCTTCTTCAAAGGTGAACATGTCACGAAAAAGCGAATTCCTTTTATACTCAAAACCGTCATCAGTGAAGTCTTGCAATCATGCTTTATACAGATACTGATATTTCCAAAACAGACAACATTATGTAGAAATAATGCACAAGTATTACTATATTTGAAAAGCTCTCTTTATTAGGCAGAGAAATGAGAAATTTATGAGCCTTGACTGAGTCATAAATTGGTTAATATTAGTAAAATCAGTGATCTCATTCATCAATAAATAGCACAGTTTAGCAATGTATTCAGATCATCTCTAACTCTAAGATACAACTCTAGTTCTCTCTGTGCTCATCAACTTTTCTCAAACATGACAATGTCAAAACAGCTCCTAGCTTTCATTTTATGGCTTCTCATTTGTCTCCTCACCTCTAATATCAACACAGGTTCCTGATTGTCTATATGTTATCAAAATTTTTGCTTCATATTTTTGAAATTTTTTTGAGAGTCTTAATAAAATCTCTTATATTTGCAATTCTATGCAGAGGCCAGGACTATAGCAGCAGCAAATGAAGGTAACAAGGTATGGTTTCGGACACCCTTTTCGATTAAGTTACCAGCCAAATAATTTCCAGAGCCACAGACATTGTTGCCTTATAACATTGTTTTCATGTAAATGTTGAAATCCTCCTGTAATTTGGCAGGTTGGACGATTTCTGCTTTTCAGCTTGAACAATGAGCCTGTGACGCCTATACTTTCAGATCATGAACGTAATAGGGATATCAACAGGTTATAATATGCTCAGGATCAAATATATTTTTGTTTCACTTTTATATAAGTTACCTTGTATGCTTTAGATTCAATCTTTTTCATCTAATTCATCAAATCTTAACATTTTTCAGTCACAAAGCAAGAAACACTCCGTTCCTATACCACCAGGCGGTCCAGGCCCCTCCATCATCTGGGAATTCAACGGTACATTTTTCTAATTATTCCATGCAAACATCTCAGAATTGTGAATAATTTTGGTCAGAAGCTAATGTGTAAGCATTGATGTTGATATCATCTTGTTTTGTTTTTCAGTTGCTGCAGGCATGTGAAGGCCAACAACCTACATGGTGCATTGCTAAGCCTTCAACTGATGAGCAACGGCTCCTTGCCAACATAGACTTCAGTTGCATAGAAGCAGGCATTGACTGCAGTATTATCCAACCTGGGGGAAAATGCTATTCGCCTTACAACAATTACGCGCATGCTTCAGTCGTCATGAATCTCTACTACAAGGCCAACAAGAAGCAGCCCCACACCTGTTATTTCCAGCAGAGCGGCCTGATTGTCTCTCAAGATCCATGTAAGTAATATCGAGCAATGCTCAATCACATAGAATGTTCCCATTTCGCTACTACTTACTGCAACATGTGTACATTTCTAATGTTTTCGATTTTCATGATGTCTTGCTTGCAGCTTTTGGAGGCTGCACTTTTCCTTCCTAGTTGAAGATATTGGACATTATACATAACATTGTCCACCAATTATACCCCACATTGATATAGTATAATAATGTGATGTTATGGAGATTTTTACTTATTAATGAAATTAAAACTTCTCATTGATTTATTTTTGCTTAGATGGAGACATGTTTATTCAATTATTTCTCTCAAACCATATATGGAAACACACACCAAGATAGAGTTCTCAACTATCTGGTGCCTGTCAGTTGTTTTAAGATAATGGAGCTAGATATAGAAATCAAAGAACCTTAACGCAAACACCATATCGAAAACATTGACACATTTCACTTCATTATAACTGTAAACGAATCCAAAAAAAAAAAAAGTTCGAATGCACCACTAGCAAGCTCACTAATTATAATGAAGGGAGTGGCCTATCTTGTAAGAACTTGCAGCTCAGTTTAACTGATCAAAAGCACAGGCTCCTGCATAACATACAGAGTTCATATAAGAAATAAAACGCATTACTGAGTAAACTTTATTACAAGTTTTTGGAACCGACACCATTAATTTTCGTTTTTAGAGCAATATGATGCCAAAAGTTTCAAGTGTTTCTCTTAAAAACAAGATAAATCCAATACCTGGAGAAGAATATACTTAACCTGGAATCCACAACTCATCCACTTGTGTAAAATTATGCTAGTGTTTTGAATGTCACACGTTTCCTATAATTAAAAGCTTCGATGCAGAAGTTCACTATGACATAGCAAAATGACCTGTTGAGGTCTGCCCTGTTGTTGGTGAAGTCTCTCCAGCTCTCCCTATATATATAACCATCATTAACATCATAAATATCAGCTGCATTGTGATTAATAACATCTCTCGACTCTTTCTTGTTCTTGTTGCTTGTGTTAAGTACTGCTACATTCGCTATGGCAAAACAAGCATCAGCTTATTTTGTTGTTTTCGCCTTGGCAGCTTGTTGTTTCTTATGTTCTGCTATGATCAGCACAGGGACAAACATTACAATGTTTCACTTATAAATATGCATTGATTTATTGCTACTTTATAAATATGCATTTATAAAGTTAGCATTGATGAGGTATTGATTGTTCACACTCAGGCTTCTGTGAAAATGTAACTCAATAAAAATGAAACTGGTCTGAATTCTGAAATACTTCTGTCTAGATCATCACATCTCTATGGACTTCTTGTCAGCCCCAGACATGAAAAAAAAAAAAAATTGATTTTTGAGCAACCATGGATTGGATTCACAAACATGGACACACACACACAGACAAGCAGAGACCAATATCACAAATCACATAGTTTCAGCTCAATTATCAGCACATCACTTTGATTGAATTATTAAGGAACCAATAGCCATTTCAATACAATCTCTATTCACCTCTCATTAGAGATGAAACACCAAAAAAAAAAAAAAAAAAAAAAAAAAAAAAAGCGTGAAGTAAAATTGTATCCCAGTAATTGATTCAATACGGGTATATCATGTCATCAAAACACAACAATACGTCTGTCTCATTGAAGCCAGAAGCCTTGATTGATTAATCAATCAAGCTTGGACCTTGTCCCACTTGAGAGGCTTGACAACCTCCCAAGTGAAATCAGCATCATCTCTACCAAAATGTCCATAAGCAGCAGTCTTCAAAAACCTGCCATTGCCACCCCTCTTCAAATCAAGATTAATCGAAATCATTCCAGGCCTAAAATCAAAATTCTCCTTCACAATCTTCAGAATTTCCCTATCAGCTATCCTCCCAGTTCCATAACTATCCACGAAAACCGACAGAGGCTCAGGAACTCCAATAGCATAAGAAACCTGAACAATGCACCTCCTAGCCAACCCACTTGCCACAATGCTCTTCGCAGCCTGTCTAACAATATAAGCACCACTCCTATCCACCTTAGTCGGATCTTTCCCGGAAAAGGCCCCACCACCATGAGCCCCCCATCCACCGTAAGTGTCAATAATAATCTTCCTTCCGGTGAGCCCTGCATCACCGTGAGGACCACCAATAACAAAACGACCAGATGGGTTGAGATGGAAAATCGTCTTCTCATCCAAATACTTCTCAGGAATCACAGGCTTGATCACATGTTGCTTCAAATCAGCAGCAATCTCATCATTAGTCACAGTCTCATCGTGCTGAGTCGAAATCAGAACAGTGTGGACACGAACAGGGACCATAGCGCCATTGTCATTGTAGTACTCAATAGTGACTTGGGTTTTTCCGTCCGGTCTCAACCAACCACAGGTTCCATTTTTTCGGACCTCAGTCAAACGAGCACCGAGCTTGGTTGCCAAAACGTGAGTCAGAGGCATCAATTCAGGTGTCTCATCAGTGGCATAACCAAACATGTGACCCTGATCACCAGCTCCAATATCTTCAGGTTTTTTCGTTAAATGTCCATGGACACCTTGAGCGATTTCAGGACTCTGCTGCCCGATGTTGACAAGGACTTTGCAGTTGTCGGCGTCCAGACCCACGTCGTCGGACTTGAAACCGATGGACCTGCAAGTGTCTCGTACGATTTTTTCGTAGTCTACGTCGGCTTTGGTGGTGATTTCTCCGAACACCATCACCATGTCTGTCTTGGTGCAGGTCTCGCAAGCAACTTTGCTGTCAGGATCCTGCTCGAGACAAGCGTCCAGGACCGCGTCTGATACTTGGTCACAGAGCTTGTCTGGGTGTCCCTCGTTCACTGACTCTGAAGTGAATAGAAAAGTCTCCATTTCTTTTCCTTCTTTTTCACAATCTGCATAAAACATGAAATCATATATCAGAATCTATCAAGATTTGTCCGACAAAATAAGATTTTTTTTTTTATGTCCTAACAACATTAGAAGTCAAAAGGTAACATGGGTCGGATTCATCTAATAACTAAGATTCCAATGTAAATAACTAATGGTAATATTCATTTCGACGACGATGTTCGAAATTCAAAGTAGATTTAATCAAGTGGTATATTAAAAAAAAATAATAATAACTCATTCAAACATCTATACTAGAAAATAACTCTATTCGATAACAGGATGTCTGCACCGAAATAAGTTCATACCTGAAATTGAATTCTTGGTTTCTTGGCTTGGAGGGGATGATAGTTAGTGATGGGCGAGTTGAATTGGTGATTGAAGGAGGGAATTTATAGGGAGGAGTTGGGGGGGACTCTTAGATACAAAATATGGACTAGGTTCATTTGTTGGGTTTTAGATTTTGGCAGATGGATCACAGCCGTTGGATGATGTGAGAGGGGGGGGTCGGTGAGTGACTAATACAATCTTACCAACCCCAGCCTGTGTTTAGTTGTAACTTTGTACACGTTTTAATGAGTCAATAATTCATCACTCTCTATTATATGTTTATTTTGACTAAAAAGAGAGAAGTGAGTTTTCTAGGAAGGTAAGGCAAATGAGGCAAATCGGATAGGACTTTGGTTGACCCAATTGAGATTTTGCACTCAATTGCTTGTTTTGTTTGTTTGGATTTTGGTGGGTTGGTGAGTTACTGGATTAATTTCGTGCCACCAAATTTTAATTTGGTATCCGTATATCTATGTCTATTCTGCACTTTACATATGATGAAATTAATTATTTATTGTGATGGTTTAACTAATAATAAGACTCTTTTCAAAAAAAAAAAAAAAAAAAAAAAAAAAAACCTAATAAGAAAAATGATACGCCGTGTTGTTACTTGTTAGGGGGATTTCTACCGGAATAGCAACTTTACCTAAATCTATAAGCATCCACCCGAACCGCATAGGTCGGATATGGATTTTGTTATTTGGGTTGTGTTCAGATGTAAAATGATAAATTCAAAGTGGGGTTTAAGTTTGAGAATAAAAAATTAAAAAAAAAAAAAAAAAAAACTCCAACCCCAAATATTTAAAAATACCCAAATTCAAAATGATATCGATTTGGGTCAAGTTTGTGGATTTGCAAGTCAAAACTCTTACATAAATGATTTTATAGGATCAAACTTAACAAAATCCAAACCGAATCAGTCACATCGACATTCCTAAATTTTTAGTTGAAGTCAAGAAAATATATAATATAGAGAGTTGGAATTCTGTGGAGGCCGGTGGGCCAAGTTAAAATATGTATATTTTATATATTATTGCTATCAACCGCCCTTAATAGTATAAATAAGTAAATGCTATCCTTGAATCCATGATGATTAATTTAAAGACAAAACTGTGAGACCGAAGACCAAAACGAACAAATACATTGTGAGTGGCGAACTCACATTATTAAACATGTTCCATTAAATGAAAGGAGAAAATTAGAAGAAGAGCATTAATAATAAATTAGTGTAATTAAAAACTAAGACGTGACGATCATGTGCAAATGTTTGGTGGTGATACTGACAATAAGGGCCGGTGATTTTTCTAATCGAAAAATGTTACTTTAGAATGTGCTTTGGTTTGGACATGCCTCTATTAACACCTCTCATAATTTCTATACACACCCCATTTCCCTTGATTAAATACTAGTCATAGTGCAATGGTTGCACCCATTAATTTATGATACCATTATATATATTTGATGCACCCACGAATTAATTTATTTTCTTGGAAATAAGATAACTAGTCGTTGCTAATATAAAGAATTATGGGGTTTCTTTAGACAATCATTTGGGTGCTAATAGTAACGCTCGTTCGTCTGTGAATAGTTCCACACATTTCAATGGGCTCGGATGTTAACTTCACTTATGGGTTATTGTTCACCGAGAGTTGTATTTTGGGTTAAAGATCTATCGGAACCTGTCGAGATCAACAGCTGCAAATACGATCTGAAACTCAACTACTCCCGCTGTTGTAGTCTTGTAGAGGGGTCTCGGATCTCCTCGCCCCGATCACTATACCGGAGGGGAAGTGCGATTGTGTACTTAATTGAGATGTTTAAGTCGTAATAAACTTGGACAATAATATAGGCAGTTGATGCATGACCCATGTAAACAGCATCTTTTCTGAGGCTCTGAGCTATGCACATGCATTTTAACCATATATTTTTTCTACTGCTGTATATATATAAATGAAACTTGGATAAAAACAAAAACAAAAAACCTAATGGCCTTTGATAATAATTCAGCTAATTTTATGCTTCCTCTCATGGTGATTTGGCTCTTGTTAATTCACTCCTCATCATCATCTGCTTCAACACTAGTGACTACCCACATCCATATCTCCTACAAAATAGTTGATGCAATTTGTCAAGTGACCCAGAATCCACAATTCTGCAAAACCACTCTAAAATTTTTCCCAAGAACCAAACAAGCAGACATGCATGAACTTGGTGTCATCACAATTATCTTAGCAACACAACAAGCAAGACTCAACAAATATGCTGTGGATCAGCTGCTTCATGGTGGTGATCAGGGAGACGATGATGTGGCAAAGAATGATTTGTCAAACTGCCTGAGTGATTGCACAGTGACATTAGGCAAGTTACAGGGTGCTTATAGGTTATCAGACAACAAGGACTACATGGGGATGACAAAATTGGTGAATGATGCAATGAAGATGACCAAAAAATGTGAGTACATGGTTCCAGAAACCACCAACAAGGCCATTTCCTTTGGGAGATAATCAGCAGAAAATGGTCTGGCTTAATGATATTGCTCTTGCCACTCTTGATCTACTTGATGGCTGATTTTTATATTGTATAATAATAATAATAATAATAATATTAAATAAAGGTCTCTTGTTAGTCATTTTGATAAATGTTTTCTTTGATATATTATATAATTGAATACAAAATAATTTTTTTAAAAAAAATATAGATGTCTTTTTCTATTTTATTGGTCTAAATTTTATAAATGGGCTGGGTTGGGATTGCCCGACCAATCTAAAAAATTGTCTATGAAAACTTGTGGAGAGTTGGTCAAACTACAACAATTATCATTTTATTACCTATTTCTTAAATAAAGCTATTTATTTTAATACCTCTAATATAATTATAATTAATTTATATGTTAATTTTCCACAAGTCTATAGGACTGTAGACCATAAGCTCACTCTGACTTGGTCCTTAAGGCCAACGGGTCTAAAATCTATGTCCAAGCTTAACCTATCAAGTGGGCTTGGGTTGAGCCCAAGATCTCAATATGATGGGCCAGACTGAGCTAAGCTAAACGAGCTTGCACAGAAACAGGTAAAACCACTAAAGGTATAGGCCGGTCCTACCCTTTTGACACCTCTATATAAAGACGGAATCTTAGCACAATTTTCATACGAAATCCTAGTTCTTTAACGTTAGAGATGTTTTGAGTTCTTGATACGGAGTGCACATACAAAATAAGAGGAACAAGTCCATTTCATTTTAGGCCGAAACAGCCCAATATATAGCCACCCCAGAATGAACCAGGCCCATAAAACAAACAGTGAGCCAAGCCCAACATAAAAAGACCACAATACACGTGGCGTGAACCCAGATAAGGAAGAGCAAGCCAAGTGCCAAACTGTAAAAAAGACTGTCAACGCCACAGAAAATGGTATAAGAATAAAGATGCCGCTTGAATAGTAGAATTAGAGGTGACAAAACGTAACCGACACACGACACGGCACTTCCAAAATTCCAATTACTTTTAATAACTTGTAAGTAGTTGTTGTCTTTCTCTTCTTTCTCACCTCAACCTCTCCTCTATCTAATCTACCTCTCTGTCTTGTTTTCTTCTTGTCTGAATTTTCCACCCACGAAAAATTAAAAAAAAAATCCCAACTTTCAATCTTCTCTTCATCAACATCAATGGGGAAAGTCAAGAGCTTCAAAGGGGAATTCTCATTCGGTTTGTTTTTATCTTTAATTATTTGTTTCCTTTTTTGCATTTTCAGATTTATTTTATTGTTTTTTTTTTTTTTTTTGTTTTTTTTTTTTGTTTTTTTGTTATGGTGTAGATGAAAGACTTGATGAATCGAAAAACATTATTGCAAAATACCCAGATCGAGTTCCTGTAAGTTTACACCAAATTTCTTGTCTTTAAAGTTATTGACCATGTTTTTAATTGAAAATGGAGCTAATAATTTTAGATGCATTCTTGTTTTTTATTATAATTTATTCAATCTGAATTTCTTATGATTTTTTATTTGGATGATTGAGAGAGATTTAATCTTATAATTGTTTAATCTGTTTACGATTTTTTTCTTCTTCTTTGTTTTGTGGTGTTTTATAGGTGATTATTGATAGATATGCAAGAACTGACTTGCCTGATATGGAAAAGACAAAGTAAGTTCTCATATCATATAAGAGGAAATTTTTATTATTCTGTTAATTTAAGCTTGCAATTCCATGTTATTATGTTAATTTATTTTCATCATCACAGATTTGTTTTTTCTTGCTTTTGAACAGACAAAATTGTACCTTTGAATTATAAAAGATTAAAATTGTATTTTTCTTAATTGACTTTGTTGAGATATCAACATCTAACTCCAGTGCTTTTGGGTCAACAAGTTGATGTAAAGTATGGTATAGGTTGAACTGTTCATATCATAATTGACTAATCGTAATCAATTTGGCCTACTTTAATCTACGGCTTTCAATTGTTCCTTTTAGAATTACAGATTATTTGTTGTTGATAGATCCTCTAGTTTAGTTGAAATCAAATTGCCGATAATGAATGACATATTGTTGATATAGCTTTCAAATCTCTATTTTATCAGTCTCGTTCTAGGCATATGAACGATCCATAGATCTGTAACATGTACTTTTTATTCATTTCTCCCAGATATCTGGTTCCGCGAGACATGTCTATGGGGCAATTCATCCACATTTTAACTAGTAGGTTGAATTTGACTCCTGGAAAAGCCCTGTTTGTATTTGTAAAGAACACGTTACCTCAAACGGGTAAAATTTTGATATTGTTTATTGAATCCAATTGATATATAGACTTTATATTTTTTTTGTTAAAGAATCTTCTAACACATCTTGTTATCGACTTAATGTTATTAACAGCAAGTCGAATGGATTCGATCTATGAATCTTTTAAGGATGAAGATGGGTTTCTGTACATGTGCTACAGCAGTGAGAAAACCTTTGGCTGAGAGGTATCATCATCTTCACCAGTAAATAAATGTAAATTTGTATGTTGTTGTTTGTTGTAATCTTGTGTAATCAATCCACTCTCACTTTCAATGTTTTTTTTTATAAAAGTGCTTGTTGTGGTTTGGCACACCATTCTCAAATGTAAAAAATAAGGTCTTTATTTGTAAACCATCTGTAAATTTACAATCATTCAATAATAAAAAACAGTGCCATTTATTTTTCTTCTTCAACATATCAATTTTTTTGTTTGTGACAAATAAATACTTGTTAGAGTGCACTTGCAATTCCATGGATTGTCACCTCTGCTTGCACCAAGCAAACGTCCTTCACTAGCAAACCATTTCCGGGCTCATTGAAGTAACTTAGTGTAGCAAATCTTGCCCAACCAGTTTCCTGGTTCGAGGCATTTAACAAGTAATTTCCTGCAAGAGAAAGGGAAGGTTTGTAAAATTTCTGCTCTTTTGATCAAAACCGCCGAGTTCATAACTTGCCACATGAATACTTTTTGGGCCATTTTTTATCGGTTTAAGTTTGAGGGTTTGAGGGTATGTTGGTTACGTGAATGAATGTTAGAATTCAATCATTCAGATGGAAAAATTCTTTCGAATTAACCCTTATTAGTAGAAGCAACATTTGTTCGTATTGAAAGTGGAAGGAATATGATTGCTTTTTACCTTTACCAGCAACGTGCCTGGCCTGAACCTGATCCAGGATGCGCAAGGTGAACTCTGCATATATTTTAGAAGCGGGAGAGAGAGTTTTTGAGTCCGCCGTAACCAAGTATAGAGAAAGAGATGACCGTCTTTTCCATGGAGTCTTCCCTTCGGATAGAGATGTATCTTGAACTACCAAGTAGTTATCCTTGTTCTGGTCAAGCATGAAAAACTTGAAAACAGCATAGACCTCCCAGCCAAGCTTAAGTGAACTTGTGTTTGACATAGCCAAGTAGAGAGAGAGGTGGTCTTTTACATTCTTTCTTTTCCCATTAGGGTGCAGAACCAGTTTCCTGCAAGCGTCGGACCAAAAACATAAGCTTGAGACATGACAGGTTGGTTTAGAGATTCAGAAATTGAACCTTATAGTAAAATTAGTTAGATCGAAAAGCTTAAGCTTATAAGTAAATTGTAATAACGCACTGGTTTATGGAATAGATGAAACAAACCACTTGTAGCCTCCCGCTTAGAATTCTGCGGATTCATATTTCCTGCCCTGAAGTACTCACAAGTAAAGAAAATAACTGGATTTTGAGTGTGTAATTAGCTGGTGGAGCATCTGATATAGACCTTGCTACACCTGCAATAATAACATTAAAAATTATCAATGTATAACTTGAGGTGGACAGGTGGAAAGCCCCTCAAACCCGCGTTAATAAGATTGTAGGTTCGAGTTAACGATGGCATGTGCACACAAAGAGAGAGAGAGAGAGAGAGAGAGAGAGAGAGAGAGAGAGAGAGAGAGAGAGAGAGTACCATCTTGGTTTTCAAAGACAGCTTCCATGGCAACAAAATTTTCACGAATTCACAGAAATGTGTAGATACAAGTGATGATCTTAATTAGTTTTTGTAAGCTATATATTTAAGGAAGAAAAGAGAGCTAATGGGTTGCAAAGTTGAAAGTGTTAAGGAAATAAAAACTGTTTTACTTTGCTTGATTTTGATGATTGAACAAGCATCCATTCTATTCTTGCGGTGTTAAACAACTTGGTATTCTTTCGAAATGAATAATGTTGGTTGGATATATCAAGGTTTGAGGAAATATATATACCTTGTACCTCTCCCTTTACTACATGCATATGATTGCTTTTATTAAACAAAAAGTAGGTTTTTTTTTAATTATCATTTGAGATCTTAATTATAACACTGATACGGGAAAGACAAGGATTCTCTCCTTATTTTAGTTTGGGGTTTTTTTTTTTTTTTTTAATAAGTTTATGATTGACGATCCAATATATCAATAATTTTGATGTGGTAGTATAATATCATTAAAAGCTTAAGATAAAGCTTGAATGAAGAATCCAAATTCCTTTTTCAAATGCTTTTGGATTGATAAGTTGCTGACAAAAGAATTTCTTCATTGGTTTATTCAATACATGTAACAACAATTTTTTTTTTTTTTAATTATATTTACGTATGTCCAAAGATAAAAGCTCATAATGTATTTTTTTATCCGATACAATTATATAAAATTCAAGATCTGTTATTAGTTTAATACCTTTTTCAAGTGAAATGTATATCTAACTTGTAAGGCAGAAGTTTTGAAGAATTAATGTAATTTTGTTAAAATAACAATATTTTTTTTTCTATTATTATTATTATTATTATTACTACTACATCTTTATTTGTACACCATCTGTAAATTTACAACCTTTCAATAATAAAACAGTACCATTTATTTTTCTTCTTCAACATATCAAATATTTTTGTTTTTTGACAAACAAATACTTGTTAGAGTGCACTTGCAATTCCATGTATAATCACCTCTGCTTCCACCAAGCAAACGTCCTTCACTAGCAAACCATTTCCGTGCTGATTGAAGTAACTCAGTGTAGCAAATCTTGCCCAACCAGTTTCCTGGTTCGAGGCATTGAACCAGTAATTTCCTGCAAGAGAAAGGGAATGTTCATAAAATTTCTGTTCATTTGATCAAAACCGCTTGGTTCATAGCTTGCCACATGAGAGGGTGTATTAGAGTGCTTAAATATTATTGCCGGGTCATTTCTTATCGGTTTAAGCTTGTGGGTAATTTGGTTACATGAATGAACGATAAAATTCAATTATTCAGATTGGAACATTTTTTGTATTGAAAGTGGAAGGAATATGATTGCTGTTTACCTCTCCCAGCAATGTGCCTGGCCTGAACCTGATCCAGGATGCGCAAAGTGAACTCTGCATATATTTTAGAAGCAGGAGAGAGAGTTGTTGAGTCTGCCATAACCAAATATAGAGAGAGATGACTGCTGTTTCCATGGCGTCTTCCCTTCGGATAGAGTTGTATCTTCCTGCAAAAGCCAACATAGGTGAAAGAAAACACATATTATACCTATCTGCTACAACAAACCCCTTTCTCTACAACGTTTATGGACGCAGGTATCAACTAGCTTAGCGACATAAATAGTCTTGCTATCGAATCTCATTCACATCAGCGTAAAAGAATTACCATTTCTGATCTCCAGCAACGAATATTTTGGACTCAAAACATTCTGTATCGGATTTCAAAAAGTTTTCAATCTTCCATACATGTTTGATGCTAAGAGGATCTTTGATCATTGATAAACACTCTCCTTTTCCTGTGACTCTCTCTTTAACGACAAATACTTCTGCTCCAAACACACAAGTGTCCTCTACCAAGAATCCATTAGAAGCATCATTGAATGTTTTGAGTGGAAGAAACTGATCGATACCCCATTCCAGCTTCAATCCATGGAATCGTTTTTCCTTCAACAAGGCATCTAAATCATCATAAAATGGACCAAATGATTAGTAAATGGCGCGTAAAAATACCCAAAAACCTCCTCAGCTATTTAGTAAATTGTAAAATGTGACAAACCTTGAACTACCAAGTAGTTGTCCTTGTTCTGATCAAGCAAAAAAAACCTGAAAATAGCATGGACCTCCCAACCAAGCTTAAGTGAACTTGTGTTTGACATAGCCAAGTAGAGAGAGAGGTGGTCTTTCACATTCCTGCTTTTATTACCATTTGGATGCAGAACCAGTTTCCTGTAAGCGTCAAGCCAAAAAATTAAGCTTAGAGACCCGACATGTTCGTTTAGAGATTCAGAAACTGAACCTTATAGTAAAACTAGTTAGAACGAAAAGTTTAAGCTTACTAGTAAATTGTAATAACGCACTGGTTTATGGAATAGATGAAACATACCACTTGTGGCCTCCGGCTTCGAATTCTGCGGATTCATATTTCTGCCCTGAAGTACTCACAAGTAATGAAAATAACTGGATTTTGAGTGTGTAATGAGCTGGTGGGGCATTTGATATAGATCTTGCTACACCTGCGATAATAACATGTATTAAAAATTATCAATATATAAGTTGAGGTGGAAACCCCCTCAAACCCGCATCAATAAAATTGTAGGTTCAAGTAAACGATGTCACGTTTACAGAGAGAGAGAGAGAGAGAGAGAGAGAGAGAGAGAGAAATATACCATCTTGGTTTTCAAAGACAGCTTCCATGGCAACAGAATTTTTCACAGATTCACAGATATGTGTAGATACAAGTGATGATCTTAAGCTATAGATATATAAGGAAGAAAAGAGAGCTAATGGGTTGCAAACTTGAAAGTGTTTTTGTTAGGACATAAAAAACTGTTATACTTTGCTTCGTTTTTGATGATTGAACAAGCATCCATTCTATTCTTGCTGGTGTTAACAACTTGGTATCTTTTCGAAATGAATAAGGTTGTTTTGATATATCAAGGTTTGAGGAAGTATATATACCTTGTACCTCTCCCTTGTAAAGGGTGCAAATTCAATGTTGATAAATTGATAGACAAGAAAGTAATTTGCTTACTACATGCATATGATTGCTTTTATTAGACAAAAAGTAGGTTTTTTTATTTATTATTATTATCATTTGAGTTCTTAATTATAAAACCGAAGCTTGAAAGACAAGGATTATTTCCTCGTCTAAGTTTTGGTTCTTCATTTTCCAGACCGCCGCATGTGCAAGTGCATGCCCGGCGGTCTGTGCAGCGTGACACCACTGAAGTTGGCCGCCGCTTGTGCTGCTACCTGGGCACCATGTCTGGCCGGCGGTCTGTACAACGTGCATCTTCTGATGTTGGCCGTTGCTCGTGCTGCTTGCTGGGCACCTTGCCTACCCGGTGGTACGTCCAGCGCAAGATAGAGAAACAATCTTCAAGCTAGTTTCAGGCTTCATAAAACCCAACAAAAGATTATATCAGTAGAGGATCCAAATTCATTCAATACACGTAACAACATTTTTTTTTTTTAAGAATTATATTTATGTGTGTCCTAAGATAAAAGCTCATAATCTATCCTTTTGCCCATAACAATTGTATAGAATTCAATATTTGTTTCTTAATTTAATACCTCTTTCAAGTGAAATGTATGTCTGACTTGTAAGGCAGAAGTTTTGAAGAATTAATACAATTTTGTTAAAATAACAAAAAAAAAAATTTCTAATATTATTATTATTACTACATGCATATGATTGCTTTTATTAGACAAAAAGTAGGGTCTTCTTAGTTATCATTTGAGATTTTAATTATAAAACTGATACGTGAAAGATAAGGTCGGATTTTTTCCTTATCTAAGTTTTGGTTCTTTTTTTTTTTTTTTAAGTTTATAATTGACGACACAATATATCAATAATTTTGATGTGGTCTTAATATCATTAAAAGCTTAAGATAAAGCTTACATGAGGAATCCAAATTTCTTTTTCAAATGCTTTTGGATTGATAAGTTAGTGGACAAAAGAATCTCTTCGATGGTTTATTCAATATATGTAACAACATTATTTTTAAGAATTATATTTACATATGTCCTAAGATAAGAGCTTACAGTTTATCTTTTTGCCCGGTACAATTGTATAAAATTCAAAACCTATTTCTTAGTTTAATACATTTTTCAAGTGAAATATATATCTGACTTGTAAGGCAGAAGTTTTGAAGAATTAATGTAATTTTGGTAAAATAACAATTTTTTTTTCTATTATTATTATTATTATTACTACATCTTTATTTGTACACCATCTGTAAATTTACAATCTTTCAATAATAAAACAGTACCATTTATTTTTCTTCTTCAACATATCAAATATTTTTGTTTTTTGACAAACAAATACTTGTTAGAGTGCACTTGCAATTCCATGTATAATCACCTCTGCTTCCACCAAGCAAACGTCCTTCACCAGCAAACCATTTCCGTGCTGATTGAAGTATCTCAGTGTAGCAAATCTTGCCCAACCAGTTTCCTGGTTCGAGGCATTGAACCAGTAATTTCCTGCAAGAGAAAGGGATTAATGCTCGTAAAATTTCTGTTCATTTTATCAAAACCGCTTAGTTCATAGCTTGCCACATGAGAGGGTGTGTTAGAGTGTTTAAATATTATTGTCGAGTCATTTCTTATCGGTTTAAGCTTGTGGGTATATTGGTTACGTAAATGAACGTTAGTATTCAATTATTCAGATTGGAACATATTTTGTATTGAAAGCAGAAGGAATATGATTGCTGTTTACCTTTACCAGCAATGTGCCTGGCCTGAACCTGATCCAGGATGCGCAAAGTGAACTCTGCATATATTTTAGAAGCAGGAGAGAGAGTTGTTGAGTCTGCCATAACCAAATATAGAGAGAGATGACTGCTATGATAACATCTCTCGACTCTTTCTTGTTCTTGTTGCTTGTGTTAAGTACTGCTACATTCGCTATGGCAAAACAAGCATCAGCTTATTTTGTTGTTTTCGCCTTGGCAGCTTGTTGTTTCTTATGTTCTGCTATGATCAGCACAGGGACAAACATTACAATGTTTCACTTATAAATATGCATTGATTTATTGCTACTTTATAAATATGCATTTATAAAGTTAGCATTGATGAGGTATTGATTGTTCACACTCAGGCTTCTGTGAAAATGTAACTCAATAAAAATGAAACTGGTCTGAATTCTGAAATACTTCTGTCTAGATCATCACATCTCTATGGACTTCTTGTCAGCCCCAGACATGAAAAAAAAAAAAATTGATTTTTGAGCAACCATGGATTGGATTCACAAACATGGACACACACACACAGACAAGCAGAGACCAATATCACAAATCACATAGTTTCAGCTCAATTATCAGCACATCACTTTGATTGAATTATTAAGGAACCAATAGCCATTTCAATACAATCTCTATTCACCTCTCATTAGAGATGAAACACCAAAAAAAAAAAAAAAAAAAAAAAAAAAAAAAGCGTGAAGTAAAATTGTATCCCAGTAATTGATTCAATACGGGTATATCATGTCATCAAAACACAACAATACGTCTGTCTCATTGAAGCCAGAAGCCTTGATTGATTAATCAATCAAGCTTGGACCTTGTCCCACTTGAGAGGCTTGACAACCTCCCAAGTGAAATCAGCATCATCTCTACCAAAATGTCCATAAGCAGCAGTCTTCAAAAACCTGCCATTGCCACCCCTCTTCAAATCAAGATTAATCGAAATCATTCCAGGCCTAAAATCAAAATTCTCCTTCACAATCTTCAGAATTTCCCTATCAGCTATCCTCCCAGTTCCATAACTATCCACGAAAACCGACAGAGGCTCAGGAACTCCAATAGCATAAGAAACCTGAACAATGCACCTCCTAGCCAACCCACTTGCCACAATGCTCTTCGCAGCCTGTCTAACAATATAAGCACCACTCCTATCCACCTTAGTCGGATCTTTCCCGGAAAAGGCCCCACCACCATGAGCCCCCCATCCACCGTAAGTGTCAATAATAATCTTCCTTCCGGTGAGCCCTGCATCACCGTGAGGACCACCAATAACAAAACGACCAGATGGGTTGAGATGGAAAATCGTCTTCTCATCCAAATACTTCTCAGGAATCACAGGCTTGATCACATGTTGCTTCAAATCAGCAGCAATCTCATCATTAGTCACAGTCTCATCGTGCTGAGTCGAAATCAGAACAGTGTGGACACGAACAGGGACCATAGCGCCATTGTCATTGTAGTACTCAATAGTGACTTGGGTTTTTCCGTCCGGTCTCAACCAACCACAGGTTCCATTTTTTCGGACCTCAGTCAAACGAGCACCGAGCTTGGTTGCCAAAACGTGAGTCAGAGGCATCAATTCAGGTGTCTCATCAGTGGCATAACCAAACATGTGACCCTGATCACCAGCTCCAATATCTTCAGGTTTTTTCGTTAAATGTCCATGGACACCTTGAGCGATTTCAGGACTCTGCTGCCCGATGTTGACAAGGACTTTGCAGTTGTCGGCGTCCAGACCCACGTCGTCGGACTTGAAACCGATGGACCTGCAAGTGTCTCGTACGATTTTTTCGTAGTCTACGTCGGCTTTGGTGGTGATTTCTCCGAACACCATCACCATGTCTGTCTTGGTGCAGGTCTCGCAAGCAACTTTGCTGTCAGGATCCTGCTCGAGACAAGCGTCCAGGACCGCGTCTGATACTTGGTCACAGAGCTTGTCTGGGTGTCCCTCGTTCACTGACTCTGAAGTGAATAGAAAAGTCTCCATTTCTTTTCCTTCTTTTTCACAATCTGCATAAAACATGAAATCATATATCAGAATCTATCAAGATTTGTCCGACAAAATAAGATTTTTTTTTTTATGTCCTAACAACATTAGAAGTCAAAAGGTAACATGGGTCGGATTCATCTAATAACTAAGATTCCAATGTAAATAACTAATGGTAATATTCATTTCGACGACGATGTTCGAAATTCAAAGTAGATTTAATCAAGTGGTATATTAAAAAAAAATAATAATAACTCATTCAAACATCTATACTAGAAAATAACTCTATTCGATAACAGGATGTCTGCACCGAAATAAGTTCATACCTGAAATTGAATTCTTGGTTTCTTGGCTTGGAGGGGATGATAGTTAGTGATGGGCGAGTTGAATTGGTGATTGAAGGAGGGAATTTATAGGGAGGAGTTGGGGGGGACTCTTAGATACAAAATATGGACTAGGTTCATTTGTTGGGTTTTAGATTTTGGCAGATGGATCACAGCCGTTGGATGATGTGAGAGGGGGGGGTCGGTGAGTGACTAATACAATCTTACCAACCCCAGCCTGTGTTTAGTTGTAACTTTGTACACGTTTTAATGAGTCAATAATTCATCACTCTCTATTATATGTTTATTTTGACTAAAAAGAGAGAAGTGAGTTTTCTAGGAAGGTAAGGCAAATGAGGCAAATCGGATAGGACTTTGGTTGACCCAATTGAGATTTTGCACTCAATTGCTTGTTTTGTTTGTTTGGATTTTGGTGGGTTGGTGAGTTACTGGATTAATTTCGTGCCACCAAATTTTAATTTGGTATCCGTATATCTATGTCTATTCTGCACTTTACATATGATGAAATTAATTATTTATTGTGATGGTTTAACTAATAATAAGACTCTTTTCAAAAAAAAAAAAAAAAAAAAAAAAAAAAACCTAATAAGAAAAATGATACGCCGTGTTGTTACTTGTTAGGGGGATTTCTACCGGAATAGCAACTTTACCTAAATCTATAAGCATCCACCCGAACCGCATAGGTCGGATATGGATTTTGTTATTTGGGTTGTGTTCAGATGTAAAATGATAAATTCAAAGTGGGGTTTAAGTTTGAGAATAAAAAATTAAAAAAAAAAAAAAAAAAAACTCCAACCCCAAATATTTAAAAATACCCAAATTCAAAATGATATCGATTTGGGTCAAGTTTGTGGATTTGCAAGTCAAAACTCTTACATAAATGATTTTATAGGATCAAACTTAACAAAATCCAAACCGAATCAGTCACATCGACATTCCTAAATTTTTAGTTGAAGTCAAGAAAATATATAATATAGAGAGTTGGAATTCTGTGGAGGCCGGTGGGCCAAGTTAAAATATGTATATTTTATATATTATTGCTATCAACCGCCCTTAATAGTATAAATAAGTAAATGCTATCCTTGAATCCATGATGATTAATTTAAAGACAAAACTGTGAGACCGAAGACCAAAACGAACAAATACATTGTGAGTGGCGAACTCACATTATTAAACATGTTCCATTAAATGAAAGGAGAAAATTAGAAGAAGAGCATTAATAATAAATTAGTGTAATTAAAAACTAAGACGTGACGATCATGTGCAAATGTTTGGTGGTGATACTGACAATAAGGGCCGGTGATTTTTCTAATCGAAAAATGTTACTTTAGAATGTGCTTTGGTTTGGACATGCCTCTATTAACACCTCTCATAATTTCTATACACACCCCATTTCCCTTGATTAAATACTAGTCATAGTGCAATGGTTGCACCCATTAATTTATGATACCATTATATATATTTGATGC
Source organism: Acer negundo (assembly GCA_035582765.1). Lineage (NCBI taxonomy): Eukaryota > Viridiplantae > Streptophyta > Magnoliopsida > Sapindales > Sapindaceae > Acer > Acer negundo. The sequence continues at coordinate 44,863,179 of CM069233.1, read as the reverse complement.
ACCCACGAATTAATTTATTTTCTTGGAAATAAGATAACTAGTCGTTGCTAATATAAAGAATTATGGGGTTTCTTTAGACAATCATTTGGGTGCTAATAGTAACGCTCGTTCGTCTGTGAATAGTTCCACACATTTCAATGGGCTCGGATGTTAACTTCACTTATGGGTTATTGTTCACCGAGAGTTGTATTTTGGGTTAAAGATCTATCGGAACCTGTCGAGATCAACAGCTGCAAATACGATCTGAAACTCAACTACTCCCGCTGTTGTAGTCTTGTAGAGGGGTCTCGGATCTCCTCGCCCCGATCACTATACCGGAGGGGAAGTGCGATTGTGTACTTAATTGAGATGTTTAAGTCGTAATAAACTTGGACAATAATATAGGCAGTTGATGCATGACCCATGTAAACAGCATCTTTTCTGAGGCTCTGAGCTATGCACATGCATTTTAACCATATATTTTTTCTACTGCTGTATATATATAAATGAAACTTGGATAAAAACAAAAACAAAAAACCTAATGGCCTTTGATAATAATTCAGCTAATTTTATGCTTCCTCTCATGGTGATTTGGCTCTTGTTAATTCACTCCTCATCATCATCTGCTTCAACACTAGTGACTACCCACATCCATATCTCCTACAAAATAGTTGATGCAATTTGTCAAGTGACCCAGAATCCACAATTCTGCAAAACCACTCTAAAATTTTTCCCAAGAACCAAACAAGCAGACATGCATGAACTTGGTGTCATCACAATTATCTTAGCAACACAACAAGCAAGACTCAACAAATATGCTGTGGATCAGCTGCTTCATGGTGGTGATCAGGGAGACGATGATGTGGCAAAGAATGATTTGTCAAACTGCCTGAGTGATTGCACAGTGACATTAGGCAAGTTACAGGGTGCTTATAGGTTATCAGACAACAAGGACTACATGGGGATGACAAAATTGGTGAATGATGCAATGAAGATGACCAAAAAATGTGAGTACATGGTTCCAGAAACCACCAACAAGGCCATTTCCTTTGGGAGATAATCAGCAGAAAATGGTCTGGCTTAATGATATTGCTCTTGCCACTCTTGATCTACTTGATGGCTGATTTTTATATTGTATAATAATAATAATAATAATAATATTAAATAAAGGTCTCTTGTTAGTCATTTTGATAAATGTTTTCTTTGATATATTATATAATTGAATACAAAATAATTTTTTTAAAAAAAATATAGATGTCTTTTTCTATTTTATTGGTCTAAATTTTATAAATGGGCTGGGTTGGGATTGCCCGACCAATCTAAAAAATTGTCTATGAAAACTTGTGGAGAGTTGGTCAAACTACAACAATTATCATTTTATTACCTATTTCTTAAATAAAGCTATTTATTTTAATACCTCTAATATAATTATAATTAATTTATATGTTAATTTTCCACAAGTCTATAGGACTGTAGACCATAAGCTCACTCTGACTTGGTCCTTAAGGCCAACGGGTCTAAAATCTATGTCCAAGCTTAACCTATCAAGTGGGCTTGGGTTGAGCCCAAGATCTCAATATGATGGGCCAGACTGAGCTAAGCTAAACGAGCTTGCACAGAAACAGGTAAAACCACTAAAGGTATAGGCCGGTCCTACCCTTTTGACACCTCTATATAAAGACGGAATCTTAGCACAATTTTCATACGAAATCCTAGTTCTTTAACGTTAGAGATGTTTTGAGTTCTTGATACGGAGTGCACATACAAAATAAGAGGAACAAGTCCATTTCATTTTAGGCCGAAACAGCCCAATATATAGCCACCCCAGAATGAACCAGGCCCATAAAACAAACAGTGAGCCAAGCCCAACATAAAAAGACCACAATACACGTGGCGTGAACCCAGATAAGGAAGAGCAAGCCAAGTGCCAAACTGTAAAAAAGACTGTCAACGCCACAGAAAATGGTATAAGAATAAAGATGCCGCTTGAATAGTAGAATTAGAGGTGACAAAACGTAACCGACACACGACACGGCACTTCCAAAATTCCAATTACTTTTAATAACTTGTAAGTAGTTGTTGTCTTTCTCTTCTTTCTCACCTCAACCTCTCCTCTATCTAATCTACCTCTCTGTCTTGTTTTCTTCTTGTCTGAATTTTCCACCCACGAAAAATTAAAAAAAAAATCCCAACTTTCAATCTTCTCTTCATCAACATCAATGGGGAAAGTCAAGAGCTTCAAAGGGGAATTCTCATTCGGTTTGTTTTTATCTTTAATTATTTGTTTCCTTTTTTGCATTTTCAGATTTATTTTATTGTTTTTTTTTTTTTTTTTGTTTTTTTTTTTTGTTTTTTTGTTATGGTGTAGATGAAAGACTTGATGAATCGAAAAACATTATTGCAAAATACCCAGATCGAGTTCCTGTAAGTTTACACCAAATTTCTTGTCTTTAAAGTTATTGACCATGTTTTTAATTGAAAATGGAGCTAATAATTTTAGATGCATTCTTGTTTTTTATTATAATTTATTCAATCTGAATTTCTTATGATTTTTTATTTGGATGATTGAGAGAGATTTAATCTTATAATTGTTTAATCTGTTTACGATTTTTTTCTTCTTCTTTGTTTTGTGGTGTTTTATAGGTGATTATTGATAGATATGCAAGAACTGACTTGCCTGATATGGAAAAGACAAAGTAAGTTCTCATATCATATAAGAGGAAATTTTTATTATTCTGTTAATTTAAGCTTGCAATTCCATGTTATTATGTTAATTTATTTTCATCATCACAGATTTGTTTTTTCTTGCTTTTGAACAGACAAAATTGTACCTTTGAATTATAAAAGATTAAAATTGTATTTTTCTTAATTGACTTTGTTGAGATATCAACATCTAACTCCAGTGCTTTTGGGTCAACAAGTTGATGTAAAGTATGGTATAGGTTGAACTGTTCATATCATAATTGACTAATCGTAATCAATTTGGCCTACTTTAATCTACGGCTTTCAATTGTTCCTTTTAGAATTACAGATTATTTGTTGTTGATAGATCCTCTAGTTTAGTTGAAATCAAATTGCCGATAATGAATGACATATTGTTGATATAGCTTTCAAATCTCTATTTTATCAGTCTCGTTCTAGGCATATGAACGATCCATAGATCTGTAACATGTACTTTTTATTCATTTCTCCCAGATATCTGGTTCCGCGAGACATGTCTATGGGGCAATTCATCCACATTTTAACTAGTAGGTTGAATTTGACTCCTGGAAAAGCCCTGTTTGTATTTGTAAAGAACACGTTACCTCAAACGGGTAAAATTTTGATATTGTTTATTGAATCCAATTGATATATAGACTTTATATTTTTTTTGTTAAAGAATCTTCTAACACATCTTGTTATCGACTTAATGTTATTAACAGCAAGTCGAATGGATTCGATCTATGAATCTTTTAAGGATGAAGATGGGTTTCTGTACATGTGCTACAGCAGTGAGAAAACCTTTGGCTGAGAGGTATCATCATCTTCACCAGTAAATAAATGTAAATTTGTATGTTGTTGTTTGTTGTAATCTTGTGTAATCAATCCACTCTCACTTTCAATGTTTTTTTTTATAAAAGTGCTTGTTGTGGTTTGGCACACCATTCTCAAATGTAAAAAATAAGGTCTTTATTTGTAAACCATCTGTAAATTTACAATCATTCAATAATAAAAAACAGTGCCATTTATTTTTCTTCTTCAACATATCAATTTTTTTGTTTGTGACAAATAAATACTTGTTAGAGTGCACTTGCAATTCCATGGATTGTCACCTCTGCTTGCACCAAGCAAACGTCCTTCACTAGCAAACCATTTCCGGGCTCATTGAAGTAACTTAGTGTAGCAAATCTTGCCCAACCAGTTTCCTGGTTCGAGGCATTTAACAAGTAATTTCCTGCAAGAGAAAGGGAAGGTTTGTAAAATTTCTGCTCTTTTGATCAAAACCGCCGAGTTCATAACTTGCCACATGAATACTTTTTGGGCCATTTTTTATCGGTTTAAGTTTGAGGGTTTGAGGGTATGTTGGTTACGTGAATGAATGTTAGAATTCAATCATTCAGATGGAAAAATTCTTTCGAATTAACCCTTATTAGTAGAAGCAACATTTGTTCGTATTGAAAGTGGAAGGAATATGATTGCTTTTTACCTTTACCAGCAACGTGCCTGGCCTGAACCTGATCCAGGATGCGCAAGGTGAACTCTGCATATATTTTAGAAGCGGGAGAGAGAGTTTTTGAGTCCGCCGTAACCAAGTATAGAGAAAGAGATGACCGTCTTTTCCATGGAGTCTTCCCTTCGGATAGAGATGTATCTTGAACTACCAAGTAGTTATCCTTGTTCTGGTCAAGCATGAAAAACTTGAAAACAGCATAGACCTCCCAGCCAAGCTTAAGTGAACTTGTGTTTGACATAGCCAAGTAGAGAGAGAGGTGGTCTTTTACATTCTTTCTTTTCCCATTAGGGTGCAGAACCAGTTTCCTGCAAGCGTCGGACCAAAAACATAAGCTTGAGACATGACAGGTTGGTTTAGAGATTCAGAAATTGAACCTTATAGTAAAATTAGTTAGATCGAAAAGCTTAAGCTTATAAGTAAATTGTAATAACGCACTGGTTTATGGAATAGATGAAACAAACCACTTGTAGCCTCCCGCTTAGAATTCTGCGGATTCATATTTCCTGCCCTGAAGTACTCACAAGTAAAGAAAATAACTGGATTTTGAGTGTGTAATTAGCTGGTGGAGCATCTGATATAGACCTTGCTACACCTGCAATAATAACATTAAAAATTATCAATGTATAACTTGAGGTGGACAGGTGGAAAGCCCCTCAAACCCGCGTTAATAAGATTGTAGGTTCGAGTTAACGATGGCATGTGCACACAAAGAGAGAGAGAGAGAGAGAGAGAGAGAGAGAGAGAGAGAGAGAGAGAGAGAGAGAGTACCATCTTGGTTTTCAAAGACAGCTTCCATGGCAACAAAATTTTCACGAATTCACAGAAATGTGTAGATACAAGTGATGATCTTAATTAGTTTTTGTAAGCTATATATTTAAGGAAGAAAAGAGAGCTAATGGGTTGCAAAGTTGAAAGTGTTAAGGAAATAAAAACTGTTTTACTTTGCTTGATTTTGATGATTGAACAAGCATCCATTCTATTCTTGCGGTGTTAAACAACTTGGTATTCTTTCGAAATGAATAATGTTGGTTGGATATATCAAGGTTTGAGGAAATATATATACCTTGTACCTCTCCCTTTACTACATGCATATGATTGCTTTTATTAAACAAAAAGTAGGTTTTTTTTTAATTATCATTTGAGATCTTAATTATAACACTGATACGGGAAAGACAAGGATTCTCTCCTTATTTTAGTTTGGGGTTTTTTTTTTTTTTTTTAATAAGTTTATGATTGACGATCCAATATATCAATAATTTTGATGTGGTAGTATAATATCATTAAAAGCTTAAGATAAAGCTTGAATGAAGAATCCAAATTCCTTTTTCAAATGCTTTTGGATTGATAAGTTGCTGACAAAAGAATTTCTTCATTGGTTTATTCAATACATGTAACAACAATTTTTTTTTTTTTTAATTATATTTACGTATGTCCAAAGATAAAAGCTCATAATGTATTTTTTTATCCGATACAATTATATAAAATTCAAGATCTGTTATTAGTTTAATACCTTTTTCAAGTGAAATGTATATCTAACTTGTAAGGCAGAAGTTTTGAAGAATTAATGTAATTTTGTTAAAATAACAATATTTTTTTTTCTATTATTATTATTATTATTATTACTACTACATCTTTATTTGTACACCATCTGTAAATTTACAACCTTTCAATAATAAAACAGTACCATTTATTTTTCTTCTTCAACATATCAAATATTTTTGTTTTTTGACAAACAAATACTTGTTAGAGTGCACTTGCAATTCCATGTATAATCACCTCTGCTTCCACCAAGCAAACGTCCTTCACTAGCAAACCATTTCCGTGCTGATTGAAGTAACTCAGTGTAGCAAATCTTGCCCAACCAGTTTCCTGGTTCGAGGCATTGAACCAGTAATTTCCTGCAAGAGAAAGGGAATGTTCATAAAATTTCTGTTCATTTGATCAAAACCGCTTGGTTCATAGCTTGCCACATGAGAGGGTGTATTAGAGTGCTTAAATATTATTGCCGGGTCATTTCTTATCGGTTTAAGCTTGTGGGTAATTTGGTTACATGAATGAACGATAAAATTCAATTATTCAGATTGGAACATTTTTTGTATTGAAAGTGGAAGGAATATGATTGCTGTTTACCTCTCCCAGCAATGTGCCTGGCCTGAACCTGATCCAGGATGCGCAAAGTGAACTCTGCATATATTTTAGAAGCAGGAGAGAGAGTTGTCGAGTCTGCCATAACCAAGTATAGAGAGAGATGACTGCCGTTTCCATGGCGTCTTCCCTTCGGATAGAGTTGTATCTTCCTGCAACAACCAACATAGGTGAAAGAAAACACATATTATACCTATCCGCTACAACAAACCCCTTTCTCTATAGCGAATCTGGACGCGGGTATCAACAAGCTTAGCGACATAAATAGTCTTGCTATCGAATCTCATTCACATCAGCGTAAAAGAATTACCATTTCTGATCTCCAGCAACGAATATTTTGGACTCAAAACATTCTGTATCGGATTTCAAAAAGTTTTCAATCTTCCATACATGTTTGATGCTAAGAGGATCTTTGATCATTGATAAACACTCTCCTTTTCCTGTGACTCTCTCTTTAACGACAAATACTTCTGCTCCAAACACACAAGTGTCCTCTACCAAGAATCCATTAGAAGCATCATTGAATGTTTTGAGTGGAAGAAACTGATCGATACCCCATTCCAGCTTCAATCCATGGAATCGTTTTTCCTTCAACAAGGCATCTAAATCATCATAAAATGGACCAAATGATTAGTAAATGGCGCGTAAAAATACCCAAAAACCTCCTCAGCTATTTAGTAAATTGTAAAATGTGACAAACCTTGAACTACCAAGTAGTTGTCCTTGTTCTGATCAAGCAAAAAAAACCTGAAAATAGCATGGACCTCCCAACCAAGCTTAAGTGAACTTGTGTTTGACATAGCCAAGTAGAGAGAGAGGTGGTCTTTCACATTCCTGCTTTTATTACCATTTGGATGCAGAACCAGTTTCCTGTAAGCGTCAAGCCAAAAAATTAAGCTTAGAGACCCGACATGTTCGTTTAGAGATTCAGAAACTGAACCTTATAGTAAAACTAGTTAGAACGAAAAGTTTAAGCTTACTAGTAAATTGTAATAACGCACTGGTTTATGGAATAGATGAAACATACCACTTGTGGCCTCCGGCTTCGAATTCTGCGGATTCATATTTCTGCCCTGAAGTACTCACAAGTAATGAAAATAACTGGATTTTGAGTGTGTAATGAGCTGGTGGGGCATTTGATATAGATCTTGCTACACCTGCGATAATAACATGTATTAAAAATTATCAATATATAAGTTGAGGTGGAAACCCCCTCAAACCCGCATCAATAAAATTGTAGGTTCAAGTAAACGATGTCACGTTTACAGAGAGAGAGAGAGAGAGAGAGAGAGAGAGAGAGAAATATACCATCTTGGTTTTCAAAGACAGCTTCCATGGCAACAGAATTTTTCACAGATTCACAGATATGTGTAGATACAAGTGATGATCTTAAGCTATAGATATATAAGGAAGAAAAGAGAGCTAATGGGTTGCAAACTTGAAAGTGTTTTTGTTAGGACATAAAAAACTGTTATACTTTGCTTCGTTTTTGATGATTGAACAAGCATCCATTCTATTCTTGCTGGTGTTAACAACTTGGTATCTTTTCGAAATGAATAAGGTTGTTTTGATATATCAAGGTTTGAGGAAGTATATATACCTTGTACCTCTCCCTTGTAAAGGGTGCAAATTCAATGTTGATAAATTGATAGACAAGAAAGTAATTTGCTTACTACATGCATATGATTGCTTTTATTAGACAAAAAGTAGGTTTTTTTATTTATTATTATTATCATTTGAGTTCTTAATTATAAAACCGAAGCTTGAAAGACAAGGATTATTTCCTCGTCTAAGTTTTGGTTCTTCATTTTCCAGACCGCCGCATGTGCAAGTGCATGCCCGGCGGTCTGTGCAGCGTGACACCACTGAAGTTGGCCGCCGCTTGTGCTGCTACCTGGGCACCATGTCTGGCCGGCGGTCTGTACAACGTGCATCTTCTGATGTTGGCCGTTGCTCGTGCTGCTTGCTGGGCACCTTGCCTACCCGGTGGTACGTCCAGCGCAAGATAGAGAAACAATCTTCAAGCTAGTTTCAGGCTTCATAAAACCCAACAAAAGATTATATCAGTAGAGGATCCAAATTCATTCAATACACGTAACAACATTTTTTTTTTTTAAGAATTATATTTATGTGTGTCCTAAGATAAAAGCTCATAATCTATCCTTTTGCCCATAACAATTGTATAGAATTCAATATTTGTTTCTTAATTTAATACCTCTTTCAAGTGAAATGTATGTCTGACTTGTAAGGCAGAAGTTTTGAAGAATTAATACAATTTTGTTAAAATAACAAAAAAAAAAATTTCTAATATTATTATTATTACTACATGCATATGATTGCTTTTATTAGACAAAAAGTAGGGTCTTCTTAGTTATCATTTGAGATTTTAATTATAAAACTGATACGTGAAAGATAAGGTCGGATTTTTTCCTTATCTAAGTTTTGGTTCTTTTTTTTTTTTTTTAAGTTTATAATTGACGACACAATATATCAATAATTTTGATGTGGTCTTAATATCATTAAAAGCTTAAGATAAAGCTTACATGAGGAATCCAAATTTCTTTTTCAAATGCTTTTGGATTGATAAGTTAGTGGACAAAAGAATCTCTTCGATGGTTTATTCAATATATGTAACAACATTATTTTTAAGAATTATATTTACATATGTCCTAAGATAAGAGCTTACAGTTTATCTTTTTGCCCGGTACAATTGTATAAAATTCAAAACCTATTTCTTAGTTTAATACATTTTTCAAGTGAAATATATATCTGACTTGTAAGGCAGAAGTTTTGAAGAATTAATGTAATTTTGGTAAAATAACAATTTTTTTTTCTATTATTATTATTATTATTACTACATCTTTATTTGTACACCATCTGTAAATTTACAATCTTTCAATAATAAAACAGTACCATTTATTTTTCTTCTTCAACATATCAAATATTTTTGTTTTTTGACAAACAAATACTTGTTAGAGTGCACTTGCAATTCCATGTATAATCACCTCTGCTTCCACCAAGCAAACGTCCTTCACCAGCAAACCATTTCCGTGCTGATTGAAGTATCTCAGTGTAGCAAATCTTGCCCAACCAGTTTCCTGGTTCGAGGCATTGAACCAGTAATTTCCTGCAAGAGAAAGGGATTAATGCTCGTAAAATTTCTGTTCATTTTATCAAAACCGCTTAGTTCATAGCTTGCCACATGAGAGGGTGTGTTAGAGTGTTTAAATATTATTGTCGAGTCATTTCTTATCGGTTTAAGCTTGTGGGTATATTGGTTACGTAAATGAACGTTAGTATTCAATTATTCAGATTGGAACATATTTTGTATTGAAAGCAGAAGGAATATGATTGCTGTTTACCTTTACCAGCAATGTGCCTGGCCTGAACCTGATCCAGGATGCGCAAAGTGAACTCTGCATATATTTTAGAAGCAGGAGAGAGAGTTGTCGAGTCTGCCATAACCAAGTATAGAGAGAGATGACTGCCGTTTCCATGGCGTCTTCCCTTCGGATAGAGTTGTATCTTCCTGCAACAACCAACATAGGTGAAAGAAAACACATATTATACCTATCCGCTACAACAAACCCCTTTCTCTATAGCGAATCTGGACGCGGGTATCAACAAGCTTAGCGACATAAATAGTCTTGCTATCGAATCTCATTCACATCAGCGTAAAAGAATTACCATTTCTGATCTCCAGCAACGAATATTTTGGAATCAAAGCATTCTGTATCGGATTTCAAAAAGTTTTCAATCTTCCATACATGTTTGATGCTAAGAGGATCTTTGATCATTGATAAACACTCTCCTTTTCCTGTGACTCTCTCTTTAACGACAAATACTTCTACTCCGAACACACAAGTGTCCTCTACCAAGAATCCATTAGAAGCATCATTGAATGTTTTGAGTGGAAGAAACTGATCAATACCCCATTCCAGCTTCAATCCATGGAATCGTTTTTCCTTCAACAAGGCATCTAAATCATCACAAAATGGACCAAATGATTAGTAAACGGCACGTAAAAATACTCGAAAACCTCCTCAACTATGTAGTAAATTGTAAAATGTGACAACCTTGAACTACCAAGTAGTTGTCTTTGTTCTGGTCAAGCAAAAAAAACCTGAAAACAGCATGGACCTCCCAACCAAGCTTAAGTGAACTTGTGTTTGACATAGCCAAGTAGAGAGAGAAGTGGTCTTTCACATTCCTGTTTTTATTACCATTTGGATGCAGAACCAGTTTCCTGTAAGCGTCAAACCAAAAAATTAAGCTTAGAGACCCGACATGTTCGTTTAGAGATTCAGAAACTGAACCTTATAGTAAAACTAGTTAGAACGAAAAGTTTAAGCTTACAAGTAAATTGTAATAACGCACTGGTTTATGGAATAGATGAAACATACCACTTGTAGCCTCCGGCTTCAAATTCCGCAGATTCATATTTCTGCCCTGAAGTACTCACAAGTAATGAAAATAACTGGATTTTGAGTGTGTAATGAGCTGGTGGGGCATTTGATATAGATCTTGCTACACCTGCGATAATAACATATATTAAAAATTATCAATATATAAGTTGAGGTGGAAACCCCCTCAAACCCGCATCAATAAGATTGTAGGTTCGAGTAAACGATGTCACGTTTACACATAGAGAGAGAGAGATATACCATCTTGGTTTTCAAAGACAGCTTCCATGGCAACAGAATTTTTCACAGATTCACAGAAATGTATAGATACAAGTGATGATCTTAAGCTATAGATACATAAGGAAGAAAAGAGAGCTAATGGGTTGCAAACTTGAAAGTGTTTTTGTTAGGACATAAAAAACTGTTATACTTTGCTTGGTTTTTGATGATCGAACAAGCATCCATTCTATTCTTGCTGGTGTTAAACAACTTGGTATCTTTTCGAAATGAATAAGGTTGATTTGATATATCAAGGTTTGAGGAAGTATATATACCTTGTACCTCTCCCTTGTAAAGGGTTCAAATTCAATGTTGATAAATTGATAGACAAGAAAGTAATATGTTTACTACATGCATATGCTAGCAATTTTTATTTTTATTTTCAAATATTACAATAACTATTACGACAATACTATCGGGACCCGTTAAGATCAAACAATACATGTGCTGTCCAAATATCTACTCCCAAAACGGGAGATATCTGCCAAGATCAAACAATATATACATATGCGGTCCGGATATCTATTCTCATAACGTGAGATAACTACTCCCACAAACCGGGAAGAAAACTCCCCACACATACTTATAAAATGTGCATGATGGAATTTGAACCCCTATCCACTTATGTGGAAGGGAGGTGCACTACCAGTTCTGTAAAAAGGTAATGTGCTACATATGTTTGCTTTTATTAGACAAAGAGTTGGGGAATTTTTTTTTTAATTATCATTTGAGATCTTAATTATAAGTCTGATAGACAAGAATTCTCTCATCACCTAAGTTTTGGTTCATTTTTTAAAAGTTTGATTGACGACACAATTTATCAATAATTAATTTTGATGTGGTAGTACAATATCATTAAAAGCTTAAGATAAAGCTCAAATGAGGAATCCAAATTCCTTTTTCAAATGCTTTTGGATTGATAAGTTGGTGGACAAAAGAATTTCTTCAATACATGTAACAGCATATATGTGTCTTGACGCTTGAGATAAGAACTCAAATCTTTTTGCTACAGAAATTGTATAGAATTCAGGATCTATCTCATAGTTTATACCTCTTCCAAGTTTCAAGTGATATGTGTCCAACTTAGAATCCATATGTTTTGAAGAATTAATGCAGTTTTTGTAACACATATGACTTGAAGAGAGATGATTTTGTAACATGAAAATTCTTATCTTATGCCTTCCCTGCGAAGGAAAACGTGTTCTTTTCTTTTCTTTTTAACATTTTTTTTATGTTTTTGGGGTGAAAATTCATGATTCATTAACCATCTATTGCTTTTCACAAAATGGAGGTTTTGAGGATTTAATAGTCATTTTAAACTGTTGATCTTGATAACAAAATGGTTTTCAACAAATCTCAAAACCATTAGTACTAAAACGTGTTTAAATTAATACATGAAGAATGTCAATGAAACTTTATGGTAAATTTTATACCACATTTTGTTAATAAACACCATATCCACAACATTTTTTTTTTTTTTTTTTCTGAATCTGTACAAGGGAGTTTTTTCTACACAGAAATGATTTATGAAGCCTTTATTTTTATGAAACAGCGATAGAGTTTTACATCATAATTTTCCTATTAAGAAAATACTTATTTTGTTGTAGAGCCCTGGCAACCCCAGACTGTCACCACTGCTTCCACCAAGCAAATATCCTTCACTAGACAACCATTGCCTGGATCCTTGAAGTAACTGCATGTAACGAAGTTTCGCCAACCCCAATCGTACATCGAAGCAGTAAAACAGTGATTATCTGCAAGAGAAAATGGCATCCAAATGTTGTCAACTTTCAGCTGTTAGATGCATCAAATAGATGATTTGCATCTGAGAATTTTTAACTACATGACAATCTTTTACCTTTAAAAGATATGTGCTTGTCCTGCAACTGATCCAGGATGCGCAACGTGAAGTCTGTGTATACTTTAGAATCGGGAGTAAAATCTACTAAAGCCAAGAAGAGAGAAAGATGATTCCCACCTAGATGGTGCATTCCTTTAGGATAAAGTTTTATCTTCCTGCAAAAACCAACAATGAAAGAATTTTTATAAATTCTAATTCTCTCTCTAGTACAATGAAAAATCATAATATGTTTGTATTGTGGGTAAATAAGCTTCATTTCCCTCTTAATCTCAATTCGTTATGTAAGAAGGTAAATAATTGTAAATAAGATTTAAAGTACGTCTCCAATGGTCTTTAAAGATATGAAACCGAAAGAAACAAAGTCTTTATCACCGAATACCATTTGTGACCACCGGCACTGAATGCTTCTGAGAAGTAAGATTCTGCATTTAACTTCGAAAAGTTTTCAATCTTCCAGGCATGCTTAATACTAGAGGTATCCTTATCAATACTAGAGGTATCCTTTATCATTGATAAGCATTCTTCTTTCAGTCTGCCTCTCTCTTTAGTAACAAAGACCTCTGTTCCAAACACACACTTGTCATCTACCAGGTATCCATTAGAAGCATCATTAAATACTTTAAGCGGGACAAAGTGATTGAAACCACGTTCAAGCTTCAATTCTTGAAAGTGACTTTCCTTTCCAATGGCATCTAGGCATGACAAAGTAATTCAATAATTAGTAAATGGTACAAGCTTTCCTGGTAGTAGACAAAATGAAAAAGGTTATTGAAAGAAAAAGTATTTAAAAAAGGAAATATACAATGAATGTTAACATTTTAACAAGGTGAGATTAACAAGCAAAGATGCTATGTACTAAAATGTAAAATATGTTATAACCTTCTACTGTCAAGTAGTTGTCCTTGCTCTGGTCAAGCAAAAACAATCGAATAACTGCAAAAACCTCCCAACCAGGAGGGAGTGAACTTGTGTCAGCTAATGTCAAGTAGAGGGAGATGTGATCTTTCACATTCTTGCTTTTATTTCCATTTGGGTACAGAACCAGTTTCCTGTGAGAATGGAAATAATAGGATAACGGTTAGAAATTAGATAACAATATAGGTGATTCAAAGACTTTATAGACATGTTGCTTTACCAAAGAAAATAAAATGTACCATTTGTAGCCTCCGGCTTCAAATTCTGCGGATTCATATTTCTCCACTGCGTTCTTCACAAGTAAAGAGAATAACTGTATTTTGAGTTTGTAATGAGTTGGTGGTGCATCTGAGATTAATCTTACAACCCCTGCAGCAAAAAGAAAATCATGAGCTAATGGGCTGAAAATTTTAATTGTTTATGATTACAAAGCAAAAACACAAAGTCACACACACACACACTCAACAATGAAGCTTTGAATGCATTTAATTATACACACATGCATAAAGAGAGAGAGAAACGTACCATCTTGCTCATCAACAAAGCTGGCCATGGCAATGAAATTCTCCACAGAATTGTATGTAAATAGGTCACCCCAGTCAGCTTTGTAGGTTATATATAAGGAACAAAAGGAAGCCAATATTCCTAACTTTTGGAGGATGTAACTGCTATCCTTTGCTTTAGAGAACAGCATTTTGATCATCAACTAGGTATCCATTCTCTTCTTCTTGGTGTAAAGAACTTAATAGCTTTTGAATCGAACAAATAAACAAATATTAAGATAATGGAAATATACCATGTATCTTTCTCATGCAGAACATCAAATGAAAGCAAACTGATAAGATATAAGTAAAATCACATTTATTAGACATGCTGAGCACAAAAGAAGGATCAATGGAAAGTGCCTGATAGCTTCATAAGACAAAAAGTTGCATGATCTGTTGCCTTTCTTGCTGAAAAATCCCAGCTCAGATTTAAAATAGGCCATTTCAAATTTCAAACATCAACTACTCTTATTAAGTCAAAGTACAGCTTTGTTTAATCATTGTCAAGAGAGAGATAGGGTTACACAATTAATTGCACAAATCTAATAAAAACTCTCATTAGTCATAAACAGAGAAAGCAGCAAATTCACTCACATCACATCACATAAATTCAAGGGAAAGATTGAAAACAATATGCACAAGTGATACAAACTCTTCTTTTAGAAACTGTCTGATCATAAGAGGAGAAGAAAATTACAGCCACAGCAGATTCAATAGTAATAGAGTGTATTCGATTGAAGTTAAGATGATTCAATGGTAAGGCCTTTAAACCCACATAAATGATATTGCGGATTCAAATCACTACCTCCTCTCTAACTCCCAAATTTTTAATATTAAAAAATAAAAATAATAAAAATAATAAAAATAATTTAAAAAAATAAAAAAAGAAGAAGAAGAAGAATAAGTGAACCATGTGTATGCAAATGAATGCCGATGAAACTAACCCTTAAAATTAGCACCAATTTGCAAAAGGTAAATTTCATACCACATTTTAATTGATGGAAAACATACCCACTACATTTTTCTGAATGTACGAGGGAGTTTTTTTTATAAAAAAAAACAGAGTCTGCATGAAGCCTTACTATTTTAATGAATTTATTATTATGAAAAGTTTTACATCACAATATCTGTTGTAGAGTTCTGGCAACCCCAAACATTCACCTCTGCTTCCACCAAGCAAATATCCTTCACTAGACAACCATTGCCTGGATCATTCAAGTAACTTGGTGTAATGAACTTTGGCCAACCGCAATAATACTTCTCAGCAATGAAACAGTAATCAGCTGCAAGAGAAAATTACAGTTCTCAGCTTGTTCAGATTTGGCTACAATAAGTGCTCAACTCCACTTCTCCATTTATAAAGCCTACACCAGTCATTATCTAGAGTAGACACCTGATTTTTAACAAATTTATGCCGTTTGATGCATCTAATAGATAATATCAAATTAAATTCCAAATTTAAATCCAGATGTCTGTATCTGAGAACTTTTAAGTAGGTGACAATCTTTTACCTTTAGAAGCTATGTGCTTGGCCTGCAATTGATCTACTATACGCAACGTGAAGTCTGCATATACTTTAGAATCACGAGTAAAATGCTCCAAATACAAGTAGAGAGAAAGATGACTCCCATTTAGACTGCGCAATCCCTTAGGAAAGAGCTGTATCTTCCTGCAACAACCAACAAGTCAAATAATTTATGGTCATTTCTAATTCTCTGCTCAAGTACAGCAGAAAATAGTAATTTGTTTGTATTGTTTGAAACTCAATAAAAAAATAAAAAATAAAAAAGGCTTCTTATTAGTAATATGTGTGGGTAAAAAAAGCTTCTCTTTCCTTGTCATCTGGATTCATAACTTAAGAAGATAAAACATAAAATAAAATTTAAAAGCACATCTCCAACGTTCTTTGAAAATATGAAATGGAAAGAAACAAAGTCTTTATCACCAATACCATTTGTGACCTCCGGCACTGAATACTTCTGAATCGTAATATGCTAAATTTAACTTTGAATAGTTTTCAATCTTCCAAACATACTTAACACTAGAGGTATCCTTTATCATTGATAAGCATTCTGCTTTTACTCTGCTTCTCTCTTTAGTAACAAAGACCTCTGTTCCAAACACACACTTGTCCTCTACCAGGTATCCATTAGAAGCGTCATTAAATGCTTTAAGTGAGACAAAGTGATCGAACCCACATTCAAGCTTCAATTCATGAAAGTGACTTTCCTTCCCAATGGCATCTAGGCATATGACAAAGTAATCCAATAATTAGTAAATGGTACAAGCTTTGCTTGTAGTAGAAAAAATAAAAATGGTTATTGAAAGAAAAAGTATTTGAAACAGGAAATACAACGAATGTATACACTTTAATAAGGTGAAAGTAACAAGCAAACATGCTATGTGCTAAATAGTAAAATGTATAATAACCTTGAATTGTCAAGTAGTTGTCGTTGCTCTGGTCAAGTAAAAACAATCGAAGAACTGCATAAACCTCCCAACCAAGAGGGAGTGAACTTGTGTTGGCCAATGCCAAGTAGAGAGAGATATGATCTTTCACATTCTTGCCTTTATTTCCATTTGGGAACAGAACCAGTTTCCTGTGAGCAAGGACATAATAGGCTAATGGTTAGAAATTAGATAACTATATAGCTTATTCAAAGACTTCATAGACATGTTGGTTTACCAAAAGAAAATATACCATTTGTAGCCTCCGGCTTCAAATTCTGCGGATTCATATTTTTCCACTGCATTCTTCATAAGTAAAGAGAATAACTGTATTTTGAGCTTGTAATGAGTTGGTGGTGCATCTGAGATAAATCTTACAACCCCTGCAACAAAAAGAAAACCATGAGGTAAGGGATGAAAATTTTAATTGTTTATGATCACAAGCAAAAATCACAAAGTCACACACAAATACACCTCAAGATTGAAGTTTTGAATGCATATAATTATACACACATGCACAAAGAGAGAGAAACATACCATCTTGTTCATCAACGAAACTGGCCATGGCAACAATATTCTCCACAGAATTGTATGTAAATAGGTCACCCCAGTCAGCTTTGTAGGTTATATATAAGGAACAAATGAAAGCCAATATTCCTAACTTTTGAAGGATGAAACTTTTATCCTTTGCTTTAGAGGACAGCATTTTGATCATTGAATAGGTATCCATTCTCTTCTTCTAGGTGTCAACAACTTAATATCTTTTGAATAGAACAAATTTACAAGTATTAAGATAATGGAAATATATCATGCATCAACTGCAAACAAACTGATAAAATATAAGTAAATTTTCATTTGTCAGACATGCTGAGCACAAAAGAATGATCAAAAGGAAAGTGCTGGTAGCTTCATAAGACAAAAATTTGGCATGATCTGTTGCATTTCTTGCTGAAAAATCCCGGCACAGATTGAAAACAAGCCATTTTATATAAGAACTGTTCTTATTAAGTCAAATTGCAGCTTAGTTTTACCATTCTTAAGATAGGGAAACAGAGGGATAGAGGTTACACAAAATCTCATCAAAACTCTTATTAGTCATAAACAGAGAAAACAGCAAACTCACTCACATCACATAGTAAAAACAATATGCACAAGTGATACAAAGAATTCTCTTCATTCAGTAACCTTCTGATCATAAGAAAAGAAAAAAAAATTACAGCCACAGCAGATTCAATCATTACAACTACCAAACCATTGCATATCAGTCTAAAATAAATACTATCATTGTATCAGTAAACTGGAGTAGAACTAGAAACCCCCAGAATAAACTTCATGCACGAAATCTACAGCAGGCAGCACAACACCACTTGAACAACGGAAAATTATGGTCCAGCTCTGCTACGAAGATTTTGGCCTTGTATACCCCAAACTAATTAGCTTCTCCACTAACTTCTTCTCTGCATTCGCCTAAGAACCCAACAAATAAAAAATATAAACATAATGCTTTAAATCATGTACAAATACAGAAAACTAAGGAAATGCACATTACATGGGCAATAGCAAAAACCAAACGAATGAACAATTACATTAAAAATCTAAAATAAAAGGCATTTTGATAGAAAACCAAACCTCAAGCATAGGACTATTCTTCGGGATATTGCAAGCGACAATCACATTGAGACCGGTCTTTAACACTGCAATAAACATTTATATCAGCCCACATAAGACATCCCCAACACCCCCCCCCCCCCCCCCCCAAAAAAATAAATAAATAAATAAATAAATAAACTTTTAAAGCTATAAAGCACATCAGAACCATGGCTACAATATCATACCTAATCTTCGAGCAATGCCAGCTCCCGTATTATCCGAAACTCCTCCAAGTATTGAACTTACGCTCACTGAATTGCTCTGTGCATCACATCATCAACAATTACAATAATACACAATTAATATCGATCATTCTAGAATAATTTGGATTACAAAAAATACGTACTTCAGGTCTGAACTGAAAGGATAATATCTATTAGTAAAACGGATTTGTTATAACTTACAGGCCGTGTAGGTGCAGCTGCATACAATCGTCCCAATTTCGAAGAGTTGCAACCAATCCACGCATATATCTATCACAATTTTTTTTTCACAAGTAAAAACAAGAGAGAAATATTAAAATCAACATCAATATCGTGTGAATATATTACTATTACGACTCACAATTCTCTACGGTTGTGTGTTTTAACAGTACCTGATTCGCGAGACGGATAATCTGGAAATGGAAAGTGACGTCGTCGACTAGGTCAGTGAAGCACGTGACTTGCACGCTGCTGCTGCTACTACCGTCACCGTTTGCGTCCTCCTGCTTCGTATTTTTGTCGACTTCGAGCGTTTCGACGGAGCTAAGAACTTGGTTTAAAGCTAGAGCTGCGTCCGCCATTGTTAGTGACACTTGAAAGCTGATCAGTTGATCGATTAAATTTTTTTATTTTATTTAAATGACCAATTTGGGGTTTTTAGAGAGGTTTATTTCTCTGCAAGGCACAACGTAGCTCAACTTCACCACCAATAGTAATCTGCCACGTCAACCACCAAAAAAAACCAACATATACTGACGTGAGGTGAGTGAGCACGTCAATGAGTTCTCGTGATGTAAAAAGCCACGTCACGGCCGATTCCTCGCTTGACCGGTCACGTTAGCGAGTTATCGTGACGTGCCCCGGCACGTCCCGGTCCATTCTTGACGTGGATGACATGCCAGCAGACTGGCCGGACCTATTTTAATCTACGTGGCGCAACGAGAGTTTTGTAGCACGGAAACTCCATGCACCAATTAGTAGCATAAACATTCCGTACTCTTGTCAAAATTAAATCTTAATAGCCAAAACCAAACACGAAGATCGTCAAAAATCTCAGGCAACGTTGCGAGGCTGACGAAGTGAATTTCGTCAAAATAAAAAAAAATAAAAAATTGTAGATCTTTGTGTTAAGAGGAGAGATGATGGATGGAGAAATAGCGAATATCAAGAAATGGATTGTGATATATCCAGTCTATATAAACTCAAAGAAGACGATTGTTGAAGGGAGGCGTATAAGCACCAGTAAAGCCTGTGAAAACCCTACTTGTGCCGAGATCGGCGACTGCTGTAGCTACCTCAAAATCCCTTTTGCAATTGAGGTCTGTGATCTGTCTATCTGTCAATGGATTAAATGAGCATTTGGTTTACTTACTATTTCGTGTTTTGTAATTGTAATTAGATTAGTATTTTTTATTTATTTATTTATTTTTTTTTTTTTTTTTTTTTTTGCAATTGAGGCCTGTCAATGGATTCAATGAACATTTGTGTACTTTTTCGTGCTCTATAATTATAATTGGATTGGTTTTTTGTTTTGTTTTTTGGTTCGTTTGCTTTACTGTTAAAATGCGTTTTGCTTGTTGAAGATTGACAAGGCGTATCCGAGGGACTTTATGCAAAGAGGGAGAGTGAGGGCCTTGCTGAAAAAGGAAGATGGGACTTTATACAATCCGGCCATTTCTTCCAGTGAGTGTTGCTTTTTGTTGTTGTTGCTGCTGCTGATTCTACTCGTTTTCGTGGTTCGATAATTTTTATTTCGTACTTGCTCTTCAAATATAAATAGTTCTGAACTGTTTTTGTATTGATTGATTATGTATGGGGTGACAATGTCATGTTTTTGTTCGGTGCTTTTTACATCAGACTGCTAGAAGTTGCAGTATGAAGAACTTTATCTGTTTTGGTGTCAATTTTTTGATATTGCAAATCAATTTTAGAATATGTGGACCTGGAGACTGGAGCTTCGTATTTGCAGAATCTCTTTTCTTTCCAGCAATGGTAATAAATGGTTTTGCTAATGAAATTGGAGTAGCGGTTGTAAAGGTTACGATTTGGTGCTGAAGGGTTTCTTTACAACTAATACGCTGGGAATTAATTTGTTAATTGCGATTATTATGGAACAGTCTGAATACTTTATTGATGGTGATTGGGAATTGATTGCTCTAATTCGTTTTCTAATGGCATCTTATGTTCCTTCAATTACTCTTATTCGTTTTCTATTGCATATTATGTTCCTTCAATTGCTAATACTGTTATTAGCCTGTTTTTTCTTGGTCCTGTTGTTGGATTCCTGAGAAGTAACCAATCAATATTGTTTGTCTGCTCATCTGCATTTTGAGTGTTAGTTTGGACATGTCATTTCTGGTAACTCTCTTTTAAGTCTGTAACTGGCTGCTGTAGCTGTTCCTTATCCACCTTTAATATTCATTAAAAAAGCACCATGGGCCAGAACTTTGATTTGCATCATTTGTCCCTCACAATTGTTTTGCTAAGTTGCTGCTTCTGTTGGAGCTTGTTCTCCATCCATTCCCTTTAATATGACCGTTTAGCCTCAGCATTTGTCTCATACTTGTCGTAGTTTTAACAGCTTAAGCTAATAAGAACTTGTGTTTTTTTTAGTACCTCGACCAAGTGTCTTACATTTTACCTGCAGAAGCACATATTGTGGATCGCTTAATCTGAAAAGTTTTTTTACATGGGCATACCACACCACTTCTCAAATTTCTTTTATGATATCTTTCAAAAGTTCTTTTCCTTCTTGCATATAACTCTGTCGAATATGTTCACTGTCCATATATTATTATTTCCTTTTCAACACCTCACCATCACAAATCTGTTGCTTCGTAGAATGAGAGATAAAGGGTCTTACTCTTTCCTGTCACAGTTCTTTTTTATTTTTGGGCATTATCAACACATCGGTAGAAGCTTCAAACAAAACTTGGTTCTTGCCACCATATTTTTTTTTAAGCTATTAGATTCATAGAAAAAATTGCATCCTGCAGAATGAAGTATAATTTTCAAAAAAAACTATGTGAGCAACCGGTGAAATTATAAATGCTTCTTGTTTTCCAGCAGAATCGTGAGAGTGCATTTTAATCTTCATTGCCCTAGAATTTCCTTGTTTTCCTTTATTTTTTTCCATAAACTGAAAAACAAGAAATAATATCTCATTGTCGAGGTAATGTGTTGATGACTATCGTGGACCAAATTTAGCGTGAACAAACATGTTGTAATTCCTGATATGTTACACTTTCTGTTGTAGCTAGCTATATTGTGCGGAAATAACTTATGCATCTTGTATCTTCAGCGTCTTTGCTCGCCATATATTTTAATTTCCGATGTGATTGAATTGCAGGGAAACAGCTGATGATTCATGTTGCAGAATTAGTACCTAGACATCCCGGTAGGACAAAGAAACAAGAGCCTGCATCCACATCAGCTGCTGCTGCGGGACCTTCATCCAAATCTGGGAAAGGTGGAAGAAAGAAGAGATAGCTTTGGAATGTCAAATGCTTCCAAAACATTTTTCCTTTCTTGATATCCAATTCATACATGCAATTGGCTTTCTTCAGAATTAACATGTTCTTTAGTTTTGTTTTTGAGAATCAGATTGAACAACCTTCATACATTTTCTTTTTCTTTTCTTAGTTTTGGAAAAGTTTAATATCTACTTAACAATATTTTACTTTTTAAGACCTTAATAGTTAATATTAACTTATGGGAATATTACATGATCATGATTTCTTTTGAGTTCCAAAATTCGAATGGATATGTGAAACTTTTTTATTAGATGAACGTACTATCAAAATATTTTAAATATGAGTGTTTGATATGATTAGTTGATTACTAATATTGGTGTTTTATATTCTTTAGTAATTTTTAAAAGTTTAAACTCTTAACACACATTTTATGTTCAAAGCCAACGAATTTAGTCATGTGAATTAAGCTTAGGTACATTGATGTAATTTACGGCGTGAAATTGTTACTATAGTCTATAGTGACCCGAAATCGAATAGCTATACTCCTTGTTTATCGTGGTGAAATTATTACTATAGCGACTCGAATAACTATTCTCAACATTTATATATTTTTTATGTAAAGTGAATTGGTTTTTTTTTTTTTTTTTTGTTTAGAGAAGGAGATTAATCCTCTCCTTAAAAAATAATTAATTGATTTTGTATAAAAATCAGACTGATAAATTTGAATGCACTATAGAAAATTAGTTCAACTACCTGATCATTGAATGTGAAAATGACCATAATGACCCTAACAGCATGATCCACTTGACACGAACGCAGAGAGAGAGAGAGATCTATAAAACTTAAACAAAAAAAACAAAACCAGAGAGAGATCGAGAGAGAGAAACCAACGACAATGGAAGAAGCCCCGACGCAAGCATACGGAGAGGTAGACTACTGGAACGGCCGCTACGGGCGGGAAATGTACCCGTTCGATTGGTACCAGAAGTATCCTTCCTTAGCTCCTCTCGTCAACCTCTACCTCCCTAATCGCCACCACCGCGTCCTCGTCGTCGGCTGCGGAAATTCCGGTCTCTCCTCCTCCTCCACCTACTTGGATCTGGATTCATCATTAATTGCTCACGTTATTTTTTCAGAATCGTAAAACTATATTTCGTTTTTTTTTTTTTTTTTCATGAAACAGCATTTAGCGAAGGTATGGTCGATGACGGCTACGAGGAGGTGATCAACATTGACATATCGATTGTCGTAATTAGACATATGGAGACGAAATACGCTGATCGTCCTAATCTCAAATGTATCTTTTTTATCATTTCGCTTTTACGTTGCATCGTGTTGTTTTTGAATCTGACTCTAAATTTATGCTTCTTTTTGTTTAAGAAAAAACTATTGAGAGAATGTGAAATGTGATTATAACATGTAATTGTTTCTTCTTATTTAGTCAGATTTTTTAACATGTAATTGTTTCTCTAATTAAGACAGAATCCACTGTTAAAGGGTTGTCAAGTAATGGTAACATATGACTAAATCAAGTTGTTCTGCTAATGCACAACTCTTAATTGACTGCTTGTGCACCTCACATTCGTATTGGTGATAAGATTCGAGTTTCGAATCCCACCTCCCTCGTATTTTTGAATCAATTTGATCTGCTAAGGCACATCAACTTTAATTTGAGTTGATTGGGGCACCTCTTCATCCGTAATAGTTGGAGTAGCTATACAGACGGCCGTAATAGTTGGAGTAGCTATACAGACCGCACTCCTAGTGTCTAATACTTTATGTATGTAGGTCCTAGCAGAACCATGACTCATAATCAGAGTCGGTGCGAAAATTGTTATGCTAAGAATGTGTTATGCAAAAATATTTGTTTCTGGTAGAGAGTTACTTTGCAACTAAGGGTTGCCTGATTTCCTCAACTGTTAATCAGATATTGAAATGGATGCTCGAAAAATGGATGATTTTCAATCTGGTTCCTTTGATGGCGTTATTGATAAAGGTGGTACAATTTCTATTTAATCACAAATATTTTGTTTGATGAGATGGTAATATCTAACAAATCACTTGCTGATGTTTTTCCTTGCGGTGTTTTCAGGAACTCTAGACTCTATCTTGGTGAGTGTCTGCAATGTTGTTTTTGTTCTGTATTTTCAAGGGCTTATTGCTAACAGAAAAATATTTCGTTCCTAGTGTGGAAATAATTCGCGACAAAATGCTACTCAAATGCTAAATGAAGTTTGGAGGTATAGAGAAACAATAAATGATAGTATACAATCATTTCAAACATTTTTTTTCCGTTTTTTCTTGTTTTTCTTGATCTTTTCACCATATATTGAAGCAGTTGATGACAACCTATAGGGTTCTCAAGGATCAAGGAGTTTATATACTGGTAACTCTACCTTAATCTTATTTAGACGCATTATTTCTCCAAAATCCTATTTTTCTGTATTTTCATTTATTTTCCTTTCTATATTTCTGTGGGCAACTTTTAAATAGTTGTACCTTGTGTTTCACTTGCGTGCTACTAACTAGTCTTTTGAATGGTTCAGATTACATATGGAGCTCCAACATATCGTCTAAGCTTGTTGAAAGAATCGAACATGTGGGGGATAAAGCTCCATGTGATAGGTACGTGAAACTGTGAAAGCTCATTTTCCAGTTATTCTACTATTTCAGAAACGCTTCTTTTCTGTATGGCAGGAGTGTATTCTTTTATGTTCTTACTTGATCTGCTCTACCGCTACTGTTTATTTATTCATTAGCAAAAATAGGAAAATCTTGATCGATAAAAGTTAAGGTCATCCAATCATGCTTTAATGATTTATCCTTGTATATGTAGATCATTATTACACTAGAGAATTTAATTCTAATGAGAAAAGAAGGGTGACACTTGGCATTATCCTAGCTGCTGAGTGCTGGTTAACTGGCAATTGAGCTGCTTCATCGACATTTTACATAATGATGCTGAGTTAGTTACTTCTAAACTTCCCTTGCTTTCATCTGACTTATCGAAAAGGAAAACTATCTCATAAGTCTGAGAGAAGTTTATACCTTCTCGATGATCTTAAAAGGATTTAAGGGAAGTATAATGTGAGAGTGCTTAAAAGTGGAGCATAGTTTCTTGAAAATTTGAAAACCTGACTTTATTTAAACCCATTACTTCCGGTATTCAAAAGAATTCTTTCTGATATGGCTTATTATTATATGTCAAATGATTAAACTTCCTATATTCTCTAGCTTCAGTTTCTTAAACGTTGAGACTCATATCAACCTCTGGGATCAGTACACATATTAAGTCTTCCACTACTGACTTTTCTTCGATTCATGCAATTACAACAGTCTGGCAGTTCTGTTTGCTGTTTGATTTCATTTTAATCCGTACGAAGTAATAGCTAAGGAATTGGTCAGAAGTGTGGAATTGGTCAGAAGTGTCTAATCTAGTTGTTTGTCTCATGCAGAGAAACACTCTGTGGAAGAGAAACCCGAAAATCCAATATGGGAGTTGACAAAACCTGTTCCTTTGGATGATGAAGGAAGCCCGGTGCAAGCATTGCTTGGAAATAACCCTGACGTCCATTACATCTACGTCTGTACTAAGGTTGGTAACATAGTCAATATAACTTAAACATTCTATACTTGCCTCAATAAACTTTTATGAGATTCGTATTAGTTCTACATACAAACCGAGGTAGGCTTGATTAACTCCCTTCCATTTTTTCTTCTTTTGAAGGATGAATCCTTGAAGCCAAAACCTAAGCAGTAAGTGGTGTTTCACTGAGGAAGATAAACCTTTTTGTTATCCGATTCTTTTTCGCTGTTCTTCAAATATTCTTATGATTTATCATTTATGTTACGCATATAATAATGGTAATCGTAACTTAATTTGTTGTCTCCGTATCATGGATAATGTTTTTAACATTTGAAAATTGAAATTATTATATTTGCCACATTTTTTTTTTCTTCGAATCTGTGGTTTTATTTACAAGTCGACTTGCAAGTGATTGTAATTGAATTGGTTTAAATATTTTGCATGTTTGATCAGAAAATCTATGTTGTTTAATTTTGTAGTCAAGCAAGTAACTTGTTATTTTTTTTACCCTCAAATGCTGTCTCTCTCTCTCTCTCTCTCTCTCTCTCTCTCTCTCTCTCTCTCTCTCTCTCTCTCTCTCTCTCTCTCTCTCTCTCTCTCTCTCTCTCTCTCTCTCTCTCTATAATGCATCCCCCAAAAGCACACCCTCCACCCCACTAATGCTCCACAAAATGTGATTCTTCTCAATCGTATATGGTACCCCATCTATCGGGTTGTGTATATTAACTTTGACCTTTCAGATTTTGATAAAATTCAAATCTCTGAGTTTTCATATGTTTTCGATGAATGAGATTTGATTTATGTATTTCCTTGTTCTACCAACATATTTGAATACTCTTACCTAGAAAGTTGACCTTTTGTGCCAAATTATTTGTATCACCTGATGTTGACAAAATTCAAATCTCGAGTTTTCAGATGTATTCGACTAATGAGATTTGATATACCTATTTCATTTGTTCTATGAACATATTAGAACACTCTTAGCTGGAATTTTGCCCTTTGTGCCACAAATTGTTTGATCAGTAAAATCATGTTTATATGTCCTAAAAGGTTCACGAAATAGTAAAAATTAGTTTTTTTTAGTAATCAGTTGCTCAAATACTTATCTCAAACAGCATGATAAGTGATTTATTACAGTATCATTCACATATAATCCATATTATATCATTTTGGATGAGTTTTAAACAAAAACTAAATAAAAATTTAATTGAAATAATATTATCTCAATAAATTTTTAAGACAAAATAACATGCATAAATATAAAAAGTGTATTGCAGATTTATAGGTAGCTGAGTAAATTGTGATACATCAATAAATTGTTAAACTGACATTTCTTAATAAATTTGTACCTATCACAATTTATTATGATATTCTTCCCATTTGAATTCTCCAACAGACATAGTGCTAGACTTTTAATTTTTTTACATTTTTTTGGTGATCTTGCTTTGATATTATATTAAATTGAAATCAATATATGTGATTTGTTTCCATGCATATAAAATCCAAAATCGAGAACCCCATCTTGACGCTTTCTGTAAATAAATTGATATTATACAATATCTTTGAAATCAGTCAATATTGAAACAAATCTAAAATTTTATTATGTATATTTTTCTTTAGAATAATGTTGAGTTGTCAATCCGGTGTAAATCATAAGATACAACTCAAATGCCATATAATTTGGATATAAATTTGGACAATCTAACGTCTTAACTTTTTTCTTTATTTCAATATTCTATATATGTAAAAAGTTTCTCGATGGGAAAAAAATAAATACCATATATTTAACAGATTTTGATCAATAAAATCGAATAATTACATCAACATAATTTATTTCACTTGTCAATTAAATTATATTAGATGTATAATTATTTTTTGTAAATATTAGCTGTATAATTATAAAACAATCGACAAGCTGAGATTAATCCATTGGTTTGTCTATCATATCTACACCATACGATATTACGATTATGGGTTCAAGTTTGTCGACCTCTCCTAAATTCTGATTTATTATAATATTTCAAAGAAAAAAATTATAAAACAATCAATATTGATGATATCAACGGTCCTTGATCACGCGGGCACAGGAACCGACAGGTGGGCGTGACCACACACAAATCTAAAAGCATCTTCATTAAAAAAAAAAAATTTTAAAAAAAAAGCTTGACTGGAAAGGAGAGCAATCAGAATGCCACGTCAGATCCTAAACAACTCGCGTATTTTTCTATCTCCTCCCACTGCTGTAGCTCTAGTGTGGACACAAATCATGTACACATTGACTTTATATTTAATCAAAATCTTCAATAAGCTCTTTTTTTCTAACATAGCTCTCAACTTTTCAATATTTTTATTTTAATATTCACTGGCTTCCTCACGCTCCAAAAACTCTCTCTCGTTTTCTCTCTACAACGAGAAAATTAAACAGAAACATTTTCTCTCCAACCAATCAATTGCATGTACTCTCTCTCTGTCTCACTCCATCTCCGTTTATGATTTATTAAGTTTCGTTTCGTTTTAACTTTTTTTTTTTTTTTTCGCGTTTATATGTTTTCTGATGAATATATTTATCGATTATTGTTAACTTTTTTTTTTATTGTTTTGTTCTGATTGTTAATATTGGGGGGTTGTATTGTTGAATGGCAGATTCGTGTAGGTTTTTTCGCTGATTTTATGATCAGAGTTCAGCTGATGAAATCTATCTAGGGTTTATGGCTCAAGCTAGAAGATACGTTCCAAATCAAGAATTAGGTCTGAGTCTGACTAATGCTCCTTTGCTTATATAAACGTCGTATTTTAATGTGATTATTTTTTTTTTTTTCCTGTTGTTCAAACTGTGAATTTGTAAATTTTTTGGCATATTAAAGTTTCCTATTCGTTACATTGCTTGTAATTACTTGATTGCTTTTCAGTGTGTTAAAGCACTTTGCATGCTGATGTTTAAAAACGATTTTCATCCAATTATTAGCATTGTGAAGTAAATTGTATTATGTGTTGAGATTGATAATATTATGTGTTGAGATTGATAATATGTGTGAAGTGCAAAGTAAAATTTCTTTCTCTGCTACTTAGTATACTGAGTATTTAAGATTTGAAATCTTCGCACGTGCTTTACTGCGTTTATAATCAGGACTTGTTTCTTTTATTATATCCAGATATAGAGATGTTTTGTATTATGTTTTAACATTTTGGATTGGGAAATGTAATTTGATATTTAAATGCATGTTGATTTGATGATATATGTCAAATGAACATATTTGATGTTGCAAGTTGGCTACATGCCACAGTTAATTTGTATTTTATTTATTTTTGTTTTTGATTTTGGAACATTTAATCTAAGGTTGTTGATGATCTGTGAGTTTCTTTGGATATGGCAGATCTTGGACAGATATTACAAGAAGCACAATACCGTTGGCTTCGCCCAACTGAAATTTGTGAGATTCTTCGCAACTACCAAAAGTTTCACCTAACACCAGATCCACCCGTTCAGCCTCCAGGTTGTTACTGGTATCTTTTTGGATAGCTATTCTATGTTTAGAATATCTCATACGTTCAAATGATTGTCTATTTCCTTCAATAGTTTTTCATATATGCAAATAGGCTGTGAAAGTATTTTATTACTTTTTTGCATGTTTTTTTGTTGAGTTGAACAAGGACATTCTGTCGAGACTCATGCTTTTTCCCCTTTATGTATATATTATGTATCTGTTGTTTGTGAAAAATCTCATATTCTCATTATTATTTTTTCACTAAAGTGGGCAGAATCATCTAGACTCGTGTTTCTTTGCACTCAACAACTAATGCTGTTCGTGTTTTTCAGCCGGTTCTCTCTTCCTGTTTGACCGGAAAGCCCTTCGGTATTTCCGTAAAGATGGACACCGTTGGAGGAAGAAAAAGGATGGAAAAACTGTCAAAGAAGCTCATGAAAAGTTGAAGGTGTGCTGTTCAATTTGTTATTTGTAAGTTCAGAGTTGGTCCTGTGCAATGTAATAAATGTTTCACTGTGGCATGATGTCTTATGGGTGGTGCAACATGATAGCCTGTGTTGTTGCATGTATTTGGTCTTTTGCTTCTACCTTATGAAGTTGAAGAAATTTATAACCCTATGAATAGATATTGTAATTCTGTGACATAATGTAAGCAGAGAAGTATATGCATCTGATTCACTGCTATTTATTTGATCTTTTCCATTTTTATGACTTACTTTTTTTCTGGTTCTAGCAAATATGTCTTCAGTCTTCACTTTGATTATTGCTTGTAGGCTGGTAGTGTTGATGTTCTTCATTGTTACTATGCCCATGGGGAGGTTAACGAGTACTTTCAGCGGCGAAGTTATTGGATGCTCGATGCGTGAGTTTTACTCTCTTTCCTGTTGATCTAGAATTTAAAATTTTTTATTCAGAGAATAAGGCTTACTATGTTTCATGTTTGCTGTTTGGGGTTGCTTAAAATGCTGCACTGTCATTTGTAGCCTGCATGAAAAATGTTTGGTGGTCTCACACTCTCACTAGATAAAACTCAGTACCTTTTTTCTGCCATTAATGTTTCTCTGCATATTGCCATCTGCATTTACTTAATGGTGGTCTTCAATTTGCTGGTTTACTTATCTCATTCCAGAAAAAATAAACCACCCCTGCTTTTTTTGTCCATAATTGAAAAGGACATTCCATTCAGTGTGCCCATTGTCCATGTTGTGATTGTGGTCATATGGCTGTTGCCCAACATATTAGAAAATATGCAAACAGGCAGACGGTGAGCGGCTGTGTTGATGCTATGTGGAACCGGTATAGTTATTTTTTTTTAAAAACGGTTTATAACTAAAATGATCTGTTGTCAATTAGCATTTTTGGTTTTCAATTTTGCATCATTTTTTTAATCTTATTTTCCATTTGTCTTTCTTCACTTTATTGTTTTCAGGCAATTAGAGCACATCGTTCTTGTGCACTACAGAGAAGTAAAAGAGGTATTTCTTGTGCTTATAGTTGGTCTTCATGTCTTTCCTTTTTGCTGCCTTTCTTCTTTCATTTCTGAAAATGCCGTACCATGTTTCATTTAGAAATTCAATCCTTAATGAGCACTTGCAAAGAACATCTTCTCTACTGGCTACTTCTATGGCATGAAATATGTCAGCAAACATGTGACAGCCCACTATAGATATAGATCTCTATAACTTGATCTAGTTTGGGTTTGACATTGTCAGGAATTCATAAGTGTCACTGTTATTTGTATGATGTAGATGGTTGA
Source organism: Acer negundo (assembly GCA_035582765.1). NCBI lineage: Eukaryota > Viridiplantae > Streptophyta > Magnoliopsida > Sapindales > Sapindaceae > Acer > Acer negundo. The sequence continues at coordinate 44,832,238 of CM069233.1, read as the reverse complement.
TTTATATTATGTTGCATGCTATGCAGGGGTACAAATCTGGTGTGTCCCGTTTAGCTGCAGATACGGCACAACAGAATGGAAGCCCCCAAACTAGTTCAGATCGCTCCTTTGCGCAAGCTAACTCACCTGCCCCTACAGTTCAGACTTCTTATGCATCTAGCCCAAACAAAATTGATTGGAACGGGCAAGCATTCTCTTCTGAGTTTGAAGATGTGGATTCTGGAAATGGTCCTGGAGCTGCTTCTCCTGCTCAACCTATCTATGCTTCTGTGTCACATAATGCTTCGTCAATTTCACCTCAAGTTGCAGGTAAGTTGTATTGGAATATATGCATACTTTCTGTTGTAGTTTGATAAATTTATAGCTGGTTAATTACTATTGGCAATATTTTGTGTATATCAAAAAAAATATTGACAATATTTGTCTTACATGTAATATCATTGTTCATATTGCACTTGTTAGGAGACATCCAAAATGCTATAGGAACTTTGCTTTTTTAAGTTGATAATGGTTCCTATTTTTACTCAATAATGCTATGTGGGAAATTTTAGATTTAGTTCCCAGTTCATGATAATGGTTGCTTTGAACTGGCAAGTGCTTTTGCTATAAATAATCTCTCTCCTAGTTCCTTTGACTAACTCAGGTTTTTCTAGGTAAGTTTAGGCTGAAATTCATCTTATTGTGTGCAAAATACATTATCTGTATTTATGTTCTATTTTACCTTCTTAGAAAGTTCTTTAGGTTCTATATATCGTTCATTTTTGATACATCTTATCTGAGAGTAGGTATCTCTTCTGTTTTTCAGGACTTCCAGAGTTATCAACAGATCCCCCCAGTCCATGGTTTGCTAGAGATAAATTTTATCATGGCACAGGATCATCTATGTGGCCTCAAAGTAACAGCTTAAGCAGAAATGCTTACGTTGTTCCTGACCAGAACCAGAAGTTAAATGCTGAAGCTGACTCAATAACTCATAAGCTAACTGATGCTAGATTGGATAGTGATAGCTCTGCGCCAGATATTTTAACTTGTGGAAATAAGTTGATTTCTGATTTAGATGTTCTTGCAGTCGCAGCCTCATCTCATAGAGTAACTCAGGTCTGTTTGCTCTGCTATTTATGCTTGTTAAATTCCTTTATTAAATTCATACTATATTAATAATTTATTATAGAAAATTTGAGGGGGGTGAATGGTATTCTTTTAGTTTTTTTGTAATTGGGTTGTAGTTGATGCTTGCTCTTTTAATTCATTGACCCATCGATAAGATTGATGTCAATCTTCACTCTGTTCATAGCTAGGTTTTTGTAGGACCAACCTGTTATATCTCATGTGATCACTTGCAATAAATGTTGAATTTTAAAATTCACCAGGTGTTGTATTATGTCATTTGTGCTGCAGGACAATCAATACAATTTGACTAACCACCAGTATCCAAATTGTTCTCTCCCTGAGACAACAGTTGCTTCTGCCATAAAAACTGAAAGCAAAGCCAAAGCTGAATTAGGAGAGCTAAAGAAACTTGACAGTTTTGGCAGATGGATGGACCAAGAAATGGGGGGAGATTGTGATGATTCCTTGATGGCTTCGGACTCTGGAAATTATTGGAACACGCTTGGTACCGAGAATGATGACAAGGAAGTGTCCAGTCTAGCCCGCCATATGCATTTGGATATGGATTCGTTGGGCCCTTCTCTTTCCCAGGAACAGCTATTCAGTATTCGAGATTTTTCACCAGAATGGGCTTACACTGGAGCTGAAACAAAGGTATGCATGCTTAGCTTAACGATATATTATATGGGATGACGACATTAGTTAGCTTAGTAGGTGAGATCTCTTAAAGTCACGTGAAAAGTTTTGGAGGGGATTTGGTTTATGTTTCCACTGCCTTGAAGATTTTTTTTTCTTTCCTCTTTCTAAGAGAAAATAAATTGTATGGGGTTTTGCTTTATGCATTATTAAGTTATTGAAGCTAAGAGAAACTAAGATAATAAAATGATGCTGATCTCTAATGGCTGTCCATGCCAGGTTTTGGTCATTGGCACATTTTTGGGAAGCAAAAAGTTTTCTAGTGACACCAAGTGGGGCTGCATGTTTGGTGAAATTGAAGTTTCTGCTGAAGTTTTAACTAATAATGTCATTCGATGTGAAGCTCCTTCACATACTCCTGGGCGTGTTCCATTTTATGTAACCTGCCGTAACAGGTTAGCATGCAGTGAAGTGAGGGAATTTGAATATCATGAATCACCTGTCAAACCTGTTCCAGAAGAGGAAGTGCACTTCCAAATTCGTCTAGCTAAGTTATTGTATTTATGCCCAGAGAGGAAGTGGTTTGATTGCTCTATTGAAGAATGCCATAGATGTAAGTTGAAAAATAACGTATATTCTATGAGATGCTCCAGTGAAAAGGATTGGGGACAAGTTGAAGGGTCTGCTACAATCTCTGAAGCCGACTGTCAAAATTCTAGAGATAAATTGATTCAAAATTTGTTTAGGGAAAAACTTTGTGAGTGGCTTGTTTGGAAAATACATGAAGAAGGTAAAGGTCCACACGCGGTTGATGATGGTGGACAAGGTGTTATACATTTGGCGGCTGCACTTGGTTATGAATGGGCAATGGGACCCATAATTGCTGCTGGAGTCAGTCCCAATTACAGGGATAAACGGGGAAGAACTGCGCTCCACTGGGCATCGTATTTTGGGAGGTTAGAATGCTGCTATAATGTTCTCTTCTTTCAATTTTATTTTATTTCCTCTATTACCTTATTTCAAGTTATTGTAACGAATTATTGTTTTTCTTGCACATATACATGGTTTTAATGCCTTTTAGTGACTTTGTGCAAACATAATACACAATGATTTTCTCTTGTATGAAATAATTTTATACTGAGTGATGATTTGTTCTGTGGTACATTTCTTTCTAGCATACAAGCAGTTCTTTTGGTAGGCTTTTCAGTTCTCATGTATATTCTGGTAGATGTTTCACATTATTTTGGTTATATGCATATGTTAGTGATGGTTGTTACTTGTTACTATGAATTCCCAAGTTAGAAATTTATCTATGGAATTAAACGTTTCCAACTAAAAGTAGGGGGTCAACAATGTCAATAACTGGACATAGTTGACATTATTCTATTTAAATGAATAAATGCTCAATCTTGATAGTGCTTTTTTAGGCATGAATGTAATGAATCATCCATTATCTTACATAATGATTGTGTGTGTGTATATATATACAACTTATACGTCCGTCTCCCGACAGTTGTTCATGTTTTGCTCCCCTTTCTTCAGAGAGGAAACGGTCATTGCACTCATTAGATTGGGTGCAGCTCCTGGTGCAGTTGACGATCCAACACCAGCATCTCCTGGAGGACAAACTGCTGCTGATTTAGCATCAAGTAGAGGACATAAAGGGATTGCTGGATACTTGGCTGAGGCAGATTTGACTAGTCACCTTTCTTCTTTGTCCCGCAACCAGAATGGGATGGACAATGTCGCTGCATCTCTTGCAGCAGAAAATGCTGCAGCTCATATTGATGTACATTCAGATGGGGAAGTAGGCAAGCAGCTTTCCATGAAAGGGTCTCTTGCTGCAGTTAGGAAATCAGCTCATGCTGCTGCACTTATACATGAAGCATTCAGGGCTCGTTCATTCCGTCAAAGAGAAGCTACCAAGATCAGCGATGATGAAACTGCAGTCGATCTAGTTGCTCTTGGATCTTTGAACAAGGTTCAAAAGATGAGTCGTTTTGATGATTATTTGCATTTTGCTGCTGTGAAGATACAGCAAAAGTATCGTGGCTGGAAAGGAAGAAAAGATTTTTTGAAGATACGTAATCGGATTGTAAAACTTCAGGTACTTAATGATATAATTTGAAAATTTTAAATTATTACCTTAATTTTGATGATACAAGATTGCATAGTATACAAAAAAAAAAAAAAAAAACAACAAAAAGGACTCAGGGCAATCATATATGCAATACTTGATTTTTCCGTCTTCTTTTTCTGATTTCAGGCTCATGTGAGAGGACATCAAGTTCGTAAACAATATAAAAAGGTTGTCTGGTCTGTCAGTATTGTGGAAAAGGTGATATTACGATGGAGGAGGAGAGGGGCAGGCCTGCGAGGGTTCCGTGCGGAAAACAAATCTGCTGATGTGGCACCAGAGAAAGAGAAAACTGATGAATATGAATTTCTGCGTATTGGCCGGAAGCAGAAATTTGCTGGAGTTGAAAAAGCTTTAGATAGAGTCAGATCCATGGCTCGTAATCCCGAAGCTCGTGATCAGTATATGAGACTGGTAGCCAAATTCGAAAATTTTAAAGTAAGTATTTCGTTCTCATCATATATACCTTCAGCTTCAAAACTCATATAACTTTGGTACAAAATATTTCATATAAAACCTGTGGTTGTTACATCGAGAATAATCATACTCTACGTTTAACAAAAACTGCCATCGGATTTATGAAACATAACACATATCAAACTGAGAATATGTGATGATTCTTTTCAAAGTTTCCGTTAATTATCTTATTCATCGACATTAAACAGATGTACGATGAAGGAGGCGGTGAATTACTTCAGAGCGGAAATCTCGATAAGGTACAAAAAGAGGAGAATTCGCCTGCATTCGTAGCTGATCTATGATCCATCCGGTCCGAATCAAACTTCTTCTGCTGTTTTAGTTAACTGGTCTTATTAGTATTTATCTAACTTGCATCAATTGGTGTTTTTTTTTTTTTTTATTAGCGTTTTATAATTTAGAAAAAGAAAAGAGGAAGGGATGGGGATTGTACATGTTATTTGTTCCTGTGTAAACAGTTTTTAAAGTTTTTCTTCTTATATAGGTTGGGTCCAATTGATTTAAAATTTAATGGTTGCATTACTATAGTAGTGCTAATTCTCTCTTATTATCTTTTTTTTTTTTTTTTTTTTTTTTTTTTTTGTAAAATTATTTGTATATTAGTAGAAATTCTAATTATCAACTGATATATATATATATATATCAACAATTAAATATTTAGATCAAAAGTTTTGTTTGTTTTCTCTGTGATTATAATAATTTTTAAGTTGATGTTATTGAAGCGTAAAAAGTACAGATACAAAGTAGTGATTATACTAATTATACTAATTTTCTATGTGATTATACTTAAAAGATTTTCAATTTAAATTTGCTTTTGAAAAGTATAGATACAAAGAGTATAATAGAACAGTGTTTAAATGGTAATTTTTTATTTTATTCAACGCAAAAGCTATTTTTGGATATAAAAAAAAAAAATTAATTAGAAAACAATTCAAAGACAATTGTATAGTTTTATAAATTTTGGATACATGTTATTGTATGTTTTTAGTAATTGAATACATTTTTTTAAATAAGTAACACTGTTTTTGGGTCTTAAGAGAATTAATAAAACAATTCAAGATTTTAGATTGTAAAACAAAGGCACTAGAAAGTAAAGGAACACAAAATTATCTTTTCAGTAAAAAGTAGTAGATTTTATGAATATCATTTACTCAAATTTCTTTGTGGAAAATCAAATTAGAGAGATAATGAACGATTCATTTACACTGATTTACACAAATAGTAATAAATCAACATGATTTACAAGTAATGCAAAAAGGACGTGGGCACAAGACTATCAATATATCACGCTAATTGAAAACATAAATCAGACACCACCCCACAAAATCAAGGCGAAAAGGTAACTGCAACAATTCTAAAAATTGCTTAACCTTAGCCATGATTCACCGCGCATAAGTTGTCATAGTATCTGCAATGAAACAAGAATCATTTAGTAATTATTTTAATACCATAAGCTAAATATATTGATATTGTTTTTAACAATTTTCTCGGTAAACAAAATTGTCTCGACAGAAAACAAAACGCTTCGCATTTTGATAATTAATAAGCATATTAACAGTCTAAAAAAAAAAAAAAAGCATATTTACCTTTGGAGAGCTGTATTGTATTTCGTTTGCTCCATTTAAGCATATTTACCTCCATGAACAATAGAGGAGGTCTTTTTTATGCTTATCACAAACTAGGCTTTTGGCTTCCTGTCATTGTTATAAAATACATTATCAATAATATGATTATATAGCTTTCTATTGAAATAATTGTTTTATGCTGTTTTAAACTTACCTATAGTTCGTTTCCAAGCCATGTAAATAATTTCTGTCGTGTAGACGACTGCCACTAGATTTTCTATACTGAGCTAGTTCGCCGTTCACTCGAGAAAGAAGCTTCACCGAGTGTTCTTGTCTCCTGGAGAAATCAGCAGCATCTCCTGGTTTCTGTAAATGATTCTCCTGTCAAATCACAAAGACTTTACTTCTGGAGAAAGTAATCAAAAACGATCAAAAAAGCAGTAGTGTGTCTGTGTGTGTAGTATATGCATGCCTTAATTTTGGATGTTTGTTGAATATGTTCTGGACTACTTTGTGTACCGAGAAGTGTCTTCACCATATCATCCAGCTCTGTGATCCTCCTCAATAAATTGGTTTTGTCCATCTGTGAAACAAAAAAAGGTAGTAGTAATACTCGAAACTTGTTGATCCAATATGTTAGAAACTTAAACGGCATTATAGAAACAGTGAAACACACACCTTCAACATTTCGTTCTGTGCAGAAAGCAACTGATCCCGCTCTTGAAGTTCCTCTGCCGTCACCTGGGCAGCTAGCATGTCTGCTTCTTTCCTTTTCATTTCCGATATGCAACTGCGGTCACATGCATGTCTCTATTGTAAATATCATTTCGGAAAAATATAAAACAGTACTATCTTTTTTCTTCTGGACTAAAGTTGTGACAATCAACATGGTAAAATAATATTGTGGCGGAAAAGGACTAACCTCTCTCTTTCTTCAACAACATTATTGATTTGTTTCCTTAAATTGAGAATTATTTGCTCCTACAGATGATACAAGAATTATATCAGGACTCAAGATCTAGAAGAAAACAGAAATAAATAATAATTCAAAACTTTGGTGTTATTAACCTTTGCAAGAAACTCTTCTGTCTGCTGATGAGCCGCCACCACTAATTTTTGAACATTCTGCTGATCTATTAAGTTCTGAAATAGACCACGAAAGCAATGTGAGCCAGCAGTCCACCAATATATATAATATTTTCATCTTTGTTTGAAGATGATACATTGAACTTACTGCATAGTTTGTCATATCCAACTTGACACCAAGCAAATCACGAATAACGTCATGTGTCATGCTTTCTGCTGCAGCAAGACGCGCATTCAGCGTGCAAACCTGATGTTGTATCATCGAGTTAGAATTAGAAATTTATGATTGACAACGATTGTGTCAGAACTTCATCCTATACATATGTGCCCAGGCAGAACTGTTTGTAGTGTATGGCTAAGGTGTTATAGGGGGATATACAAATTCTAAGAGAGGCTGCCCTTGAGAGAATTAAAGCTGAAATTTAAACCAAACCCTGATATTTCCTCTTCATTTTTTATCCATCAAATCCTTAGCATTACATTTTGCATTAATACAATAAGAGTTTTGCAAGGGCACAAAATCTTTATAGAGAACGATTAAATGAGAGGGTTACATTACCTCTTTCTGGCGAGTAGCTGCCAATGCCTCTAGCTCTTCTATACGATGTCTGGCCGTTGACAATTCTTGATCCTTCTTCTCCAAATTCATCTGCTGAACCACACTTGAAATGCATCGGAACGGTGAGCTTGAACCCCTTGTCCTCGCTGAGCTTTTCTCAGTTTTATCTGAGGCCGCTGCTGTTGATGTTGGATTGGATGAATTTGTTTTTATTTCAAGAATCATTGCCTCCAGGGTTTTGTACTGTTCAAAGGGTTTGGATGTAAGTCATATTTCATGATGAATAAATACACAGGAAGTCTACCTCGAATTCACAACCCAACATCCAACACGAGTTATTTTCCACTACTTTTGTGCACAATAGGAAATCAGATTATCAGTTTGGTGCTAGATATCAAAAAAGAGAACACCTATTAAAAGCTAGGATCCCAAAATGATGTGCTGAGAGATAATAGAATAATTCTAAACTAAGTAGATGGTGGATCCTGAGATCATGTGCTGAAGACATAGATCAGATCAACAGGAGTCCCATTGGAACGGTCCTTGTTTCACAGTTTACTGCATAGTAAATGTTCATAAAATCACAAACTTGAATAGAATATTAAAATTTATACCTTGTGTTGGTATTGTGATGATTGGGCTTCAGAATGCAATACAACTTCGGATATGCACTCTTTGCATTGTTTGATCTGCAAAATATGGAGAAAACCACACATTAAAACAGAGAGAAAGCAGATAATATGAAGTAAAATTATATACTTAATTGAGTTAGGATGCACCTCTTTATCTTGTTCTTCTCTTTCCCTCTCTAGGAGTCTGATGCGGTTTTGTGCCTCTTGAAGTTGCTGTAATCTATTATGAAGTGGCCTGCATCAAAACTTATTTCTCAAATAAATAGTAAAGTAATGACAGAAAGTAGAAAATCATACAAGAAAGCAATCAGCGCTTCTGACCTAGACATTTGACCTTCACTATGCTCAGCATTTGTGTTTTCTGAATCTACTATGTCAGGGAAGTTTTCAACTGTTGATAATCTCTCTCTGAAATCTTGGAGTTCCAGTTCTAAAGAATTTCTGATCAATCGATGCCTTTCTACCTCTTCATCCATCTCATACACCTAAGAGAAGTAACATACAATTTTAGTTATATTTAGAGCAGATGACTCGGGAAGAGTAATTAAGACAGGTCAAAGCATGACAAGAACTCTATGTAACTTAGATCCCTGTCATTAAAAATTTACTTTCTCTATTCTCAGTCAGGAACTAACCTTTTTCTCCAATACATTTATAGTACACTCCAGCTCCTCGATAGAATTTTCAAGAATTTTGACCTCCTCTTCCTTCTGCTCAGCATAACTTTTACTAGCCTCCGACTCCTAGGACAAAAGAAAACAAAAATTGGATATAAATGAATTAGTAGCTCTGTTGTGTCTGTGTGCACGTGCGTGTACAGGAAACCAACTCTATATTTATACCAGGCGAGCTTCAACCGCAACAGCTTCTTTTTCGTCAGCTAACGCATAGGTCATCTCAAGCATACTATTCAAGGAACAAACTTCTTCGTAAAGGTTGTCCCTCTCACTTGTGACTTTCCTCAGATCTTCCTCAACACTTTCAATTTCTTCATGCAGCTTGTCTCTATCAGCGGTGACTTTCCTCAGGTCTTCCTCAACACTTTCAACTGATGAGAGTAATTTCTCGTCCACTGAAGTTAAATGAAGAATTTCTTTCTCCAATCCTTTGACCACTTCCTTCTGTTCTTCCAACTGATCTTCAGCTGCTGAGTTTTTGAGATAAATGTCTTTCAAAAGCACCCTCAACTCGGCATTTTGGTCATACAAAGCATCTATACTTTCTTTAGCCAGCTCAAGATCAGAACTTGATATGAGCAATGCATTTTCAGTATCAGCCAGATTGGTTTCAAGTTTCTTATGCTGAAGCAACAGGTCATCAAGTTGACTTGTCTTCGTATGTAGTTCATGTCGCAGCTGGTTCAGAGATGAATATAGCTTTTCAGTTTCATCTTTGATGTCCTTCTTGTTGGAGGCTGATTCTTGAAGCAAGCTAAAATCAAAAAGTAGACCCTGCAATAAAACTTCTTTCCTTTCCAGTTCTCTCTTAAGAGACCAATTCTCATATGACAGATTACTCTCTGATTCACACAGTTCATCTTCCATATTTCTCACCAGTTCACTTTTATCCACTTCCTCTGCACCTTTCTTGTAAGTAATCAAGATGTCATCTTGAGCATTCATGCAAACCCTTTGCGAAGTATTTGTTATTGAATGGCATTCTTGCTGTCTGATCGGATGAAAACTAGATTTCACGGCACAAGGAACTGTGCTGATAATTTCTCTTACATGGCAAAAGTACAAGACAAATAGTTCAAATTCTTTCCTTACTATCTCAGAGATATTATCTTCCATTAATGATCTTGAATTGCAAATGAAGTTACACATTTCCCCTCCCATTGATAAAACATCAGAATATAGTTCCTTAAATCTGTCCTCCACTTCTTTTTGTACTTGCAGAAAACAACCTTGAAGCAAGGACATTGAGTTTACTATTTCTAACATACCAGATTGGATATGATCCTGCAGTGATTCATTCTCTGCTTCTTTCAGATGTAATGAAGACTTGAGTTGTTCAATTTCTTCTAGCAAGCTTGATCTCTCTGCCATCAACTGCTCACTAGCTTGCTTCCACATACCATTCAACTGTTTTGAGTTTTCATTTGCTTTCAGCAATGCATTTAACATGAAGTCAGCTTCTTTCATTGTTTCACGGGCTTCTTCAAATTTACTTATGAAGCAACTAGAATGATTGATTTTCTCATTAGAATCTGCCTGCATGTCAAATATTGTTTTAAATCAAAAGATATTATACATGATAAATCGTGATCGTACTATGTCTTATCAAATAGTAGATTAATAACAATGTGAGTTATGTAGCTAATAAACATGAAAATAGTATTCATCGGTCATCATCATAACTAAAATTTGGCAGTTCAAAATGAATGAATACCTCTGTGGTGTCGGTGCATCCTGCTTCATTTCTCTCCATTGTCAACCCTGAAGATGGAACCCCCTGTTTCATCCCTGCAATAATAGTATCTAAGTAAGCGTTTTTATAACGTAGGTTTCTCATAATATTTAAAAAAATGCACAGAGAAATATGTACCTTCTGAGAAAGGATAATCACCAATATCATTCTCATCAAGCAGTACAGTAAACCTTAAATATAGTTTATTGAAAGCCTCAGATACCATCTCCAACTCCTTCCTCAAGCTGAAAGTCATTGCTTCATCGTCACCTGACTTTGTTAATAACGTTTTTAACTTTTCTGAGTCTTCAGTTGCAAACAAAGGTGCTGAGCCTCCTTTAAATTCCAGGTTTACTATGTCTTCAGTTGTATCTGGATGAAATTTAGCAAAGTATGTAGATGATGATCTGTCCAGATTGTTTTCTGAAGCAAAACTTTCAGCTGAATAGCCAGAGCTTGATGTAGAACAATCAGCACTCCATCCATCTGCATCAATCAAATCTTCATCTTTCGTTGGGCAGACATGCACACCAGATGTTTTGTTTATGTGATCTGCAATTATATCGAGACTGTCATTTGTTGCAGCAAGTTCGTTTTTTAATTGCTGCATAATGTGAAACTGGTTTTCTAACATAAGAGACCGCAGCTCTTTGAATGATTGCACCTTAATATCTTCTGCCTTCACAGGAATATGTTCAGCATCCATCATGAAAATCTTACTGTTTACCGTATAGCCAGCCAGTTTGGAGACAAGAACGTCTTTATTAATGTCATCTTTAAGAACAACCTTCTCCGAATCATATAGCCATTTTACAACTAGGAAAGCAGCGTCAGCACGCTTTTCTGCTTTAATAATCTGATCCTCCTTCAATTTGAGGTTAGTCTCCAGCACTTTTACCATATTGATTTTCTCCTTCAACTCCATGTTTAAGTGGATCGTTTCTTCTGTTCCTTTCTCTTTATCTGGCTGTTGAAATTCATTTAAAGCAATTGTTGCTCCCTTCAAGGAAGTTAACTTCTCCTCCATCTCCAAAACCATCTTCTGAGCATCTTCCAAGCTTCGCTGTAGCAGTTGAATTGTTTCTTCCTTCTCAATGCAAGCTCTGGCAGCCCTCTGAACATTTTCACCAATTTCAACATTGACTTGAGGGAATGAACAAGCAAAACTTTCTATCTGGCGAGAGGCAGCTTTGAGGGATCTAGAACCATCAACAAGGAAATTTGTTAGTTCCAAGGTTGCCTTTTCCCACTCCATACCAAGTTCCCTAATTTCCTCCTCTTTAGCAGATACTGTGTTTCTTAGACTCGTGTTTTGTTGAGTCATGTAACCAAATCCTTCGTGAAGTTCCAACTGAAGGGCAGCAACCTCTTCCTGTAAATGAAGAATTGTTCTTGATGTTTCTATCTCAACCTCTTCACGAACTAAGTCAACTTGGTGTTGGCGAGATAACTGTGATGCCTGATCTTCTTGATAATGGCAATTAAGTAACCTGGCCTCCTCAAGATCTTTAGTCAATTTGTCCAACTTGCCTTGCAAAGACTTTCTATCAATGCCTTCACTGCTTGCCTTTACCAGGCCTTTGTTCTGCATTTCTAAATCACCAGATTCTAAACAATGATTTTCAAGTTTAAGTTCAGACTGTCCATCTGCATTATCTTTGTTGTTTGAGATTTCCATGTATCTGTGATTCTGCTCCTGCATAAGCTGCAACTCTTGAAATAGACGGACCTGCTCATGCTCTAGTGCTTCAATTAACAATCTAGCATCCATTAACTCTTTTTGAGTATCACCAGGGTGTGAAACTAAATTGCTAGTCATATTCTGGTCATTTTTATTTTGTAGAGTCATGTCATCAGCTTGGGAATAAGATGCCACCTCATCGCCAGAGTCACTTCTGATAGATATTGTTTCAACCTGTAAAAGTGGTCACCGAACAAAGAGTAACAATAAATATTGAGAAAGAAGTTGACAAATAACCTCCAATCTTAAATGCATATAATGTATTATGTATCAGTAACAATAAAAGCAACTGCAACCAAAGATCATGTATCACGGCCATAAATATGCTTCCTTGAATTATTTTAACACCCAACAATAAACCAGTTTGTACGTCTTCTCACCATTGAATGTTCATCTGTTTGCCTAAATTCTTCGTGATCCTTTGAGGGGGAATCTGCAACCTGCAAGGCAAGCAAACTATGTAAACTACCAGGGGACAGAGGCTAAATCTATCTCAATAACCATTCTTCCAGTTCATTGTTTATCCTTACAGATCTCACTACTGCTTGCCCATCGTTCATGTAGTTTCTAAGTTCTGTTCGTAATTCATCTACTTCCCTGCAGACATAAATCATTCATATGATGAAAGAAAAAAAGAACAAAAAACAATCAACATAGAAGACGATATAATGCTGGTTCCAATCACATTTATATGAAAGAGGATATTGGAAATGGCTATCCAACACAAAAGTACACAACCATGCAAGTTGCTATCATGTACAGAGACCAAGACCGGAAAAGATCCTTTGTGGCCTATCTCCCTTAACTAGTGAGAGAATATTTGCAAATGCTTAACTAGGGATAGTAAAATTAATTAATAAGTCCTTTAGAAGATATTTTGGAATGTTTTCAAAAAGCTATAACTTGACTGGGGAAATTTTAAGCTGTATGATGCACTAGACACCAACAACAAACACCTAAGACAAAGTTACTTGAAAGGTACCTCATCAGTTTGGAGTTCATATTCCTGCAATCCTCCAACTCCTTTACAGTGTCATCATCCTGCAACCCAGGTGAGCGTTCAGGTTAGGAAACAGAAACTGTCTAAAACATGAAGAAAAAAAAAAATGAAATGAAAAAAAAAAAAAAAAAAACTGATATTCTGTTACAACCTGATCCTCATATCTTGAGGATAATTTGTCCTTTCCTTCAATGATATCCATAAGCTGCAAGTCAAGTAAGGATTTCATTATGCCACCGTTACATTTATGAAACCCTCTCAGCATTTAACAGAAAAGAAAATGAATGATGATGGTCTCCTCAAACCTGGTCACGTAATTGTGCTACTTCAGCCAGCAATGTTTCTCGCTCTCCTTGCTCATAGAAGCTCTGAAATCTGGCATGAAAAGTAATACAAATTGAGTCATTGACATCTGGAAGGGGGTGAAGAGTATTTACCTAAAGCCTAAGCAAATTAGTCATGGGATTTACAATTGAAGCTGCTCAAGAAGTCTAATATTCTCCAAAGCAAAACGTGTCAATTCTGGATTTCTGTCAATCCTTCCTTGAAGCAGTTGAATCTCTTCTTTTAAAGCTTTGTTTTCCTCAGAAAGATACTTCTCAGTAGACAAACAACCATTTACTAACAATTCAAGTTGTTTGATTTTCTCCTCACGAAATTTTAGCATCATTTTAATACGTTGAGCATCCTCTTCCCTTTGGCAGGCCTGCAAATGAATCCTTAACTGTGAAATAACCCATTAAAAATAAAGCCAGTTGCATTTCTGCTTCAGTAGTACTAGAAGGCTCCTAAAATAAAAGGAAAGATAATCGAAACTAGAAAATCACGGAGTTACTTGTTGTAACTAGACATACCAAACGATTCTGGTGCTCTATTTCAGCCTCTGATTTCTGCAACGCAGCTTCTGCTGTCTTTTCTCTCCTCAGAGAACCCATTAACATAAGTTCCATGCGTTTTATCTGATACATGTCCACTAACACTGAATTATAAAGAAATCAACAACCTAGAAAAAAAATTATGATGTGGACATGGAAGTACCTTCTCATTCTGGAAATTTTGTAACTTATTATCCATTGTTCCTCCCCCTGGGAGACTATATCTCTTAAAAATATCTCCCTGCCTAGATTCTTCAAATCTTGGTCCGCCATTTGATGGTAGCCTTGAAAGGTTATGATGCTTCATTAGCGAGGACAACTGGCCCTGTTGGAGTGTGACAATAGCCTCAGCTCTGCTGAATTGCACATGTGCAAGATAATACTAACAGAAATTTACAGCTGATTTGTACCTTTAATTGCTGGATCTGCCGCTGCAGAGCTGAAATGTCACCCGAAGCATTTTCGTTCACTTTAGCCTGACAAAATAATGGAAGAAAAACTCAATTGCACACTAGTTTTCATTAGAAGAAATGCAGAGATAGGAGTACAAAGTAAGTACATTGTTCTGGATGAGTTTGGCACGCTGAGCAAACTTAAGAGTACTTAATGTTTCATTCGCAGAACTGCAAGGAAAGCAAAATATTTTATACATAAGCAACAAACACACAAAACTCCCACTCCCTCACTGCTAAGGGGAAACTAAATAAATCCTACACGGAAAAATCATAAAAGTTCCAGAATTTAAAATAAAAACAAAAAAAAAACAAAACAAAACAAAACAAACCGAATAGATGGGCTGACATTTGCAATGATTGTTGTTTTAGAATTTCCACCCAGAGAATCCTGCATCCAAAGATTCTAGTATCACGATATCCTTACCAGAGGTATTGAATTTACAGCCAGATACGCAACTAAATAGAATTGTTTTCAGTTAGAGCTGTCAGTAACTAACCTGGAGTAGGAATGTGAGCCGGGAATCTCTGTAGGGAACATGTCTATGTTTCCCATGTGCTAAATCCACAAGAGACATTATTACCAAGCTAAGAACAGAAACAAACCAAAGAAAGGTAAATTTATTTATCAAATAATAGATCTCTATTCAATTACATAATAAAGCTTCCAGACTGATTTCTGTTTTTAAAAAGCTGTTCATCAAACTCAGCATATCATGCCCAGATTAGCCTATCCTTCAACAACTATTTTGATTATTTACAAGGTCATATTCTAATTTATATGTTTAGGAACATCCAATGACTAATAATATATACGGTAACATTTTGAAATTATTTTAACTTCTCATGAAAATTTTGGCTTCATTCCCTATTGCACAACATCTGAAGGCACAAGTCAATCAACCTGTTACTGTAAACAGAGCATTAGCAAAATGGGAATCAACATGAAAGTTACTTTAAGGATCAATTAAGGTTTTAAGAAATTGTATAATTACACTTCTTTACTATTATCAATAATGATGCTCCAATTACCAGTAATGGTACTATTTATGATGATGAATACTACACAGCAGAAGCAGGGAGTGATGCTTCTCGCCAATTTCCACTACCACTTAATATATTTCCATAGACAACGAGATGCAACAAATCACAATAACTTTGTACTCTTAATAGGCTTGCTCCATTCAGAGATGGTGTTTCAAATTGGAGAATTTCAACATGCATGTAACCAGAAAGAACATATGCGACACTAAAGGATCATCATGAGGCACATAAAGCCTTGGAGCAACCTAACTGAAAACAGGTCTTTGATCTAATTACCCAAGAGTTGATAACGATTTGTTTATATTTGCTGCTTCTTTCAAACGATCTCCGTCTGCACCAGAGCTCTTCTGCCTGGATGTATAATCTAGTTAGTTTAATGTTGAAGAAAAATGAGCTCACAGCCTCTCAGTGTTGATTAAAATGAGATTAATGTTTTTATTGTAAAAAGCAATTATTACCTTTCAGAACCAGCTAAATCTACTAAATTTAACCTTGCAAATCTAAAGTGGGTCATGGAATCTTTCTCCCACTGGCTTTCAATGATACAGGTGAAAACACTGTGGGATCGGCTACTCTCACTATTCATATAGGTTGCAGCCATTTTTCTATTTGCAGCACCCTGTGGACCAAGAAATCTTACTAATTACTTCCATATAAAGGCACATTATAATTGGTTGAAGCACAAAACTTAGAATTTTACCTGTAGCAGAAGCTTGACAATATCATTAACAGTTGTCACATTATATTCTGTAAGGTTTTCAACATATACCCCTTTCTTCAAGTCTTCTCTGAGCTACAACAGGAAAATTAGGTCTGTGACCCGACCTAAAAATGTATAGGTAAGCATCTGCAACGAATCATGGTGGAAGCTTAAACTTACTTGGAGATTAGTTGATGAAGGCTCAAGGAGATCTGTTATCTGCTCGTTGTATATCTCTAGAAATGAACATTTGCAACTGAACTTTAGTCTCTCATCCCTCCTGCTCTCTTCTTCCTAAACATATAAATTACATGTAAAATTCATTCAGCCAACCCCAAAAGCAAAAAAAAAAAATACGAAAGGAACATTAATAAGCCTGAATGATCCAGTTATTAGAAACATTGGAAATCTATATAACACACCGCTTTGATCCTAGAAAATAAATATTCAAATATTCGAGGGGTTATGCCACAATCTTCATTGAGTTTTCCTTCCACCCCATTTATCTCACCCATCATAGTGTACGTTTTGCCACTACCTGTCTGCATGAAACAGTGAGTGCATCAAAATTTGCTCCAAAATTCATAATTACAACTAAAAACATCCCCATCATGACCTACCTGACCATAAGCAAACATACAGCTATTATACCCAGACAAGCAATTCTCCACCATGGGAAGTCCAGCAACCCCGAACAACTTTTCCTACACCAAATTCATGCAGTGGACCTCAACAATAATAAAATATTAATGCAAAGCAATACAGGAAAAGGAACTGAAATAAAATCAAAGATGATTCAATAACTAAGATTGGAAAAACAAAAACCTGAACTTATGTCAAGCCTCATATAATTATTTGTCTTGAATTATTCATTAGTTCAACAACTAAGAACGTTAGATATAAAGGTTCAACACAATTTAAGTGTCAACCACTTATCTCATTAGTTAAACACAAGAACACTACACTGTCTTGCAATTATAGAGTTGTAGAATAATCTCAAACCTGTGTTATCATCTCACAAGCAACATGATCAAATGTGAATCTAGTTTCGGGATGACCAAGTGGTCCAAGCCATAGCAACGTCTGTGAACTCTCCTGCCTCAAACACCTCGCATATCCTTGTGAAACCCTCTCTATAGTACTCAACGGCCGAATTCTTATCAACACCTAAACACAACAGCACTCACCACATCAACTTTCGCCAAATAACAAAAACACTACTGAAAATACTCAAATCATTAAAGCAAGTACACCAACCTGAACATTGTAATCTTCCCAAAACAACGGATCTTCAACGAGCTCGAATTGCGGAACCTCGACCGAAAACTCAGGATTCACAACCGAAATCCCTCTCGAAACCCTAGAAAAAGACGAGTAGCAGCTCACTCCTCTTCCACCACCAAGCGAAACTCTCGAAACGCCGCCACTCCTCGCCGGCGAGCTCTGCACGGAGCTCGGCTCGGAGTGAAACTTCCCGTGCCTAGTCGAAACCCTAGGCGTACCATGCGTCTGACCTACGCTTCCAGAAGCTTCCAGAACTCTCTTCTCCGACGGCGATGACCACCGGTTCGTTTTGTTGACTTCGGCTTCATGTATCTCCTTCTGATATTGAGATGGATCCGGAATCGCATTCAACGGCGTTCTCGGAGGAGGAAAATTGAGCGAATTCGTCGAAGCTCCGAATTCATTCTCGTCCGGTTCAGGTTGCGAGTTTCTCGAAATCAATCGAGAGCTCGAAGAAGCTTCTTTCGACATCATGTTGTTGTAACTGAATCCGAGATTTGAACAAAAGTAAACGATCAATCTACTCCTTTGACATTGTACATGAAAAATCGAAGAATCGAAAGAGAAGAAAAGAATTTGGAGATTATTTTTATTTTATTTTATTTTTTGAAACTATTTAGAGATTATTGTTAGTTGAATAATAACAGAAAGTGAAGTGCGTTGAGATTTGAAAACTTGAAAGCTAAATGTCAGGCAGTGACTGAGATACTGACAAATTTTAGACTAAATAATCCCGCCCGATTTCAAATTGAATATTGTTTAAGGCGAAGTCCCTGGACTTTTATGAATTATGAAAATGACCCCTTAAATTCAAAAAATTTGTGGTTGGTTTATCTACATTGTGCTGACTTGGCAGTCTGTTATTGGATCAATATCAGATAAACAACCCATAGGTAATTGGGTATTTTTGGATGAAAATATTGTAATTCAAACATCTAATAGTAATTATTTACATGACCACATTTTCTACGAAATCCGGTAACCCGACAAAATTAATTGCAATAAGCATTGTTTCGGTTGTAATAACTCCCACTACAACTGAATAGTCTCCTCACAGTTTGGGATTTAATGAATAAACTAAAAGTGGAACTCAAGCCCCTATCATATAAATGACAACCTAACGAGGTTGTGCTAAGGTCAAGTATATTATTAATGTGGTCAAATAGCCGTTATTTTTTAATAATTATTTTTTAATAATATTGATGTACATCGATATTTTTAAAATTTTGATTTTAGAAAGGACGACACGAGGTTGGTCTGGTAGTAAATCTCTTGTACCTATACCACGAGATTGTGGGTTCAAGTCCTTCCCATTCCTTAAAAAATCTAGATTTTATGTAATAGTGTAATATCTTTAAAAAAAAAATATTGATTAAAAAAAGTACATCAAAAGATGTTAGCTACTTAGCTCTATTTGATTTTGAAGTTTAAATAAGAAAGATAAAATTATAGACAGTTCCAAAAAGAAAGAACTATTGTTTTAATTTTTGTTAAAATATTTAAATAATATGAAAATAGCCCCAACACATTTGAAAATTTGTGCTTTATCTACACTGTGCTGAGTTGGGAGCGTGGGATTGGCCAAATTAGAAGAACAAAACAAACTAATTGTAGGGTTTGCTTGGATTTTGAAGTTTGAATGAAGTGATAATCATGGTGTAATCTAGAGACAATTTGAACAAATTAAAGCAATTACCAGATCCGTTGGTAGAAGAGAGTGTAGCATTGGATTCCAACATAATAATGAATGGGTCCAGATTATGAAAAGTGGCACGAAAAATCAAAATGGGCCACAAGAATTTAAGGAGTAATTAACTATAAATATTAGATAGTGGAGCGGGTGTTGAATTGGAATTTTGAACGTTATATTGAAGTATTTAAACAAGGACAACACTTGGGTGCTGACCAACCCAATAGTTGATTGCCATGTAACCTAAAGTAAGGAGAAAATGTAAAAAGTGAAAGAGTTTTAGCCACATGGTAACACCATATTGGGTGGTCAGTATACGGAATGTTAGACACTGTATTTGTTGTTTTTTATCATAATAAATATAGAAATAAGACAATAAGAATGTCAGATGAGAAGTGCTAAAATCACTATCTCTAGCATCTTTAATGCAAAAGTGGTTTACAATATTGCATATCAATAATCGTTGACATGGCAACAATGTCAAGAGATTTGCTTCCTATGTGGCATACAAATAGACTTGATAGACAATCAATTCAAAATGAGGTGTCTATTTTTTTTTTTCCCGTTTTATTTTTTATTTTTTATTTTATTTCCTTACCAAAAGTAGACAATTATTTTGACAATATCTAATATGTTTTTTGTCATGTCAGCTTGATGTTGAATATAGACGATTGCATTGGATAAATATTTTTTAACACAATATCTATTAATCATACATGACATCTTCTTTTTTTCACAAGTCAAGCTTGCATCAAAGATGCTCTCAGCCAACTCTCTTTATAATGCGATATGTGGATATCATTTATTTCTTTATATCAAACTTGGAGCCATTATAAATGGCTTGTTTTTCATATATAATTACAAATCAAACCAACAACTAACTTTCTAAATTGCCCATTGTTTTTTTTTTTTACCAAATTGTCATTTAATACTGTATCAAGGTTTTTTTTTTTTTAAATAAACTTTTTTTTTTCAATGGTTCCCAAATTATCAATCGTGATCAAACATTTAACTTCTTTTTTTTTTTTTTTTTGTCACTCCAACTCTCATCATTTTCAAGCATAAATTGTCTTCCACAATTGTAGCATGTAATTTTTTTTAATAGCTATTTTATTAAATAATTTTATTGTATTGTATTAAATTTCTATATTTAACTTTTTTTTTTCCTTATATCACTATGTAGATGAAGAACTAAATGCCTTTGTTATTTTCCTATATAAAAAAATATATAAAAAAATATAAAAAAAACCTACCTTTATTATTATTATATATTTCTTTTTGTAAAAAAAATCTAATATTATATGGCAATTTGGTAAATAAATAAAGAGTAATTTAGGAAGTTAATGATTGATTTAATTTGTAAATAAATAGAAAAAGCAGATCATTTATAATGCCCCAAATTTTGATACAAATAAGTAAATGTTATCCATATATTAGAGAGTGAGTTGAGAGAGTGGGTTGAAAGAGTGATTCTAGCACTCTTCATGTTAGACATTGTATTTATTATTTGGGGAATGCTATCTACCTTTCTCATTTACCTTTCTCACTCATTGCTTGACATGTATACACTTTTTCATTTAATAAAAAACTATCACTTTTTGCTGTAAAGTTTGTTTACGTCTTTACCCACGATAGTTGCTTATATCATTTCTTTAATAAGGGGTAAAGATGTAAACAGGCCTTGCAGCAAAAAGTGAGATTTTTTTATTAAATGAAAAAGTTTTTACGTGTCAAGCAATGAGCGGAAAAGGTAGATATCATTCCCCTTGTTATTTTTAATCATAATAAATATAGAAACAAGACAATAAATACAGTTTGGCTTTCATCAGGTTAACACTACCCTTTAAATAATATTATAAAGAAATTACTTGGGTACTTACTAGTCAGTACCCAAGGTACTGACCCCACCAATGGGGTGTTGCCACGTGACTTTTTTCTCTTAACTTTTTACACTTATCTCCTTGCATTTTTCACAAAATGGGCCACATGGTAAAGCCCAATTGGTTGGTCAATATCTTCGGTGCTGACCAGTCAGTACCCAAGTGTTGTTCATATTATAATACTAAAACCTAGTCAAATGGTAAAGTAAAAGAAATAACAAATCGGAAGCTTTTCGAAGAGTTCTAATTAAACTGTTCTAATTATCGTGTCTCTTTATAATGTCAAATTTATAGTAAATTATGAAGATTGGTTTGATGGTAAAACTTTTCACAAATGCACGGTGAGGTTGCAGGTTCGAATCCTCCTCCTCCTAAAAAAAACTTCGATTTATGTAAAAAGTATAATATTTATAAAATAAATAAATTTAAAAAAGAGTAAATTATGTCAAATGTAAAACACATTTGAAGTGTATGTTACAACACATTCACAACATTGCAGGGGAATAATTATTTCAACTAAATAAACATCAAAATCTTCTATAGTTTGGTAGCCTAGAGTCTCTCCAGACTCTCTCGCCCTAGGTGTGTATTAAGGAAGATTTTCCCACCATCTATATCAAATTATATTGTTGAAGCCATCTCAAATAGATCTATAATTGTCAACTTATTATGTCACGCGTCATGTTACCGTGACAAATTTAACACTTAGTGTGTCAAATGTATAATATAATATTTCAAAATTTATAACACAATTTAAATGACTATTACATCACATTTATAACTAACATACAATTATTCTACTATATAACCCACAACAACACCTACTTTGAGAACTATGGAGCCTCTCCAAAATATCACGACATCGTATAGTAAGGTCAATTTTTCGTAATGTGTGTCAAATTTAACCTTAAATCCTTAATCTCTACAGTCTACAATGCTTATAAAAATAAGTAAATAACCTTATTATGCCAAATATCTATTACTAAGAGTGTGTGAAAGATTAGATTCATTGGATTTGTCATGACACAATGAATCAAATTAATATGAAGCAGTTTTTAATATAAAAAAGTTAAAAATTAAAACATTTGTTGTGATATGGCACTTGATTTATTAATATAATCCATATCAGCAAAATAGTAAGAGAGAGAAATGAGTTTGTTACAGATTGTTTTTTTAGCAATTGGTTTTGTACATAATTTTCTTTCTCTTAGTGCATTCAGGAGATTTGTATCGGAGACAAGATGAAACATTTTCTCTGGCTATTTGGTAGCTGAGAAATTGAGGGAAAGAGTGAGAGAGTGCTAATAAATTGTACTATGTATTAGTAATTATTTCTCTGATTTATAGTGGATTAAGTGTTGTAGATCGTCACTCGACAATCGAACCGGTATAAATCTTTGTCTCCTTTTTCTCCCTTAACCTTTCTTGTATTTTCTATCATCTTCTAATAAAATCTTTTTCTTGCACTTTTAAATAGTGAGAATCAAACTTGTTTACTATTTTATTGGTAGATTTGGGTTAGCTACAACATTCATAAAATTAACAAATTCAATAATTATTTATACTATACTTGAAATAAATTAACAAACTAATAATCAATATAAAAACAATATACAATTGTACGCTTTAAAGTTTAAAAAGTCTAATAAATTATAAACTTTAAACACAATCATAAATAAAATCATCTAAAAGTTTGTAATATAATTTTGTATCGTAACAAAATACAATAGAATCTAAAATTTGTTCAATGTTCATATGAATAAGACAAAATAAATTGGCCCAGTATAAACTAAGCCTTATATTTTTGTGGATTCGACATATTTTCAATGAAAATCGAAGAGAGTAACGATATTTACACCCCTCTAAAACTGTATGTACACCCCAAATTAATAAAATTTTAAACTTTCAATATTACCCTTAAATAAATGGGGTAGATATTGCCACCCAACATGCTTTTTTGCATTTGTACGGAAAAAAACTTATTTGGACACACCATTTAAAATTTTTTCTTGAAGAGCATTTTAATTTTTTTAATTATGATAATGTCCGATATTTTTTGTTAAGATAATAATACCCCATTTTTTTTTTTAAGATAATAATATAATGTATTTAAATTACTTTGGAGTTTGGACAATAAGATATCAACTTTAATTTTATTTAAGAAAAAAAAAAGCTTTAATACTTACCTGATCCAAAATAATTCTCGACAGAGAGACATATGAACTTATTTTTGAATTCTTCTAAATAATTCTAAATTTTTTGTAACAAGAAAAAAAACCAATATTTTACTTTGCTTTTGATTCAGTTTTATTGAACTATATAATCGGTTCTTATGAGTTAAATCTCTAACAACTGATGAATTAAAAAAAAATAAAAAATCATTGTGTTGATTGAATATGAGATTTTCTTTAAATAGTTTTTTTTTTTTTGGGAAATATATTCACCGAATGATTTATCTTTTCAAAATTTGTTATTCTTCAATTCTATTATCGTATTATTTCTATTTTTATTATTTTATATTATTAGCTTACAGCAGCATTTAACAAAAAGTTTAAACAAAGGATATTTGTGGTAATAAGTGGGGTGTGCTTACGAACTATACCATTTTAAATTTTTTAATGGGGTGTAGATACAAAAATGGGTGTACATATGATTTTTTAGGGGTGTAAATACTGTCACTCAATCGAAGATCTGATCTGATCCAATGGATTTTAAAATGAGTGCCGATATTTGCACCCCATAAAAACTATCTGTACACCCCTAAATTAGTATATTTTCAAAATTCCAATATTAACCTTAGGTGTCATTATTAAAATAATTATAAATACTCTTTTATCAAAATAATAACTATTTATTAATTAAAAAATTAAAAAGTAATTATTAAAAATATAAAATAACTGTTTTAATAATTAAAGGAATTGAAAAAAAAAAATCATCGTATCTAATTAAAATCTAAGCTTTCCCTTAAAAAAATAAATCTAAGCTAAAATAAAAATTAAATTAAATTAAACAAAATGAGTTTTGGTTGAAAATTTGAAAGGTGCTATGCCCATCCTCCTAGATTATATATATATATATATATATATTATTTCAATAATTTTATCTAAGTTAAAAATATAAAATAATTGTTTTAATGATTATTTGAGCTAAAATAAAAAATTAATTTTTTTTTAAAAAAGTTTATGTTGGAAATCTGAAGGAAGCTACGCCTCCTCCTAGATTTTTTAATTTGTTTTTATTTCAATAATTTTATTTTATTTTTTGAAATGTTTATTTCAATTATTTTAGAATTTGTTAGTGTATACTGTATAGTATTTAATAATAAGAAAAATAAAACTAAATAAAAGGATATTTTGGTATTACGTGGGGTGTACTTACAAGTTATAACATTTGAAAAGATTTTAATGGAGTATAAATACAAAAAGGGGTGCACATACGGTTTTTGAGGCGTGTAAATATCGCTACTCTTTTAAAATTTAGGATTAGTCTAATCCAATCATGTACTCAAATCCAATCCAATTCAATGGATTGGATCGGGTTCAATGGACCCTATTAGATTAGATTGGATCTTGCATACCCATAAATACTAGACAAAGGTGATATTCTTTTAGGTAAGTAAATATATAGGAGTGACGATATCTACATCCCTTAAAAACTGTATGTACACTTCTTTCATAAATGCACCCCATTAAAATTTTTAAAAACCTATATTTTGTAAATAAACCCCATTTAATGATAAAAATACAATTTCTTTATTTGTATTGTATTGTATTTTTGTAACTACACCCCACCTACACCTATTTTATTTGTTTTTAAAATTTTGTTATTTTATTTCCTAAATCAAATAAATAATTTATAACTCTTAAAAACATAAATTATTCCAAAATGAGTTGGGTTTTTAGCTAATTTTATTTACAAGTGGTAAAAAAAAAAAAAAAAAAAAAAAAAAAAAGATAATACAATATATAAAAAATAAGGCAACTACCTTTACTACCAATAGTAGATTAAATGTCCAGAAAAACACACATATACTAATGTGTGTGCCTTGAAAGGCAGTACAAGGAGACAAAGCGAATTGAGCTTGTACGTGTAGTCGTTGTGTAACCAAAAAAAAAAAAAGTTTGGGTAAATGTATAGAAACATCAATATAGATTTTTTTTATCTCATCTTTATCATAATAGGATGGGTTTTTGCATTGTGAATAGATGAGATTTTTTGAATTCCTGATTGTATTCCAACCGCTGCTACAACCTGCAGACAATTCCAATATGTATTTGGAATTAGTATTTAGAAGAAAATATAGGGTTTGAGAAAATAGAAATGGTTATATGATATAAATGAAAATCAAATAAATAATAGAAAATAATTTGTGGGTATACTTACAAACTATTTAGTCATTTTAATCATTATAGTTAAGGGTAATATTGAAATTTTGAAAATATAATGATTTTGGGTGTACAAACAGTTTTTGAGAGGTATAAATATCACCACTCTAAATCTAGTGTTGCATAATGATGTAAACCCAGTGCAATCCGATCCAATGGATTGCACAACAATATAGGGATATAAATGCATGATTAATGTGTGTGTGCAACCTATGCTTTTCAAGGGACTAAGAATTACTATACCAATATAGTCTTTAAAACAAAATAATTGAAAGATGAATTTATTTATTATAATCTCTTATTACATTGATCCATTAACCAAAAAATGTAACATGTATATAGTCTAGACTTCTAGACATTGTGTGGTGACGGTGGACATTTGCATTGTCCATTAACACATGAAGGTATTCCATTTGCACATTCATTGAAGCAATCATAATCTGAGTTATAAGGTTTTAAAATTTGCTGTGTGGCCATCTCTTTCGCCACCACCACCTATGAGGGTGCCAAACCTGCAGCAAATTAAATACATGCAATTATATAATTAGATCTACTTAATCCACTAATTAAATATATTTTTAAATAAAAGAAATAAAGGAAAAGGAGATTAACAGGACGAAATAATGAAAAAAAAAAAGCACGAAAGTCGAATTTATTTTTGGCTTTGAATTGTGTTGTAAACTTGTAACGGTTTATGGATGACGTTATCTATAGTGATGAACCTAATTTGCATGCTAGGATGACGTTATCTATAGTGATGAACCTAATTTGCATGCTAGACAACATAGGGGTGTGCGGCGGATCAAATGCATTGGATTTGTTATAATCCAAGATCTAATCTGATCCGAGACGATCGGATTAGATTGATCAAATATAAATTGGCCAAATATAAATTAAGTCTTAGGGTCTGTTTGATTTTTTCATTGAACACTTAATGACATTTAATGTGTACCATTAAGTTATTTTGTTTGATTTTTTAAGTTATAAAATCACTGAATGAGCTACTAAAACCATTTTTTAAGAAAAGTGAATTTTTTTTTCACTTTTCACTTAATGACAAATAACTGAAATATATATCAATTTATTACTTCCAAATGTATCCTTTCAAATCTTATTTATTTCCCATTTTCTCTTCTTTCACACCACTTAACCATGTCAATATATTTTTTTTCTTCTCACTATTTAAAAAACTTTAGCAACCACTTTCAAAAATAAATAAATTTATAGAGATATAGATTTCATTATATATTTGTTATTATATTATTATTCCACATATATAGTATAAATATTGTACGGATTATTAGTAGCCGACTCAAATTTATTGTTATTTCTTAAACTAAACTTCTATTAACTTGTTTAATTTTATATTTTATATGGCAATTTTTTTAACATAAATTTGTTATTATATGATTAGATTACTGTTTTAGTTGTCTTTAATTAATACATTAAAATATAAATATATAACAAATAATAGTTGGAAGGGTATAAATGTAAAAGTATTTGTTTTTAGATATTTGTAACTTAAAAAAAAAAAATAAAAAAAAAAATAAACAACTTATCACTTATATTCAGTTTTCAGTGAAAAAAAAAAAAAAAACATGTTTTTCAGTTTCAATTTCCAGTCACTATTCATTCTTCGGTATAATTCAGCACTGTTCAGTCTTCAAATGAAAAATCAAACGCAATCTTATATTTTGACTTATTTTTTTAACGGATTTTCATATGGAAGTCCAAGATTAGATCTAATCCAATAAATTTTAGGATTTATGATCCAATTCAATCATATCATCCAATTCAATCCGATCTAATGGATCATATTAGATTAGATTGGATTTTGCAGGACATGCACATCCCTGTCTATTACCCTACAGTGTGTCAAATATCACATTTCTTTTGGATATAAATCACGATCTTTTTTGTGGGTAAATAGAATTTAAATCACAATCACGATAATATTCAATGTTATATATATGTAAAATCAAACAAACAAATACCCGACCAGAAGATCATCAAGTTTGAAGAGAGTTAACTAAAAAATAATAATGAATAAATATATAAAAAAAAAAGTATGCAGAGTAAAAGGACATGATGATACACGTACGTGGAAGAAAATGAAGGATGTAACAGTTGACATGCAACGCAACCGCCAAGCATGACAGCCACGACGCCTGCCACGTACACGTTCTCCTTCATGCATATATGCACAGATGACACGCCCTCCGGCATCCACGGCTCTCCACTCCACACCTCTCTTTTTAAACCCCCCTGATCATCGTCCACCGATCTTCTAATACAGTTACACTAGTACTGTTTAATTTCCAATATTAATTTTGCTAATTATTCTCCAAAAATGCCAGGCCTCACCATTGGAGATACCATTCCCAATCTTGAAGTCGACACCAACCAAGGAAGGATCAAGCTCCATGACTTCATCGGAGATAGCTGGACCATCATCTTCTCTCATCCAGGTCGGTCGTCTCTCCATTTTTTATTTTTTTATTTGAATTTTTTTGTTGGGTTAATTTGGTGGGGGTGTTGTTGATGTTAATTACGGTGAGGTTGCGTGCATGTAGGCGATTTCACACCTGTGTGCACAACCGAGCTTGGAAAAATGGCTGCTTATGCTTCAAAGTTTGCTGAGAGAGGAGTCAAGCTTCTGGGTTTGTCTTGTGATGATGTCAAGTCACATAATCAGTGGATCAAGGACGTTGAAGCCTACACTGTTAAGAGTTTTTTTTTTCTTTTTTTAATAAAGTCAAAATTATTGTTTGACTGTGGTCAAATAATGATCTGTTCAAGATAATGACTTGTTCATTTGCATGCAGCCTGGATGCAAGGTGACATACCCTATTATTGCAGATACGAACCGAGAGATCATCAAGCAACTCAACATGGTGGATCCGGATGAGAAAGACCCATCAGGAAAGCAGGTCCCATCTCGGGCCCTCCATATTGTGGGCCCGGATAAGAAGGTACAGCCTACTTGATAATCGGGTGCACCGTTCTGTGGTGTGTCCAGTCACCGAAGATCAGGGCACACGGTGCATTGAAGATTCTCCCTTTAATTTAATTTAATGTGGGCTTGTAAGATTTCAACCGTTTTAACGAAAAAATTGAACAGTTTAGTGGGATGATGATGTGATGTAGGTGAAGCTGAGCTTTCTGTACCCGGCATCGACCGGACGGAACATGGATGAAGTGGTGAGAGCAGTGGATTCGCTGCAGATGGCATCGAAGCACAAGGTTGCTACTCCGGCGAACTGGAAACAGGGAGATCCGGTGGTCATTTCTCCAAGTGTGTCCAAGGATCAAGCCAAAGAGATGTTTCCAAAGGGTTACCAGACGGTGGATCTTCCATCCAAGATGGACTACTTGCGTTTCACCAATGTTGTCTGAATATGACATAATTCAATTCCGTCAATATATATATTATGGTGTGGTGTGTTAGTCTTTGTGACAAATTAATATCTGTGATGCAGTATTATAAATGTGTTATGTGTTATGCATGTTGTGTCCAATGTCCATATAACAAGTACTTGTACTTATATTATATATATGGTACTTTATATTATTTATTTTGATGTTTATTGGATGTAAGAAAATCCATCCACTTTCGGTGCAATTAGAAGTACAAAAGGTAAAGAATTCGATTTTAATAATAAAAAGGGTTTGGAAATTAAATAAGAAAAATTAGAACTAAATAAATAAATAAATAAAATCTCTCATGAGAAGTATAGACATTGTATAACTATATCAATATTATAATAATGTCTAGTAGATGAATCTTCAAGAGAAAAATAGGAACATGTTCATGTTAGAAATTAAATTATTTATTGAACTTTTTTCTAGTTTTTCTAATTTTTCTAATTTCCCACTTCTCTCTTACAATGCAATAGTATATATGAACATGTTAATTAGAAATTAAACTTTTTATTGAAGTTTTGTCCTTGTTTCATCTCTTAACTTGCTCTCCTGGTTTGGCAGACTTTTTAGGTTATAGTTTTTGATCCAGTTAGATTCGTTAATATGATAACTCATAAAAAAAAAAAAAAAAAAATAATAATAATAATAATAAATAAAAAATAAAAACTTTAAATGTCATGTCATCGTAACGGTGGCCTATTTGATATTCCTAGGGCATTTAATTAACAGCTAGTCATCATCACTACTCGGCGCCCATCTCTGTTGAGAAAAACTTGTGTGGGTCTGGTCGAATCCAATATGAAGGAAAAAAAAAAAAAAACCTTGTGTGGATCGATCTGGTTGAATCCGATTTATGTGTCATATTATAAATTATATATACTAAATGACACAATTACATCGGTTGGTGAAATTGTCCCAGACAAGTTTTTCTCTCCGATTTATCACTGTCATCACCATATATGAGACACAAAGTGGTGGAAAACAGGAAAAGCAACATTTACAAAATCGAAAAATAATACATGATGCACCAATGGCTCCTTCCTCCCCATTTTTCAACTTGTGGATCCCATTACCAGCCTGTCTCTATCCCTCACAGTCAAAAAGTTTTCCTGACTTCTGGAGTAAATTCCGGACACCCTTTAACCTCACAAATCCTCTGACACCACCACCACTAACACTTCACATTTTCATCATCTCTTATTCTCTTTCACACCGCACGTACTCCATTTCCATTCCATGAAATGCAATGCAAGTAATTAATTGTACCTGATTTCATTTCCTATATGGTGTATTTCGTATTAGTTCCGGTTTTGATTTTATAGACCCATTTGTAACCCAATGCCGTATTGGCTTTGTACAAAGGAAGATCAACCAAATCTCAAGCGTAAGTCTAAAATGTGGTTTCCAACTACTACACGACTCACCATATTCAACCTCACAACATTAATAATTCTAACTCTCATCACAGCTGCCACCAGTGCTACTTGCCGGACCACCTGCGGCGACATCGCCATAAACTACCCTTTCGGCGTCGACGACGGCTGCGGCGCTCCCCAATACCGCCACATGTTAAACTGCAGCACAAACTTGTTCTTCACAACCCCATCAGGCAACTACAAGGTCCAATCAATAGACTACAAGACCAAAACAATGGTCATATACGACCCTTCAATGTCAACTTGCTCCATTCTCCAACCCCACCACGATTTCATCATGACAGATATACAGTCGGCGATGATGCCACCGTCGCCGGACACCGTCTTCGCCCTCATCAACTGCTCCATCGACTCTCCGGTGCTCAACCACTACAAGAATCTCTGTTTCAACTTCTCAGACCACTCCTGTGAGGAACTCTACGGCAGCTGCAATGCGTTCAGGCTCTTTCACTTGGTGGCCAACGTTAGTTCGCCGCCGTGTTGCTTCACGAGCTATGATACTGTGAAGTACATGAGTATGAATATTTTGGACTGCACGCATTATACGACTGTGATCAACACTGATAGCTTGAAGGGTTTGGGACCTTCGGATTGGGTGTACGGTATTAGATTGTCGTATTCTATGCCGGAGACTGGATGTGATCGGTGTTCGCAGTCCGGTGGAACTTGTGGGTTCGATACTGAGACTGAAGGGATGACTTGTCTCTGCTCTAGCTATCTCAATTCTACTAGAGAATGTGGTAAGAATTATTTTGTTAAAAGATTTTTTTTTTTTTACTATTTTTTGGGTTTAATTAAAAGTTAGAACTATCAACGGTTGTGGATTTATCTTAATCTATTACATTACTGTGTTAAATCTCATATTCTGAATATTATGTTTGAGTCAATAGTTTAGTGTTATAACTATTTAGTGTCATGAGGTTTTAAGTTCGAATTACTTTTGACAATACGATGTTAGCCGACGGTAAAACCTCTCATACCCATATCATAACACGATATTTTGGGTTAAAGTCTCTCCTTCCTCCATTATAAGACCTTGAGTTACTGTAATATTTTTTTTAAAAAATAAAAATAAAAATTCAAATCACTCTTAGGACTTAGACACTTGATTGATTTCTTTGTTTATCGGCTTTTATTAGTCACATTGTTAGACACAAGTGTGTAATGTGTATTTATCTTCATTTTAGATATGAAAGAGTGTGTTAGTGCGTTAATATGACTTTATTATATTAATTATCATATTAGGTACTTAGGTAGCACCAATGAAGATGATTAAAAAGTTTATTTTTTAGTCAAAAAGTTGAAAAAGGAGACAAAATAATTACCTAACAATAACTTACATTTTTATGACCATTTAGACTATATGTAATTTAACAATTGAAATTTGAATCCATCTAGATAAAGTGCGGGTATTATTCGCACCGGATAACGTGGACTATCATGCACATAACCTTTTAGTAGAGATGATTGCGCATCTCCCTTTCACACCTAGTGGTAAGGGGTTTGAGTCCCACCATGCGTATTTTATAAACATGTGTGGAGAGTTTTCTTCCGGTTTGTGGGAACAACTCTCTCTTCGGTTGTGAGAGTTGTAGCCCATGTAACCTCTCCTTAATAGTGGGAGTTAGGAGTAGTATTTCAGGTCGTGCTTGTAGAGTATAATTAATCCCACTAGGTCTTGACAGAAGTGGTATTTAAAAATAATATTATATATATATTTTTTATTTACTTGTGAATATTCACCTCCAGGCAGTGGGAGCTATGAAGGAGGGGGCCATGCTTCAACGACATTTTCCCATGCGGTTTTTTTGTTTACAGGAGTGTTATTAGCACTTCAAATGATTTTGTGATGTCGTCTCTGTCGATTAATTGATTCAGTGTTGTTTTTGCAACAGATTTTCTATTTGGACTGTGTATGGTAAATTCAGTCATTCAAACTTTTACTTTAAATCTAATTCAGACGTTTCTTCCAATTGTAAAAGGCACATGTTTTCGATAATTTTATGTACTTACTTCTACATATATTTGTATATAGTTCATGAAAATATATATGCCATATAAACTATCATTATTCTCCAGATTATGCCATAAGAGTTCAGCTTATTGGCTATGGTGAACTTTGCGCTTGCGCATATTAGCAGGACCAAAGTCAAAATCACTGTCACTGTTAAAAAAGTGGCTCCAAAATCTGTATAAATAGTTTTTATTAAATACACCATCTTTAAGCAGAGAAATGCTCATAATTAGGTAACCACGGTGGCCACCGGGAAATGAGGCTCTGCCGCTGCGCACGGTGGTGGCTGTGCAACTGATGATAGATGATGAGGGCCCACGATCACCACATCTAGCTTAGTGTTTGGTTTTGGGCCTCTTACACTGTTCGAATTTAACACGTGTTACTCGGTGGTGCATGGAGTTCCCCTGCTTCAACACTCTTCTTGGGCCACTTAAATTATTGTAAGTCCGGCCCATCTACTGACATTGTATCCACGTCAAGAATCGACCGTGACGTGCCTAGGCACGTCACGGGTCCGGTCCTGACGTGTACGAGGGTTCGTTAAAGTGACCGGTTATGCCAGACGTCGGCCGTGACGTGGATTTTCACATCACCAGATTCCAATGTCGTGCTCACTCACGTCAGCGAATCAGCCAAGTCAGTATTGAACAGTACAAAAATATAAAACGATGCGTTTCAAAATTCGTATAGTTTACCTTTACTAACCATAACGAATTAACGATGATTCAACGTTTAAACATCAACTTTGGTTTAAAACAATCTCGAAAAACCCCAAAATCGATGGAAATTGAGTCCAAGAAAAGGAAGAAGAAGAAGAAACAACCAAAAGGACATCAACAGCTGTGTTTCGAGTGACTCTATCGTCGAATCAAATAACCTAGCTCAAGCTGGAGTTGACGTTTTATCTGTGAACCAACACCTTAACCGAAACCCTGAATTATCAATTAATTACGACATATTAGTTGTTTTGGACATGATGGGGATGTAGCTCACATGGTAGAGCGCTCGCTTTGCATGCGAGAGGTACGGGGTTCGATACCCCGCATCTCCACATTTCGTTCTTCCCGCCCAAATTTTTTTTTTTTGGGCTCCCACCTGATTCGCTCTACAAATTTCTAGGGTTTTATTTTGTACTTTCTTTCTTGAAACGAAAAAACCCGCGAACCAGAACCAGATTACGACCATGGACGTCGTCGTCGTCAATCAGGTGGCTCAGCTGCTAAACGACACGCTCAGTGTCGACGTCAACGTTGTCCATACTGCTACCGACGTTCTCGATCGCCTCTCTATCCTCCCTCACTTCTCTTTCTCTCTCCTCTCCATTGCCGCCGGTAATATTTCTTCTCCGTTTCACTTTTTGATTTCGTTGTTTTGTTTGTATCTCATTAGACGCGATATAGTCAGCTCGATTGAGCTCAGTAGTGACTGTTTTAAGCACGTTTTAGCTGATTTTGAATCTGCCTGTTCAATTGATATCTAAATTAAGCTATTTTAGCAAATTTTGAACCTACACGAACAATTGATCATTCTATGAAGCTCTTTTAGTGAAATTAAACGGAAACAAATAAATTTTAGTGGAAATGTTGACAAAATATGTTTATGAAAAGTAATCTCAGTCAAGTCAAATATAGTGTGGGGGTTCGTTTGGGATATTATTTTGTTATCATTAAACGTTTTACTTCGTTTGGTCCAATCAGTTTTGGTTCGAATTTCTTTGCTTGATTTTGATGTTGGTGTAAGTTTTTGTATACAATAGGAGGTGAAAATCAAGGGCAGCGAATTGCTGCTGCCACGTATTTAAAGAACTTCACCAGGCGAAATGTCGACAGTGATGTTTCCAGCTCAAATATCAGTAAAGAATTCAAGGACCAGCTTCTGCGTGCATTGCTTGAAGCGGAACCTGCGATTCTTAAAGTTTTACTTGAAGCAGTATGCATATGATATCATGTGTCTTCTTTGATTTTTTTAATCTTTTCTCTGTAATACTTAATTATTCATGGATATTTTTTTAATTTGTTGGTAGTTCCGGGTCATTTTGGTTGCCGAGTTTGTGAAGCAGAATTCTTGGCCTGAACTTGTACCTAAACTACGGTCTGCTATTCAAAACAGTAACCTTATTAACAATGGCGCAAATTGTGGATGGAACACTGTTAATGCCCTAATGGTTCTTCATTCAATCATTAGACCTTTTCAGGTACTTAGTTTGTTCCCATGTGCTGGATTTTCTCTGATTTGGTTACAATTTTTATTTCATGATAATTATGCACTGACCAATTTCATTCATGGAGATCGATTTAGAATTCATTTTGGACACATCCATAAAATTTGAAGTGAATTAACATGGATGGCAAGTGAGACATTTGATAAACAATGTTATGATCATTAGCTATACGGTGGTGAATTTAATTAATAACTTCGCATTCATTCTCTAACCATTTCTCTATCTTATTTTTCCTGGTTTCTGGCTGATGATGTTAAATTCGAAATTTTCCTGCCAGTACTTTTTGAATCCTAAAGTTGCCAAGGAGCCAGTACCACCACAGCTTGAACTAATTTCAAAGGAAATTCTTGTACCCATGCTAGCAGTATTCAGTCAGTTTGTAGAAAAGGTTGTTCTATTACCTGTTCCCTTTGTTACCATCTCCACTCACCACTTCTTTATGAATATTCACGGTAATGGATTTTATGTTGACTGAAACAGGTGTTAACTGCTGATGGGAGAACAGAACCGGAAATGGAGAAGATCCTTCTCATTGTATGCAAATGCATATATTTTTCTGTAAGTAATGCTTTTGTCCTGATACAAATGGTGAATGGACTTAAGGATCCTTAAATAAACAATTACTTGAAGAATACTCAATCATTATGTTATACAAAATTGATTAGTATGAGATGGCCACTGTGCATAATTTGCATGCTTCATTGTAATAGCCGGTGTATGCCAGAATTTAGAACAGGTGCTTATTAGTTCTATCCATTTTCACATTAAATTTTACAGGAGTGTCCCTTTGGTTTCACTTGCATACTCATTGAATTTATATTTTGCTTCTGGCTTTTTTTTTAAAAAAAATGGTTAAATGTATAGGTGAGGTCGCATATGTCATCTGCTCTGGCTCCTCAATTGCCTTCATTTTGTCATAATCTGGTTGCGATTCTGGGCTCCTTGAAGTTTGATTATGGCGTTACTCTGAATGATGGTTATGTGCTGAGGTTGAAAACAGCAAAGAGGAGTTTGCTTATTTTCTGTGCTTTAGTTACGCGGCACCGGAAATATTCTGATAAGTAATACTATAATTTGTCATTTAATTTATTAAGGTTAAAGCATTCAACTATTCAAGGTCGCTCATCATTTTTGTTGTCCTACTGTTTCAGGTTAATGCCAGATATTGTAAAGTGTGTTCTACATTTAGTCAAATATAGCACAAACATCAGTGTAAGTTTCACTTTTGATTTTCTCAATCCTCTGTTGCTTCAGAGTTAGCATGCACTTTTAAATCAAACAAAATGTGTAATGAGCAAATGCATATCTGGATTATTTTGAACTCTCATGCATTATTTGTTCTATTTAGCACAAAAATTTCATTTTGGAGTGTGCTGCTGCCTGCCGTTTCCTTTTCCCAAAGAAAATTCCAATTCCCTTAGTAAATTTTTATATTGGTGCTTAGGGATGATCTTGTATGTCTCTGACATATGACCTGATTTAACTCACTTTTTTATTAGTTCTGTAGCTGTCTCATATACTGCTTTTTTGGATATTAAATTTGAAAAACAATTTTCTTTATGCAGAAGCTTGATTTCTTACAAGAGAGGATCGTATCATTAGCATTTGATGTGATTTCACACATTCTGGAGACAGGCCCAGTAATTTCTTCCACATTTGTTGGTTTATAGTTGAATATTGCTTAAGCAATGGATGTGGACCATTATGTGCCTCTGTCTTTACTGTTTTAAGTTCATTTTAAACAGGGCTGGAGATTAGTTTCACCACACTTTTCGTTTTTGATGGACACTGCAATCTTCCCAGCATTGGTATTAAATGAGAAGGTATGCTTAATATATATTAAAAATATGTTTACTATCATTTTAAATTTCTTTGGAGGTTAAAATTTGACTTGAACAGTTGAACTAATTCATAGATTTTATGGCTGTTCTAATGAGTAGGATATTTCAGAGTGGGAAGAAGATGCAGATGAGTACATACGGAAGAATCTTCCCTCTGAACTTGTATGGAAGTATATGATCCTTGTTAGATTCAAATATCCAATAACCATTTTGATTACTACTATAATGTTCCTTCTTTGCTGGCATACAGGAAGAAATTTCTGGATGGAGGGAAGATTTGTTTACAGCCAGAAAAAGTGCTATAAATTTACTAGGTGTCATTTCAATGTCAAAGGTTGATACTTGATAGTTCTTCATAAAAGTCTGAGCTACATCTTCTATTACAATTATTTTATAGTTTGTTTTTTATGTCTGCAGGGGCCTCCAGTGGGAACTTCTAGTAACGGTTCCTCAGCTTCATCCAAGCGTAAGAAAGATGAAAGGAACAAGGGAAAAAGTCTACGTAGTTCTATGGGAGAGTTGTTGGTGCTTCCATTTCTGTCAAAGTTTTCCATTCCTTGTGATGCGAATGCGTCTGATTCTAGAATTCTAAAAGAGTAACTTCACTAACTTGCCTCCTAGATATATTAATGATTCTCTTTTTCGATTAAAACTCCTGAAAGTAATCTTAAATCATTCACAAGGAACTAATGTACCATCAACTCAACTGTTAGGTCTTAGCTGCAATAATCTGCATTTTGTTTTCTTTCGTTCTTTCCCTTTCGTGGGATGGGGGTGTGGTTTAATTAATTTGGCTTCATTGTGATATTCTAAATGGCACTTAAATCAGCTGAGTTAATATTTACCTTTCATTTCCGTTGTGTTAAACGGTTGCTACGCATGATGCTTTTCCGCCCTTTTTTCTAGGTAATTCAAGGTGTGCACAAATTTGCTGCAAGGTTTGTTGTCGGTAATACTGTAAATTCTAATTCATATCTTCGTTCTGAACATCAATTCCACCTACACATTTAATCCTTTCTCACTACTTATGCACTTGGTAAAAAAAAAATCAATAGATTTGGGGTTTATGTTTATGGGGTGAATTAGTTGTATATTTATCATGCTTCCTGCTTAGTTAACTTAGTTTAAGGAATAAACTGAAGAATTATGTATTTCAAAACTATCTGATGATGATTTGTGAATTGTTATGAAATGTCACATGTGATGCTTATTAACTTCAGTGCCAATGCTTCTTGGTCTGTTGCTTTATCACTCTTCTTTAAACAACCGGTACACCTAGAGTTTTTGGTTAATGCCTAGGCAGGGTTTTAAGTTGTTACCGATTGGATGAAGGTTACATTAAAATTATCATTTTCTTTTATCTGTTTCTTTGGTGCCTTGTGTCTATGTGCTATTATCTCATCCCGTTATCTTGTTAACCATGGCAGTTATTTTGGTGTTTTAATGGCTTATGGTGGCCTGCAAGATGTAAGAAAACCTAACTCCATTTGCTCAATTAGTTAATTATTGTGAAGTGTGGTTTACCAAGAGTCTACAAATGCAGATTTTAATTCATATAAACAATTACAGTTTCTAAGGGAGCAGAAACCTGAATTCACAACAAATCTGGTTCGTAGTCGGGTGCTACCATTGTATACTGTTTCTGCGTGCCTACCATATTTGGTTGCCTCTGCAAATTGGGTTCTTGGGGAACTTGTTAGCTGTTTGCCTGAAGTGAGACTGTTACTCATCTCGGCTTCTTATTTTATTTCATTCAGCAGATGCATTTATTATTTCAAGAATTTGCCTTTTGCTTTATCTTTAGTTACCTATTCTGCCTTTGTTCCATTACACTTTATTAAGCACTGAATTCTTTTGATGTACCACAATCTTAGGTATGCCATTCTAAGTTTTCAGTCTTATTTACAGGATATGAGTGGAGAGGTATATACTGCATTGCTCAAGGCATTGGCAATGCTAGATATGAAGGATATCTCCTGTTATCCTGTGCGGGTTTCTGCTGCTGGGGCAATCCATGGGCTTCTTGATGTAGGTCTCTAAATCAAAGTTTGGGATTGCAATATGTCGAATTTGTGATTCTTGTTAGTCATTTAGCTTTTATGGCTTTTCTTCTTCAGAATGACTACCTTCCACCCGAGTGGTATCCTCTTCTACAAGTTCTAGTTGGAAGGATTGGTAATGAAGATGAAGAAAATTCCATTTTATTTCAGCTTCTCAGTTCTGTGGTGGGGGCTGCAAATGAAAACGTTGCAGATCATATCCCTTATATCATTTCATCATTGGTTTGTACGATCTCAAAGCGCATACATCCCAGCTTAGAGCCATGGCCACAAGTATGTACGGTTTCCTATGGTTTGTCTGTCTGGTTAATCACTTTTAAACAGCCATTATTAACTGAAGCTAAATTCAATTGATGAATGGGCATTGTATTCATTATAGGTTGTTGAACGAGGCTTTGCAGCTTTAGCTTTAATGGCTCAGTCTTGGGAAAACTCAATGCCTGAAGAAGCTGAGCGGAATGATTCAAGTGAAAAGTGGACGTCTGGTCAAGCTACAATTGCTAAAGCCTTGTCAGCACTCTTGCAACAGGCGTGGCTTACACCCATCCATTCTTTGGTTAGTCTTAACTCTTAAGTTTTTTGTAATTCTGAAAACATGGCTCTCTTTCTTTCTCACTCTCTCACTCTCTGAGATTATTTTCATTAGATTGTACATATTTATTTATTTATTGTCATGCAAAGAGAAAACTGACATTGAAAAGAAAATCTTGATTTGACTTTAAAATATTTTTATTCCATTCGTACTAGGTGGATTAGGGTATTCTTTTGCTTTCATTTCTCAGATGATACCTTGATGCAGTCAACATACTCATTTAACGTGTCATAAATACTTGATCAGGAAGGTGAAGTTTCTTCCTCTGGATCCCCTCCATCATGCATAGATGATGCTTCCACATTGCTGCGGTCTATCATGCTCGCTGTTTCTGAAAGTAATGTGATTGGAGAGCTCAAATTATCAGAGTTATTATTAGTTTGGGCTGACTTGATTGCGGATTGGCATGCTTGGGAGGAAACAGAGGATTTATCAATCTTTGATTGTATTGAAGAGGTTGTTAGTCTACACAGTAAATACGGGCTCAAGAATTTTATTGTAAGACAGATGCCATCTCCTCCAGCTCCACCAGTACCCCCGCAGTCTATCATTGAAGGCATCGGTGCTTTTCTCAGTGAGGCCATTGTACAATATCCATCTGCAACATGGAGGGCCTGTGCATGTGTCCATACACTGTTACATGTTCCGAATTACTCTGAAACAGAGGGTGTGAAGCAAACATTGACCATTGCTTTCAGCCGGGCAGCATTTTCTCATTTTAGGAGAATTCAAAGCAAGCCTTGTTCACTGTGGAAGCCTTTGGTGCTTGCTATATCATCATGCTACCTGTGTTATCCTGATATAGTGGAGGGGATTTTAGAGAAGGAAGAAAATGGAGGCTTCACAATCTGGGGAGCTGCACTGGCTTATATCTGCAGTAGCTCTTTTGAACCCAGTCTGTCATTGGAGACGGAGATTAAATTAGTTGGTAAGTTTGTTATTTTTATGGCTTTTAAATTCCTCAATTTCTTCCAGGAGCTGCATTGTGAAGAGCCTAACGAATTTGTTTTAATTCTCAGTGCTGACGCTGACCAAAGTGGTTGAACGAATGCTAGGATTAGGGAATCCTGGTGGCAGTTTGTTACAGGATTCTTATGCTTCACTGATGGAAATGTCTGTGCGACTCAAAGAACTGCAGGAAGAAACGGAAAATGATAACGACGAAGAAGATGAAGAAGAGGCTGAAGATGAAGATGATGAGGAAAGCCTAGATGATGATGAGGTTTGACTTTTAAAACATCTTACATAGATCTGACTTCCAAATAATACTAAGCTAGAAATTGTTTGCATATTACTATTTATCTGAGTTGAGGATCAGAAAATTTAAAAATGAAGCTGGAGTTCGATATTACTTAGAAGTACATTAACCCTTCTCATCTAAAGTAGTTGATATCTGGAAGTTAACTTCACGTTACATTCTCCTGATTAGGATTCTGAAGATGATGAACATGAAGAAACTGAAGCAGAGTTCCTAGAGAGATATGCTAGAGCAGCTCTTGAATTGGAAAGTGATTCAATTGTTGAAGAAGGAGACGTAGAAGATCAAGAACGTGAAATAGAATTGGGTAAGCTTATCGATTCCATTTTCTACATCGTGTCATTTAAAGGTGTTTACGTGTATAACTATAAACTTCTACACATCCGTACAAATGCCTGTCAAATAACGTAACAATAAGATGATCACGGACTTCTTTTTTGATACAACCATTCATTAAACGTGATTACAGGTTCTTTAGCAGAGATCGATCCGCTGAAAGTGATGGCTGAGTTATTACAGAGATACCACAATGTCCTCACACAAGGTCAGGCATTACCATCACAAGTCATTTCAAAATTTTCGAATGCATTTCCTCAGTACACCTTGTTCTTTCAGTAATCCTAAAAAAAGAGTTTCGTTTGTAATTCTTGCCAAGTAATATTCTATAGATTCTACAGGCCCATATACATTTCAAGGGCATGGGCTGTATTTAACATTTACGTTATTATTTGTAGGCTTGAAAAACCGTATATGCAAAATTTCTTGCATGTACTTTTCGTTAAAAAATTTCTTTTCTTTTATAGCTTGTAACCTTAATTTGATGTGTTCTTGTCTTCTTTATATATATATATATGTGCTTGATTGAATTTTTGAAGTTCCACCTTTTCAAGTTTACTTTATGCAGAGAACCATTGAAAAATGAAGAATATTTTAAGACTCTAATAATAATTTTTTTAAATATGGTTTAAAAATTATCTAGAATTGATCGTCTACATAGACTAGCGGTTTTGAAACTTAGATAAATTATAACCAAATTTATAAGAATAAATTTGGGTATTAATTTTTAATTATCAAATAACCTTAATTTAAGATTTTAAGTTATGTTCGTGTTCTTGATAATAGCTTAGTTATAGAATTTTCTAGATAAATAGAAGCCAAAGATATTAAAATATATATATATATATATATATATATATATATATATATATATCAGCACTAAATTATTTGAGTAAAGGCAACAGATGCAAAATTTCCTTCAAAAAAATTGAAAATAGACTTGCAGATTTCAAATATTCAATTTGTTTAAAGAAAAATTCAAGTTGTTGTTTTTCATTGTTTTCCCATTAAAAAAAAATGCGTTTAAGATAATAGAACGATGTAAATGATATGTGAATATTATTACATCAACGATTCCTTCAAATGAATAACAATAGTCAAAACTAAACTCCATTACAATTCAACAAAAAATAATTGGTATCGATTCCAAGCGAAATCAATATAAATAAAAAAAAAAACGCAAAAAAAAAAACTTCTATAAACCAACAACACTGGATGCAACTCTACTCAAATTAATGAAGAAATGACCACCAGCAACCTCTAAGCCTGAAATACAGTAGTAGTTGAATTTAGTTGAATTAGGGAAAAATAAACGATCAACAAGAGCATTTGTTGACGGAAATTATATCCAT
Organism: Acer negundo; assembly: GCA_035582765.1. Taxonomy (NCBI): domain Eukaryota; kingdom Viridiplantae; phylum Streptophyta; class Magnoliopsida; order Sapindales; family Sapindaceae; genus Acer; species Acer negundo. The sequence continues at coordinate 44,790,040 of CM069233.1, read as the reverse complement.
GGCTGGGAGAATGAGATGTTATGAGACATACCTTGCTTGCAATGTTGTTTGAGAGCCAGTCCAGTCCTTCGTACAGCCCTTCTCCAGAAGTGGCACATGTGCTCTGGATATACCTGAAAAATACCACCAAGTCACGAACTTGATTGTGTTTCTATATGTTGGATTGTTCTTGTTTAGAGACGGTGTGTGTGTGTGGGTGTGTTTTAAACTTTACCAGTGGCGTTGTCGTAGAGAATGAAGACCAAGCTTATCGGTGATCTCAGCAGCATTCATTGCATTTGGAAGATCTTGTTTGTTCGCAAACACGAGCAACACAGCTTCCCTTAATTCATCCTGCACATAAAAGTGATCATCATATTATCAGCCCATGTCATTTCCCAATCACAGCAACCTCACTTTACATTATCTGCAAACGATATAATATATATATATATATATATTTCATAAATCTTAAACTCAAGTATGAACTCCAAGTACCTCATTCAACATCCTGTGCAGCTCATCTCTGGCCTCGACAACACGGTCTCGGTCATTGCTATCAACCACAAAGATAAGCCCTTGTGTATTTTGGAAGTAGTGTCTCCACAAAGGTCGAATCTGGAATCATTACATACAAAATACCTTCAAGCTCTAATGGGGGCAGTACTTGATTTAATTGAACCAATATAAATTTCAGGTTAATCTTGACATTCACAATGGATATTCAAACATAGCTCTACAACAAGGCACGAGTTTGTTGCTAATCTTTTAAAAAAAAAAAAAAATGAGATAGTAAGTCCATGCATGCTTCGATGATGTGTATCAGTGTATGTTACATCAGCCTATGGAAACGGCTGTTTCATCCATACACTTGTTAACAATGACATGAGGCATTTTTCCTAACACAGCAAAGAAAAGACTAGAAGACAAGCTAGCTAGAGTTAGGTCTTTGGATACCATCAAATGCTAATTTAATGTGATCTAAATTAAGTGCTGACACCAGAATATGTTTAGCACACAAGTAACAAAACCAAAAATGCCAGCTTAGATATATTACTTCCAAAAAAAAAAAAAAAACAAGATTCAATCAATCACTCAATCAGAGAATTCTTGGATGAAATATAAAAAAAAAAATGTTAATAGATGAAATCAAGACAAAATGAATGAGAGGAAACTTCAGTAAACAATATTTTTATTACCTTGTCTTGACCACCAACATCCCAGACAGTAAAGCTAATGTTCTTGTACTCCACAGTCTCCACATTGAAACCTGCCATGATAGATAAAAGGAACCATTTTCTTAATTGAAAATATTACAAAAAGCAACGGGCACTTTGAATGTTGCATTGCTATCTTGCTCTAAAGACTACAAAATTACAAACTAACAAGCAATCTAGGAATTCTCCAAGGAGTTTTAATTTTTAATATAATGATTCATCTCAAGAACAAAACATGAAATGTCACTATAGATATGCATATGTTTATATATATTGGAGCAAGTACAGACATACTTAGAAGAATACAAAGTATCTAATTTCAAAACAAGAGAAAAAAGACATACCAATGGTGGGGATGGTAGTAACGATTTCTCCTAGCTTAAGCTTATATAAAATTGTGGTTTTACCAGCCGCATCAAGACCCACCATGAGAATACGCATCTCCTTCTTAGCAAACAACCTACTGAAAAGCTTGGTGAAAGACAGCCCCATCTTTGTTTCTGAAACATCAAAAAACGAATTGAACTCAGGAAATCCATCAAACAACTAAATATGCACATGACCACCGCAACACAGGAATGAGAAAACAGAGTCAAACAAGAAAAAACTAAACTAAAGCTGGAGCGCTGCTTCCAAACACGAAACTGACATTAAATTAATACTAGTATTTGAAATTGTGGCAATATTTTGAATGACCTCCTACCCATCAATGTTCTCATACAAGGGATTTACACTTAATATGAGAATTTAAGCATTACACGATAAAAACCAGTATCACAACAACACAATCCAGTTCCATACTCATACTATGCAAACGACCTGAATTAAAATGCAGATTGAGTATTCCAGACTAAGTAATATTACACCCAATGTCACCCATCACTTTAGACATTAAGAGAATTACCAACAAAAGCTGAAAATTTCATTTCATATCAGATAGTTTTTCTAGTCATCAAAGTAGCAATCTCCGATCTCCAGTTTTCATGTTAACATAAATAACCAGCTTTTCATTGACAGTTACATCAATCACGATAACACGTAATCGAATCTAACAGCAACAATTGATTTCACAGAGAAATCTTAAAATTATCTAACAAGACTTGTACAATAACTCAAATCTCACCTAATTAAAGAGATCTATGAGATCACTCAAATTCCACAGAATAGAAAACAAAAAACAGAAATCAACAAAACAGACTAGCTTATTAAATATCAACAAATATGACGATGCAAGATCCAAGCAAGTCAACAACGCAATAGATCAGCTAATACAAACACAAGCAATATTCAGATTTGGAAAAGCTAATAAATTCATAGATAGAAAGATAGATCTCAGCTCGAGAACACAAAAAAGAGAAATTACGGATTCAAATATAATTCAGAGACGAAATTGAATTTCGAGAGAAAACTTACGATTTTTAGAGAAAAGAAATTACAATATGATGTGAAAAAGAGGCCGTCGATCACCTGTTAACAAATTAAAAAACGACAAGGAAAAAAAATGGAGGGCTGTGTAGTCTCGTGAATTAAGGACGTTAAAATGTTTTATTTTTTAATTTTATTTTATTTTATTTTTATAAAATATTTTTGACGGAGTCAGCAAATAAAGTAATGTCAGAGAGGAAGGTTCGGTATTATATATACACACACGTGTGACAATCTATAGATGTTTCTATACACCTTGAAAAAAAAATCTAGCTCATATAATCTTCACCATTGATTTGTTGAGCACTCACGTCCAATTGTGATATTTTAAAGTTGTTATAATTCCATATGCATCATAGTATTACTTTCTTAATAGGTTACTCTCCCTCATAACCGTTTGTTCTTAAAAAAAACACCCAATAGTTCTCATTGTTAATTTTCCTCATTCCCAAATGCTATCTTCTTCTCGTCCAAAAACACTTATTCTTCTTTCTAAATCCAACTCTTCTCCTTCCCAACGTTATCTTCTGAGCTTTTCTTGTTAACCGGCTTAAAAACTCTTGTGAACTTTTCTTTGTTACCGGCCCAAACACTTCAATCGATTTTTTTTTCCAAACATCCAACTCAATCGATCATTCGTCTGTCTCATTGGTGTTTCAGTCTGGTGTTCTGACTCTTCTATTTGTGTTGGAATTGAAATCTCCTCTCCAACCCATTCCTCTTTGCTTCGTCAAGTTTGAACTCATAGGTATTTCTCCTCTGTGGCTTTTTTTGTTTTTATTAGCTTCGAATTCAATATGAAATTACTTATTGTTTAAATCGTTATTTTAATCTCATCTCTACAATTCGTCCATGGTTGTTTTGATTAGTTTCGAATTCAATATGAAATTGCTTATTGTTTGAATCGTTATTTTTATCCCATCTCTACAATACATCCATGGTTGTTTTGATTAGTTTTGAATTCAATATGAAAGTGCTTATTGTTTGAATCGTTATTTTTATCTCATTTTTACAATACATCCATGGTTTATTTGCTTAGTTTTGAAAGCACTATGAAATTACTTAGGGTTCGAATTCTTTTTTTATCTTATCTCTAGGATTCATATAATCAATACTGCTTCCCTGTTTGTAATTTTTTTTTTAATCTTATCTCTATAATAATCTTGTTATAATTTTTAAGCTGAATGATTCATATTCAAAATCTCGGTGATTCCTTATATCAATAATGTTGTCTATAATCTCTGTATAATTTATATGCTGAATGATGTATGTTCAAAATCTCAGTCATTTCTCACATCAATATTCTTTTTCTATTTGCTATTACTTTTATTATAATTCGATAAACACATATTATTGCGACTAAAATTTTACCTAAACTACGATCATCATGTTTTGACTTTATATAGTAATGGCTGGGAATGGATTACGAAGTAAGCCTAACATCAAGGATGAATTATTTTTGACACCAAATTATATGTGTTCTACTGGGGTTAATTCTGTGCAAATTTCGTTATGGGAAGGCAGTGGCAATCAAGATGTTGATTTGAATCATATCAAAAATATGAAATTTGATTATGTTGAAGATGCAAGGTTGTTCTATCGTGGTTATGCTAGAGGTAAATTAATGAAATAAATTCTCTTAACCAATCTCATAATTTACTTTTAATTATGAAGTATTTTTTTTTTTAAAGTATTACGTTATTTGGTAATTTTAAAAGACATGCCACCATTTTTTTTTTCCTAACAAGCCATATATTTGTATTAATAGGTTTTGTTTTTTCAAGTATTGTTAATTTGTTGTAATATTTCAAAAAAAAAAAAGTAATGTTAATTAATTATCTATATAATTTACAATTAATTGTAACAATTTTTAATAATATAATTTTTTTTTCCTAAATAAAAAATCTACAGGTAATCAAGAGGCAATTAAGTAATTAATGAGATAGTGAATAAATTCTCTTAACTAATCTAATAATTGATTTTTAATTATTAATTTTTTTTTTTAAGTATTAATTAGTTGTAATATTTCAAAAAAAAAAAAGGTATTATTAATTACTAATTAGTTATCTATATAATTTATATTATAATATTTGGTAAGTTATTAATTGTAATAATTTTTAATAATATAATTTTTGGTAATCAATAGTCAATCATGTAATTAATGAGATAATGAATAAATTATCTTAACCAATCTCATAATTGATTTTTAATTATTAAGTTTAAAAAATATATATTACATTATTTGGTAAGTTTAAAAGACAAGCCATACTTTTATTTTTATTTTTTTGCCAACAAACCATAAATTCTTATTAATTTTTTTTTTAAAAGATTGTTAATTAGTTGTAATAATTATTAAAAAAAAAAAAAAATAGTGTTGATGAGTTATCTATATAATATATAAAGTATAATATTTGGTAAGTTATTTTACTTATTTTTGGTTCATTAAGAAAATTTATTTATTATTTCACTTGTTATGAAATTGACTCTTTATTTTTATTAATTATCATATTAATTGATTAAAAGTAAAAAATTACAAGCAAACCTTTCATATTCAATTTAGTAAAAAATAAAATCTTTCCTATTCAAATATCTCATTTTTATTACCTTTAATATAATTTTAGTTGGGTTTGAAAAGCTTGCTAATATATACTCAAAACAAAAGGTCAAAAACTTGCTTTCTTATTGTTATGTTTATTTCTTTGTTTGTTTATCACTCTATCGAGACACTCTAACACCAATGTTTATCCGCCATCTCAAGGTTTCTCTTCTTCTGATCACCACATGTCCACCACTACCACCCGTATGCATTTTATAGTGATTCTAGACCAGTTTGCTTGTGCACTACACACCCGTAGTCACAAGACTTAACTCTCAAAGAAGAGTTAAACAACCTATGTGAATATGAAAAAATATTCAAATATCCAAATATCCAAATATGCAAATAATGTTAAACTACACTAAATGCTTATCTAGGAATTTAATGATGGCAACAAACAACAATCCTAGATATCAAAATGCCTATATGCACGCTCATAAAGACTTAACTAGATAAAGTTGTGCAAATCTAAAATCTAGTCATTAAACAAAAGCCAATCAACAAGAGTTGTCATTAAACATGGCAGGGACAATAAATGCAATCATCAAATACAATCAATAAGTCCTAAAAAAACAATGTCTAAATGCAAAGCATAAAGATTTAGCTAGAGGGCAATATGGTCCTAAATGCTAGCTATCAATGAAATGCTAATCTCAACCAACACATGAAGACTCAAACATATTGAAAACAATATTAAGCAAAGAGTCATGCATTTAATCAACTAAATAAATGTTAATTTCAGGCATATATGAACATATAAATGAAGCAAAAAGTTGTAGAACATGTTCAAGTTACCTAGTTATTAAACTAACAAAGACCTATGAAGATTTGATGCTTGAATGATGTTAGATGTCAATGGAAATGTGTTTGGTTGAGTAAATGTCGGTTTTAATTCTGGACTCATACAGACAAATGGGGAAACAGATGATGTATTTATAGTGGGAAAACGAGTTGCAATGGAAAAGACGAAACTGCCCAGAAAACAGATACTTCGTGGTAGACTCCACTGGAGGGATCCGAGGAGACACGTCTCGCGAAAACTACTTAAGGGTTTCTACGGGAGACTTCGTTAGAGGGACCCGCAGAGTCACGTCTCGCGAAATCTACTGAAGGGTTTTCGAGGGAGGCTTGTCTTGCGGAGGATGCAGAATTTGCATACCAACTTGATTTTTCAAAGGACAATGCAAGACCAATAAGACAACAAAACAAGCAAGGAAGAGATAGGATAATAATGCACAAATGTAAGCAATTATGCACTGTTGCAAGATGAAAAAGAGGATGCATGAGAATAGTGTGTGTATGTGTGCAACTAAATCTCTTCAAATAGTTAAACACAAGCGATATACCTTTGAAGTGCTCTTAAGCTTGAAGTCTTGAGAATGTTTTTGAAGCTTGATCATACAAAATGAAGGTCTAGTATACCCTTACACAATAAACCCAATGACATTTGTCATAAAATAAGCCAATAAAAGATAAAGGTCTTTACACACACGAAAGTAAAAATAGAAAAATACACACTAAATTTTTTTTTAAAATATAAATTCGATAACAATTACGTTATATTTTACCGTGCCCGCACATCATGTCGCAACCACATATGATATATATATATATATATATAATAAAAATAAGTATTACATGATATATCCCAGCTACATTTCGAGAAGTTTGTTATAACAAAATTAAAATGCGTACTAGTAATTTTTTTAAAAAAAATTTCATGTTGTAACCACATCAAAAGTAGGAAAAAAACTATTATTATATTATTATATATGATATATGATTATATACTATTATATGATATATAATAATTATTATATTAAATAAAAATAAGTATTACATGACATATCCCAATTACATTCTGAGAAGTTTATTATAATATAGTAATTCTTATTCATTGCTACACTATTGATTTAATTCCACTGCTTGCACGCTGTATTTCCATCTGCATAGCCCCAAAAACATGGACCAGTTTCTATTATGAGCCATGGGCAATAACGACATAATTCATGATCCCTCTTATCTATGTAAATATCAAACCATTTAAACTGATTTTTCCATGCAAAACTGCAGTAGAATAATGTATTTTTCCAAGGTCGAAATCTAAATGAGTACCAACCTTTAAAGGGTAGTATGTGTTCACCAAGATCATCATTACCTGATTTACAATGAACGGTGAGATCTGGCTCCGAACCGTCTGCATAAATAAAATTAGAGATATTAACGGTACGTTTTGCAGGGAGAAGACCTGCTTCACATATTGTTTGAAGCAGAACAAACGAAATCAACACAAGGAGAAGTTTGCAAGAACTCACCATGGTGAAAATGTTACAACTTACAAGTACCTATTGTCTCATTTGATATGTAAGTTGTACATATATACCAGAAATCATGAAGGGTCGGTGCATATATATATCGCTAATAATTGATTCTCCCAATTATTATCTTACATATATATAATATTTTTTTTATCAAGGCTAAATATGGTTCATATAGAAAATATTTTATATGGTTACCTTTTGTATTTAAATTTGAATTGTTTCCATATTATTTTATATTTCCATTTTATGTAATTTTCTATGCCTATTTAGGTTTCCACTGTAATAGAATTAGTAATACGAATAATAAAATTACATAAAATGGAAATATAAAATAATATGGAAACAATTCATATTGAAATACAAAAGTTATCCATATAAAACATTTTAAATTAAAATTGAAATACAAAAGGTAACCATATAAAATATTTTATACATGGCATATTATTTTATACTTCCATTTTATGTAATTTTCTTTGCCTATTTAGGCTTTTACTGTAGTAGAATTAGAATCACGAATAATAAAATTATTCTTTTCTTTTATATATTTTTACATTAATTATTTAATATTTTTACAATTGACATTATAAATTATCTTTCGTACCATGGTTTAGTCTAAATTCAAAATTTAAATTATCTCTTTTCTTTTAGAAAACAAAATGTGGAGAAAATATAGTGTGAGTCATCTCACGACTCAAAATATTTCTAAATATTTTTTTTTACCAAGGCTAAATATGGTCCATATATAAAATATTTTATATGGTTACTTTCTGAATTTAAATTTGAATTGTTTCCATATTATTTTATATTTTCATTTTATGTAATTTTATTAAATAAAATTACATAAAATGAAAATATAAAATAATATGGAAACAATTCAAATTTAAATTCAAATTGAAATACAAAAGGTAACCATATAAAATATTTTATACATGATATATTATTTTATATTTCCATTTTATGTAATTTTCTATGCCTGTTTAGGCTTTTACTGTAATAGAATTAGTATCACGAATAATAAAATTATTTATTTCTTTTATATATTTTTACATTAATTCATTAATATTTTTACGATTGACATTATAAATTATCTTCCATACCATGGTTTAGTCTAAATTCAAAATTTAAATTTTCTCTTTCCTTTTAGAAAACAAAATGGGTAGAAAATATTGTGCGAGTCGTCTCACGACTTAAAATATTTTTTTTTATCAAGGCTAAATATGGTCTAGATCCCCGGTAAAAAGTTTCATATACTAAATGTGGTCCATATATAAAATATTTTATATGGTTACCTTTTGTATTTGAATTTGAATTATTTCCATAATATTTTATATTTCCTTTTTATATAATTCTCTATACCTATTTAGACTTCCACCGTAATAGAATCAGTATCACGAATAATAAAATTACATAAAATGGAAATATAAAATAATATGGAAACAATTCAAATTGAAATACAAAATGGTAACCATATAAAATATTTTATATATGGCTTATTATTTTATATTTCCATTTATGTAATTTTCTTTGCCTATTTAGGCTTTTACCGTAATAGAATTATTATCACAAATAATAAAATTATTCTTTTCTTTTATATATTTTTACATTAATTCTTTAATATTTTTACAATTGACATTATAAATTATCTTTTATTTTTTATTTTTACAATGGTACGAATCTAACAGACAAAACAAGAGGAAACAAATAACAAAACAACAAAAAAAGAGGCACTTAAACATGCTTATCAGTCATCACTAAAGGCAGTGCTATCAAAATGACCCGTTATCAGTGAGCCCGATGTTCGTGCCGGCTTTAAATGGGTTCGGGTCAACCCGTTTGACCCGTTTACATATACAGGTCGTGATGGGTTTTACTATGACCCGTTTAATCCGTTTATCAGATAGGGTATATTTATAATTTTAAATTGTATAGGGATATAACTGAAATTTTACATGAAAAACACTTTATACAACCGGGGTCGTGGCATCGCCGTTGCCCTGTAGTGTAAAAAAGAAAAAAATACATATGGGTCTCATGTATTTATTATGCAGGTACCACATGTTTTTCATTTTTTTTGCACTACGGTGCCGCAACCTCGGTTGAACGTAGTAATGCTCATTTTACATAGATATATAAGTTAATATTAAAACCCTAGCAAAATCTCATACTCATTCAAATCAAATTTTATCTTTTCTCTGTTCTCTCACACCCTCCTCTCTCTCAAATGGAAATCTGGTTCTCTTAAGAAAAAAAAAAAAAATTTCTACAAAAATAGTAACTTTTTATGAATTGTGTGCAAGTGGAGAAAAGTGTAGTGATTGCGGCAAAATCGAAAGAAACTGTGCGAAATTTCCTTGATTTCTTTCTTTTTTTTCCTTTTAAAATTGATGATGATGATGGAGGATCCCACATCTCCCAAAAATAAATTCTTTATTTTTCTTTTTAAAAAATTTTAGTAATTTCTTTTTCTTTTTAAAAAATTCTTTCATTTTTTTAATCTTTAAAGGATGATGTCCAGATCTCCCACAAATTCTTTAATTTTTTTTTTTCAATGTTTTAAATAATAATTAAGAATAAGAACTTTTTTTTTTTTTCCAGTTTTTCAAAATTCAAACAGATCAAACACTTCAATAATTGTCTTGACCCGACCTATCAATTAAACGTGTCACGAGTCAACTCGGATAACCCGTTTTACTAATCGGGTTCATGTCATGTTACAAGGGGCTGACCCGTTTACATAAACGGGTCGTTTTAGATTGAGGCTAAACGAGTCATGTCAACCTGTTGACCCGTTTTGACAGCCCTAACTAAAGCACTAACAAAAGTAGGAAAATCCTCTATCCAAAAGGCATCCTCGACAATCTTTAAGGCATGCGTAGCAAGCTTTCGAGCCACACTATTAGCTTTGAAGGTAGTGTGCACAAATTTTGCACTAGCCAGTTTAGCAGCCAGAGAATGGATGTCCTCCAGAAGCCCACCTTTTTCAGATAAGTTATGTTGACCATCATTGATCCATTTGACCACCATAGCTTCCTTAGTTTCAAACACACACGGAGCCAAGCCGCACTCCATACTAAATTGGATACTTTTTAGAACAGAAGTGAGTTTAATAGCTTTAGTATTCAGGTTGGCTACTTGAGTTTGAGCATAGGAAGCAAGAACATTTCCTTCTTCACCACGGGTAACCACCCCAATACCAATCCTTCCACCATCTTTGTCAACCAAAGCCTCGCAATTCACCTTATAGAGCCCTTCCTCCGGTGGTAGCCACCTATCATATCCAGTATTGCGACTAGGTTTCTATATATTACCACTATTACCACTCAACTGGTTGGCATATATGTAACCATCCAGAAAGGCCATACTCTAGGTGCTCACATCAGCAATGTTACCCATCCTGGATCCATGAACATTAGAGTTGCGGCAGTACCAAACTCTCCGGATAACAACACAAAACAGAGCATCATCTTTTTTGTTAGCAGGGGAGATTCGATCGACCATTAGATTCATAAAATTAGCAAACCTACCAGAATGCTTTCCATGTAAACTTGTCCAATCTCTACGGATATTCTTTATTTTATTGCACTCCCAAAGGGCGTGAATGGTGGTTTCTATTAAGGATATTCAATCCAACTCTAACTCTGACTTGATATCCTACTCAACTACAGACTTGAAGTCTCAAACCAATACCAATCCTTCTCTAAAGTGATATATTTTGATAAATTCATACCTTCATGATTTTGTTGTTGCTTTATAGAAGATGTCATAGAAATCTTTGTAGATCAAAAAAATTCTGCATAAAAGACATGAAGCATGTTTCATTAATTGAAGAAAAATACGCGTTTAAAAGAAACGGTAACAATTTCCGATTTAAAAAATAAATATTAGAAACATAAAATATAAAAGATGAGTTATAAACGATAAGAGACATATTTTAAAACAAATTAAAATTATTGAACAAAATAAGGCTCTATAGTTATTAATTTATCTAAATAATTTGATTCATGAATTGAAAAGAAAAACACTAATGCTAGACAATCCAAAAGTTTAGTCCAAATTTCAACCCAAATGATGTGACAAATGTTTTTTTTATTAACCACATCATCACATGTTATGTGTTGTGATGACAACTCACTTGCTACATCATTTAGAATGAAATTTGGATTAATTATTTAGGTAAAAATGCTAAAAAACCTAAATAATGGTGGAACAATGATAACATTTCATTTTAATAAAAGAAAAATGTTGCAATTATGAAATTAATGTTATTAAATTTGAACACTTCATTTTAACTGGGGAGAGGAAGAGGAAGAGGAAGAGAGCTATAAGCCTATAATTAATTCAATGAATACAAAAGTTAAGGAAAATATTATAACGGATGTGCCTCTATATCTCTTTAGCTATAAAATATATATATATATTACAATTAATTAGTAATTAATAAAAACATGATTATAAAGGTTAGAGTTAGAGATGTACATTTGGGGAATGATGATGGATATATGTCCCCCTATCCCCATTCTCACTTCTCAGACCTTTCCTTATCCCCCTTCCTCAATTTTCCCTAAAAATGGGGATGAGGAATTTTGGAGGGATATATATCCATCTCCATTCCCAATTCCATATTTTCCTCGTTTTCCCCCGTTTTTCCCCAATTCCCCATTTTCTCCGTTTCTCCCGTTCCCCCATTTCCTCATTTGACTAAAATTTACAAATTAAACTAAAAAAAAAACAAACATTCCATTACAAATACAAAATAAAATTGATTAGCGCATTTTATATAAAATGTGTATATATACTTAGAGAGTTTATAGGTTTTCAAAGAATAAAAAAATATTTAAAAACATATATTATAATTATATTTATATATGTTTTGGGGAAATGGGAAAATGGGGATGAGGGACCTCCCCCAATCCCCATTTCAATATTTATTGACTTTTATAATTTTAAATAATAAAAAATATTAAATAAATTAAATGTATTAATTATATTTGTTGATTTTTATAATTTAAATAATAAAAAAATAAAAATAGTATTTCAAATAGAATTATGCATCGGAGTACAATGCTAAAATGATGTGCCAAATATACCATTTTACTATATTTTTTTTTGTGCTAAATTTGATATTGACATATGTATTGGAGATAGTCTTAGGGCTCTCCATCTATTTAGTAAAAAAAAACACTATTACATTAATTAATAATTAATAAAAATATAATTACAAATGTAATAACTCTTCAACTTTTTAGCCAAAATAAAAATTAATATAATATATGATATTATATAACTACATAAATTATGTTGAAGTATATATTTTCTTTCTTTATACTTTTTGATTATTATTTTTTTTCAGATTATTTTATATAACTAACATTTTATCAAATGTGCCGAAACTTGTCATATTATATGTACAATCCGAATATATATTCCCACGGGAGAGAAACCTCACATCGTTAATATGGAAAGAGAGATCAAAACTGCCGAAATCAAGCTATATGCATAGATCGAATATCTATTTTTACACCATCAGAGAGAAATCTCTCACACTATATACACGATCTGAATATTTATTCTAACATCATCGAAGAGAAACCTCACTCTATAGACATAGAAAGAGAGATCAAAACTGTCAAGATCAACTAAAGGCATCGAACATCTATTCTCACATAATTGGAGAGAAATCGTAGAGAATCCTCCCACCACTAACATAATATATATATATATATATATATATATATATATATATATAATACCGATACTTTGCAAGACATTTTTATTATTTAGATTTATATATATACATACTACCAACCACTTGAACATGAAACAATGACAGGCTCATCAAGTTATATTTGGCTGTAATTATTATTTAGATCTTGAAAATAAAAAATATACTCGTAACTATCAAATTGTTACACCTGAAAAATGTATATTTAGCCCCGAAAAGAAATGTAAAGGGGAGTTCTTTACCAAAAACAAAATGTAAAAGGAAATTTTATTAACCTTCTTTTGAGACGAAAAAAAAAAAAAAAAAACCTGCCCAAATGCAAAGGCTTCATGCTTGTTCTTGTTGACAAACCAATCCAATTAAGATGTCCGAATATTTGCCTCCTCCAACACACAATCTTTTGGGTAGATTAGATTTGGTTAATTTTGAGTAAAAACTTGAGTCTACATTCTAATTTCTAATGCTGCAGCATTATTGACAGTTAATAAGCTACAAGCTATAATCAAGAGCAATTAATCAATAACAAATAATCATCTTGAAGCAAAGCTACCTAATCTAATTGTGTAAATGCTTCCATCCGCACGTGCTCTCGTTGAAAGGAATGCTGCTGGAATTGTTTTCTCGATTCGGAGAACTGCAGTGTTACAGACAACTTGCTCCTCTGAGACGAAATGTCATTTTTGCTTTACAGATAATCTCTCTGTTGAAAAAAAAAAAAAAAAAAAAAACAGAAACAAAGAAACAATTTGGTAAGCTGATGCTAGATTTGTAGCCAATACAGTTGCCATATACAGCAAATGCAGCAGAGACAAACAATTAACCATACATAGGTAGAATGAAATCCACTGCTGTTTCCGAATTGAAGAAAAGAAAGAATCATGTCAACGATGCATCTTTAAAAAATTATTAATGTGCATCTCAGTCCAGAGTCATATTAATACAACATAATTCCAGCAGGGTGTGTACAGTTGTGTGGTGTGACACGTTTCCTAAATCAGAAGGCTTTGCGCATAATCAGAAATGGAGGAAATGTTAAGACGTCACAATTTCAAAGAAATATTTGAATTTGATTTGTGATTGTGAAACGAGGTTATTTTGCACTGAACTAAGTTCAGGTTGCTAAGCTTGTGCATAAAGTGTCCTAGCTACGAATATAGTTTCATGTTTCATTAGCTATCATCAAGCTCTAGATCTGTTCATCTTCTGAAAATAAGATAAAAGGGAAGTGAACGTACTGATTAATTCGTACGTAACTATCATTGTAGTTCCATATAGTGACATATTCAAGAACCGAGGTCCAAAACCTCTATAAAATCCCCACCATCCATCTTCCTTAAGGAGTGTCTTCGTTGTCTTGAGTACTGACGGTCTTCCAGCACCAAAGTTATCCATAACCTTCAACATAAAAGAGTAAAATAGAAGAAAATTATATTATAGTTGCTCAAGAACATGACTTGTCTGACGAGACAAATTATGAACATGATTCGAGATAAAAACAAACCAAAAACGTTTCCTCATCGTGGTTGTACTAATGCAAAGAGAGAGATGCTCATTATATAACCTGAAGTCGTGTCTTTACAGTGTCTATGGGAGTGGTGATTACTGAGGAACAAGCACCAGCTACCATTCCTGCCGTTGCCTGGACTGTCACCATCTCCATATGAGATGGTTTCTTCTCTACGCCATCTCCATATCCCAAGCTCCTAATAATGGGAAAATTACAACAATTACTTTTAAAATTTTCAGTCAGACAATGTAACAGCAATAGTACATGATACGTCTCTAGGATGATTAAATGTACCTCCAGATTCTATGTTGAGCGGCACCATAGGCACCCCACCAAAGTGCAGATGCTGGAGACTGGGTAAGAGCAGTTAATCCAAAGCCTCTGTACATACCACGGAACCCCTCAGCCTTTATCACTTTACGTACAACATCAAATGGCCCATTACAGAATGTCGTCCCAGGAAGCCCTTTAACCATTAGTCTCTGGCAAATCTGAGAATGCGTCCAATAACACAATATGTGAGACATCAGGCATTACATCTACAAATGCATAACATTTGACTTCCTTAAGGGTAAATGAACTGCATATAAGCAGTTTTGTGAAGCATCTCCAAGATATTCATTCTCGAATGCAAAAGTAACGTTAAAAGATCTTTCCTTTCCCTTCATTTTTTTTCTTCTCTTTTGAGCGGTGAATCTCAATACTGAATTAAATAACCAAAATCATTTCTAAGACAGGAAAGAACTAGTTTACATACCACATCCAAAGGCACATAGTATACACAAGAAACTAAGTTTGACAACATGCCGGCCACTCCATTCGCGATGCCAACACGGGTTGCTTCAGGCATGCCTATGCCTTCAGTGTATTTCAACATCAAATCTTTCGATACTTCAAGTGATGTCAGATGCAGGACCCTACCAGGCAACGATCCAATGGCAGAGGTGCCAAAACCTCTGAAAATTCCACGGATTCCATCGTGCTTTAAAATATGCCTAAATACTGATACGCCACGCATTTGAGAGAAGCCGGAACCATCTACTTGCATTCGAGTCTTTACAACCGCCGTTGGATGCAATAACGCTGACTGAACTGTAAAGAGTATAGCCCCAATAATATGGAACCTCGCCTTGTCCAACCTATACCAAACCCAATAAAGTTTGTAAAAAATGTTCAATTTGGACATAGGTCAACCTATATCAAACCCAATAAAGTTCGTAAAAATTGTTCGATTTGGCCATAGCATGGACACATCAACACATTACTCCAAACATCAAGTGGTAATCCAACGAACCAACTAATGATTCTTCCACATCCAGTATTGAATCTCCGTTTGCAAAATATATATACTACTATTATTAGAGCCAATGATGTTTAAATTTGGGAGATAATTAACAGCTAGTAGAAACAGAAATCAAAACAACTATTACTTCACATTAATCTAAAAATCACCCACCAACAAGAATTTTATCATGATCATCTCCTCCTGGTGAATCTTTAAAAATAACAACATGAAATTCTTAAAAACCACTTCTATGCATTTTCATTTTCTCTGTTTTCTTGCTATAAACTGTAAAACCATAGCCTAAGCATCAATACAATCAAATCACTATCAAACTACAAACCCCACAAAAAGAAAAAAAAAAAAAAAAAAAAAAATCTAAACAATACATGAAATATATACCACGATTAAAGCTAATTTAAACAGTTTGCTTGAAACACAAATACACAATAAAGAGAACCTGTCCCAGTTGATGTCGGTGTCAGCAAGGGACAACTCTGCAGTTGCGGTCTCGGTTTCTATGGCCATCTCACACTTTTCTCTCCAGTTCTTCTACTCCAGTTCTCGTGTGTGTTTTTATCGAAGCTCAGTTGGTTTCAGACAAGTTTTTTTTTTTCCTTTGTTTTTTCAAGTGCTACTGTGCTGACTGACACCGTCTCTCTTCCAAGAAGAGAAATAGTGAGAGAGTGAAAGAGAAGGAAAGAGAAAGCTCCAGCGATTTAAAATGTGCGTGGTGCGAATTTGGAATTTTAAATATTTAATTGATTATTTTTTTCCCTCACTTTCCGGGGCAAACCGACTCAAGTCCAATTACATCAATATGGGCTTATGACTTTATGAGCCCGGTTTTGGAAATTAACATTTTTTTTTTTCCGAGTATTACCGTAAATTCTGACATTTAACGATCGGATGAGATATTTTGAAAATTACTTCTTTTTTTTTTATTATTAATTTACATTGATATTGGATTAGAAGTATGTGGAAACACTATTAACTAATGGGATTCATATTCAATCCTCGTCTTAATTTTACTTGAACATCTAATGATACTTAAGCATAAAAAGAACTATATACGGATATGATTTATTTTTATTTTATTTTTCTCTTTTGAATTTGTGTTAAGTGTTTCATATACGAATTCAAATGAAAAAAAAATATATATGTGTTTCATCTATATTCACATACCCTTGGAAAATAGTTCAAGTAATACTCATATGAGGAGATCGATTTCTATTCACAAACGTGTAGAGTCCACAGAGATTAGTGTTATAAAGTATAAGTAACACCACTTGATAACACCAATAACACAATGAAGGGTAACTTACACACTTTTTTATGAGTAAAATGGATTTGAACCCTATTAACTTTATAAATAGAGTATATTTATCTTGATTCAAATCAGGGGTATGAGCTTAGATTAGGGCTTTTCAAGCTTGGACAAATAAGCGAAGAAGAAGGATAAACCTATCAGAGAGTTCATACCCAATAGAGCTCACCTGAGATGTTAACAGGCGGTAGGTGCCTTCATAATGACTCAAAATACAAATAAACTCCATGAGTCGTAACAAGCAAGGTTTTTTTACTTATTTACCAAATGAGGAAGCATGAATAGTTCATTGACCAAGTGGAGCATATTTGATTGAGCTTCGAGTCGGTCCTCAACTTTAAAAGCAATGATTTGGTACATACCTTAACAGCTCAAAGGAGTCTTGAACGTATGCCGAGAGTACGATCTCTCTTGTTATTGAAGTATTAGGGAAGTCACTTTCATTTTAGTACACCATTGAAACAAAAGTTGCTCCATGGCTATTATCATAGATTCTTCCATAGTTTTTCAATCTTCACGGTTATACAATCCAATTCCCTTTACCAACCTCGATGATATTCTAACTCAGTCGGTAAAACGTACAACCACTCAAACAATAAAAATACACCTACAAAAATGAAAAATCACATTAAATTACTTTTATAAACTGTGATACTTGAATGATTAAAAGCATTTCCAATGTTATTATGTATTTGGAGAAAATGGAGTATTATATGAGAATTATATTTAAAAAGTTAGAAAAACTTTCTCCACTTCTATTATTTAAGTTAAATATGAAGATGATGTGGTAAAAAAAAAAGGTTAAAGAATATGGAATTGAGTTTCTAATTCTATAAACTCTCTTAGAAATGCTGATTAGGATTTCTAACTATTTCCACCAATAAGATTAAAGCTCGTTTAATTGTAAAATAAAAGAGGAGAGAGTGTAATAATTGTTTTATTGTGATTGGTCATAAAATGAATATATATTTGACTTTAGATAATTGCATTGGAGATGTAAATATGCATTTCTCTAATTTTTTTTTTTAAAAGTGGGTTCATAACAAATAGAAATACTGATATGACACTGTTTAGAAACTCAAAAATATATATTTACATTAGAGATATTTTAATACAATAAATACACCTATGGTAACTCGGTAATGAAAAGTAACTATAAAATCTTTTACTTATACCTTATACTATTTTGATCTATTGACTTTGTTTGATGCTATAAAAATAATATTAAAAAAAAACACAAAATTATTTTAATTTTTTTTTAATCTAAATTATCGTATTTATAATAATCTAATTCATAGAAAGTTATATTCTTTAAACTTTTTTTTTTCTTTTCTTAAAAAACTATGTTAATGTTTTTTCACCTCCTTATTTTCATTTGCACATATAAACAAATCTCAACCGTCGATCTTTCCACAGATTGTCCTCACACCACCTGAAATATATCCATCCACACGATTCAATCAAACGCCTCTCCACGGTATTATTGACGGAAGGTACACCATATAACACAGAGTGGCGGTGTATCTGATAATTTGATCCTCAACCCTAAACATCTAATAAAATTGCTTCCAAGCTCTCTTCAGATTTTGCTCTCTTCTCTTCTTATTTTTTTTTTTTGCTCCAGGTTCTAGTCACGAGAGCGACTAGAACAAAGAGTTTCCAAAATTTGGGTTTTGTTTTTTATATATCAATCTCCAATTCCAAGAGATTCAATTAAGTTCGACGCCATATATATCGAACAAGGTATGTAATCTTGGCAAATTTTGCATTTGTTGGTATTTGCAGTACATTTATAGGTGTTGTTGATTTTTTTAAATATCGTGCTGGTCCGATTCGATAACGGTGTGAGTTGACAACTTGATATTGCTCGTTGTTTTATCTAGGGTTTATTGATAATTGGAATAAGCTGTTATTTTTCTATTTTTGTTTGATTAGTATATCGTTTTCTTATATTTTCGTCTGACAATAGGGCTGTAGTGAGTTTTAGTGTTGATATATTTGTAATTGGAATACTAGAATTAGATTATTGGGTGTCGTATTTTATCAATTAAAGCATAAGACCAGTTTTCCAATTTTACTAGCTAAAATTTTAATTTATGGTTAGATAACGAACTCGTGTAGACAGATAGATGATTATTAATTCATCCGGGTTTCGCGAGGATGGACTACAAGTCACTGCATATTGTTTATTGCATGCCAAATTAGCTGAACTAGTCGGTATTTTATATATGGTTGTAGAAAACTACTAAGAATGTCAACTGCTGAAGCGGCTTCTGCTGCTCTTGGTCCGCGTTATGCCCCCGATGATCCTACTCTTCCTATACCTTGGAAGGGACTGATTGACGGGAACACAGGTATTTTATATTATTGGAATCCGGAGACTAATGTTACCCAGTATGAAAAACCAGCCACTTTGCCTCCACCATTGCCGCCTGGTCCTCCTCCTGCTTCTATGCCTAAGCTGGCTCCTCTACCGGTGGCCCAGCCAACGCAACCAAATGGAGTGGTTAATCAGCACAGTCAGCCGCAAATGGCACAGGCCACACAACAACTTGGTCCAGTAGCGACACAGGGTCATGGACCTTTGGTGGCACAGGTTTCTGAACAGCAGGACTTACAACATCAGGGTTCACAGTTGGGTCAGGCCATGCAACACCCAGGGCAGTTTACACCTCAGCAAATGAGGCCACAAATGATCCAGTATCCAGGCCAGCAACTGCCTCAACATCCTGGTCAGCAGTGGCCACAGCAACCTGGACATCAAATGCAACAACAGGTGCCTCAGCAGGTGCCCCAGCAGCTAGGGCAGCAATCAGTACCGCATCAAAACCCACAGATGCCCCAGTCACAGCAAGGGCATCAATACTCACATCAGCATCAGCAGTACATGGCATATCAACAATCCGTGCTTCCACAGGGGAAGCAGAGTTCACAGCAGCAGACTCAACTTGGTGCTCAAGGGCAGCAGTTTTTAAGTCAACAAGAGTACAATAAGGCAACAATCACGAAGAGAGAGGTAGATGATTTTCCACTTGGAAACCAGACTGGGTTGTCCCCATCCCAGTTCCAGACTAGTGGTCCATCTTCTCAAAACCACCCTGGTGGAACTAATCCTGTTCAAATGCCACAAACTGGTATGCATTTGTCCCAAGCTCAGCAGTTTGGTGGATCTTCAGTCAATATGCAACAGCCTATTCCCAAGGCTCAACCACAGCAAACTGGGTCTGATTTTGCTCACCAGCAGCATGGTCCTAGGTTTCAGAATCACATGGGCCCTACAATGACGCATAATGAGCACTCCACTGTTCCTCCGTTTGGAACAAAAATGGGCTTCGAGGGTAATCTCCATGGCAGAACTGGAAATGATTACTATTTTAATGGTAATAAGGAAGGCCCAATAATGAGCCCGCAGCAGCCCAAGCTTGCAGCCTTACCCATGGTGAGAAATCAGCAGGTATATAGAAAATTTTAAACATCTTTCTAATTCCCTTGTGATATAAGTGTTAATAATAAGGAATAAGTGTGAAGAACTGTATTTGATTAGTAAAATAATGGAACATCAATACAGAGGCAAGATCTGAAGGTAGACTGTTTTATATGTATGTAGCAGGAAG
Source organism: Acer negundo (assembly GCA_035582765.1). Classification (NCBI taxonomy): domain Eukaryota; kingdom Viridiplantae; phylum Streptophyta; class Magnoliopsida; order Sapindales; family Sapindaceae; genus Acer; species Acer negundo. The sequence continues at coordinate 44,769,050 of CM069233.1, read as the reverse complement.
GCATAGTCAGCTGTCAGCTATGTTCAAGTTTGTTATAAAATGCAAATGATATCATTATTTTCGTTATACATACATTTTCTTTACATTTATGTCATTTGGCACCCTAAAAGGTTATTGGTGTCAAGCCCTGCCAGTTGGGGAAGGAATTTTGTTTCTTCCTTTTTTGTTTCTTGTGATATTTGAATACAAAAAAATCTACCCTGTGTCCCTTTGTATGTATCAATTGCTGTCTTTTTCATTTTTGTTTTATTCAGTTTAATTTGTATTGATTGATCAATTAGTTAGTTTATGTATATTTATCTCATCAAAGAGATGCCTAATCACAAATCATGCTTTCTAACTTATCTGAAAATATTGCTTGTCTCTGCAGGAGGTGAGGGTGGGTGGTGCCCCACTTCCAAATGTCACACCTGGCCATCCTGGTGGAGTGAATGCTGTAGGTGGGAATGCCATGCATAATATGTACAGTCATACGAGTCCATTTTCAAATAATGCTATGATGAGGCCACCTTTTGTTGGATCTTCTGGTGTTCCAAATCTATCTCCTGTAGAAGTCTACCGTCAACAACATGAAGTCACTGCAACGGTCTGTATTTTAATTTATTTGTGGGCCCTGTAGTATTTTTATTCGACGTGGAATTTTTGTAACCTTAATTTTTTCTGTAGGGTGACAATGTTCCAGCACCATTCATGACATTTGAAGCTGCTGGCTTCCCCCCAGAGATGCTGAGAGAGGCAAGTTTTACGTGTGCTGGGATATAATCTTTAACGTTCTAGGGTTAGAAACCAAATAAGATCGACTTCAATTCTGTGTTATTTTTGTTTTGAACTTATAAGTTCTCACTTGTCGCAGGTGCGATATCTGCTCCGGGGGAGGAGCATATGTCGTACGCTGCACAGCTGTTGGCACACTTACACTTCCAACAATTATTCTGACTTTTGGAGGCTGCAAAATGAACGGTTGGAGCCTTTCTTGGTCATCTTCTAAAAGGGTGGTTAGCCCTTCGTCCAAATCACACCTGATGTGACTGGGATTTCTTGCTTATGGGCTCTGCCTCATATGTCTTTATTCCCATCTTTAGTTGCCTCGAGTTGCTTCTGTAAGCAACTGTGTACTTATGGATTTTAATTTTTTTTTTTTTTCTCAATCATGTTTAGTGCACTTAGATTTTTCGATCTCTCTTTTTACCATGGATGCATTAGATTGGCTTTTTTTTTTTGGTGTGCTCATTCTCTGTATTGATACTTCCATTTCAGATTCTTTCTGCTGGTTTTTCGTCTCCCACTCCAATCCAGGCACAAACATGGCCTATTGCATTTCTAGGCAGAGACATAGTAGCAATTGCCAAAACAGGTTCTGGTAAAACACTGGGCTACTTGATCCCTGCCTTCATTCTTCTTAGACAACGTCATAATAATCCACAAAATGGCCCGACTGTGTTGGTTTTGGCTCCAACCAGGGAGCTTGCCACACAAATACAAGATGAAGCGAACAAATTTGGCCGATCTTCTAGGGTCTCTTGCACGGTGGGTCTTAAATACTCAGTCAACTTCTAAATTAATAAAATAATCCTTTTTTTTTTGCTTGCTCTGAGATATTCATCTATCATCCGACTCTAATTTCGTCTCAGTGCTTGTATGGTGGAGCTCCAAAAGGCCCTCAATTGAGAGAATTAGAACGAGGAGCAGATATTGTAGTAGCAACTCCGGGTCGGCTTAACGACATTCTTGAAATGAAGAAGATTGACTTTGGGCAAGTTTCACTCCTTGTCCTTGATGAGGCAGATCGAATGCTTGACATGGGATTCGAACCCCAAATCCGTAAGATTGTGAATGAGATACCTCCACGCAGACAGACTCTTATGTACACAGCAACCTGGCCAAAAGATGTAAGAAAAATAGCTGGTGATCTGCTTGTCAATCCCATCCAGGTGAACATCGGCAATGTTGATGAGCTTGCTGCAAACAAGGCTATCACACAGGTAAACTATCATTCATTTTCTGTTACTCTCTGGAAAAGAATAGGAGTGATGATTGTGAAAAATTGATAATATGTTGAAAATAAATGATTGTGATGTGCTGTCAAAAAGGTGATAATTGTGATGTCTTGTTCTACAGAAAAGTTTTAGTCATGTTGTTTTTCCTTCAAGGAATCTTGGAGAATTAAATTTCAGCTTTTAAATTTTTGAGACTTCATTTTATTGGTTAAGATTTGACATTAAGGATTTTTTCCAGGAACCTATGAATTCTATGGATGATACCTGTAACATCTAATCTGATTTGTTTTAAGCTTCATCTCCTTTATAATTTGTTAAAAGCTCATGATTCTTCTAGTTTTTCGGCTGGTGTTTGCTTTGAGTTAGAAGTGTAGTCTGGCTGTTTTAATTTGTGAAACACTCCTTACGTATTGCATCCTAATTGTACTGTGCCTCTATGATCATATGTTGTGGAGTTACCACTCTGCTTCTTCTCAATATTGGCTTTGTGAAACCCATATTTTTTACGCTAACAAGATAACTCTGTTTTTCTTTTCTTTTTCTTTTAATTATTGAACTTGCAGCATGTTGAAGTAGTTCCACATATGGAGAAGGAGAGGCGATTGCAGCAGATACTTAGAGCACAAGAACAAGGTTCAAGGGTTATAATATTTTGCTCTACAAAGAGGTTGTGTGACCAGCTTGCACGTAGCATTGGGCGTAACTTTGGAGCGGTTGCAATCCATGGAGACAAGTCTCAAGGTGAGAGAGACTGGGTTTTAAATCAATTCAGGTCTGGAAAGCTCCCAATATTAGTTGCCACAGATGTTGCTGCCCGAGGGCTTGACATTAAAGATATAAGGTCAGTCCTTGTCTTAGTATTTGTATTTATGAAATGCATGCAAATTTATAAATGTGAAAGTAATGAGGCTCTTTTGGGTACAGTGATGTTGAGTTAGTTGTGTCTTATATTTATTCCAAAATTTTCCAATCCGGATCTTTGTAGAGGACTGTATGCCACCTATTATTATTTTGAGTTTCTCATGTTACTAGGGTGGTGATCAACTACGATTTTCCTACTGGGATTGAGGATTATGTCCACCGAATTGGGAGAACTGGGAGGGCTGGTGCAACAGGAATAGCGTACACCTTTTTCTCCGAACAGGACTGGAAATATGCTGCTGATTTGATTAAACTTCTGGAGGGGGCTAACCAGCATGTGCCCCCAGAGGTGCGAGAGATGGCTTTGCGTGGTGGATCTGGTTTTGGCAGAGATCGAGGTGGAATGAACCGTTTTGATTCTGGTAGTAGTGGTGGTGGGAATTTGGATTCCGGAGGCCGAGGTGGCATGAGGGACGGTGGATTTGGCGGCCGTAGTGGCATGAGGGACGGTGGATTTGGCGGTCGTGGTGGCATGAGGGACGGTGGATTGGGCGGTCGTGGTGGCATGAGGGACGGCGGATTTGGCGGTCGTGGTGGGATGAGAGACGGTGGCCATGAAGGGAGAAGTGACATGTTTTCTGGGCGTGGAAACAGGGGAAGGGGATTTGGTGGCCCTGGTGGTGGTAATGTTGGTTGGGGCAGGAATGATCGTGGTCCTCATGATCGGAACAGTAATAGTATGGATGGGCGTGGGCGTGGTCGTGGACGGGGTCGGTTTGATAATAGAAGAGACGTTGCTGATAGGAGTAGGGGAAGAAGTTATAGTCGTAGTCCAGATAGGGTTCGAACATGGGGCTATAGTAGCAGAAGTCGGAGCAGAAGCAGGAGCAGAAGCTGGAGCCGGAGCCGTAGTCGGAGCCGGAGTCGGAGCTGGTCCCGTGGCCGCAGTCGCAGCCGCAGTCCTAGCCATAACCGTAGCCGAAGTCGCAGTCGTAGCATCAGCCGCAGCCGCAGCCGCAGCTACGAGAGGCCGCTTGAACCAAGGGGCCCTAGAATTTCAGGCTTTGATGTTCTGCCTGAATCACGGATTTCACCAACATCCCTGGCCGCTGCTCCAATGTCTCCGGGCTTGCAAACCAATGCAGCTCTAGCAACTGAGCCTGTGGCGCCATTACAAATGGTTGAAAGCTCAGAGCCAGTGCCTCCCGAGACTGGGACAGATCCTGACCATGAATCTTTAACGGACGACCTTTAAATGGTAATACATCAATTCTGGCGCTTTCCTGTGCAACTCCCCTTTTGTTTCGTATTGAATGGTTTCCGGTTACAATGTTGTGATGATTTTGACAGCAAGTTGAGATTGGGCTACCCAGGTGGAGTGATTTCATCTTTAGCAGTGGAGATAAAATTATTCAAGTTGACCTGCTGCTGATTGAGGCTGTGTTGTTTTTAGTATATTTTTAAGTTAGTTTGAGTTTAGGGTAACTTTGCCGATACTGCTATAATTCATCTCGTCGTGGTCAGTCAGTCGTGTCTAACGGACATTTGTACTGCCTTCCGCGTGTTTTGTTCAAATTGCTAATATCACAAAATTATCGCGATCATCAAATTCTTTAAAAACTTAAATATATCTATATATTTTTTTCGCTATGTAGATCGAAAAGTAACTTGCGTATTGAATTATTGATATTCTATGCTTGCTGTGATAAGTGTGTGCGATATTCCATTCCTTTCATTGATATATACATTTACGGTAGTGACGACCCTAAATATTGTAAGGCCGAATGAGCATATTATACTGTGTATTCATGCTTTTTAGTTACACTAATAATAGGCTTAATGAACACTTATATATTTGGAGTGGATGTGAAGATATTCTTGTTCAATGCCCTGCCAATCAGCAAAGAAATTGGAACACAATTCTTTTCTTTTCCCATAAAGTTTGTTTTGAAGAATCTCAATTTTATTTAATTGCCATTTATAATCTTTTATATAGGTAAATGATATTTCTAGTCTTTAAATAAAAACCTAACACCAGAAGTTTCCAGCTTATTTCAATCATGACTCTTGATGCACCGTTGATAAAGATGGCCTCCTACTACCCCATCCACATCATGATTGGAATGCATGTTATTTTGAATCCATCTCAACAACAATTATTTAATAACATAATGAAACATACAACAAATTTTCGGAAATTTTATCTCATGTATAAATCTTCATTCTCAATTAATAAACGTGAACGGACTTGAAACGAGTCTGTATATATATATATTTTTTGTTTTTACATGGGTTATAGTTATATATTTGACTTGACTCTTGACTCACTTTGTGTGAGTCCAAATAAAAAATTGATTAATTAAGAGAAGATGACCAAAATTCGATGAAACGGAGGGAAAATTTCTTATTGGGAAAGCAAAGGAGGGAAAAATTCTAAGATTCATTAGTTCCGATGCTCACACAAGAATTTTTCAGTGGACTAGTTAAAGTACAAATATACCCTTGAAAGTCAACATATTTAAATAATGATGTCTTGGAAGGGCCTGGCTAACACGACAGCCAGTCGCCCAGTAGTCACCATTTTGTCGACCATCTGCCGTTCACAAATCTCCAGTCCCTGCAATACTGTCCCCGTAACTCTAACAAGATCTTTTTTTTATAAAAAAAAAATTACAATAATTTTTTTATAAATTTTAACTTAAATTTGTATGTATTTTTTGCATCTAGATAATGTATTCATTAAAATATATTTAATAAATATTCATATAATATACTACAATTGTATGATATTTTTAGTTGCATAATTCATCAATATATTTTTGAATTATATTTCTATACAATATTTATAATTATATATAGATGATTCGGATCTATTAAATTTCAATTCAATAACTAAAAAGAATAACAAATCAAAAGTTTAAAAAGTTTAAAATTACACACTTACAGTTATACAAGAATTTTTGTCAAAAAATAAATAAATTATACAAGTATTTTTTTTCACCTACTCAGTGGCATTCTCGATATTTAAGAAGCCCGACAAGGTTCGTCTCGTCATTTTCTTCCAAAACCACAAAGCTTGTCCGAAACGATGCGGATTATGAGCTAGAGAATCTCATTGACCGTCTCTCTGGGTTTTGTTCACACACAAACACGCACACCATAACCGCCCATTTCAAGTCTATCTCTCTCTCTCTCTCTCTCTCTCTCTCTCTCTCTTATTTCTGGGTTAGGGTTTCACTTAACAAGAAAAATAAATAAATAAAAATAAATGTTGCAGAAAACCCCCTCTTCTCTCTCCAAGTCACCCAATTTCGCTCTCCCACTTCTCTCCACTTTAAGCATGGCCTAATTTTATTCGTCGTCTCTATTTACCGGTAATTTTTTCTACTGTATTTGACTTCTGTGAGCTTTTCAAGTACTTTTTTACATTGAAGCTGGATTCGTTTGTTTTATTGAGATTTTTAGGGTTTTGTAAACTTGAATTTATGTGTTTTGATGCTGTTTATTGTTTCTTGTTGATTGATGTTTTGAGTGTCAATAACTATATTGGGAAAAATTGTATTTGGTAGAAAAAAATTTGGTTTTTAATTGACTGACTTGTTGAGCTGATTGATTGACTGGTATTATTGTTGTTTTGGTCTTTGAGCATGAGTTTGTTGCTTGTGATTTTGAGAAATAGTTTGAATTATGCTTTAACTGTCGCATTCGTTTTCGAGAAAGAGCTGGGGGGAATTTTTGCTTTTCATTAAATGTTCACGCCGTAGACTATACATGTGTTATTCCATGTACTTGTACAGGGGTGGTGGCAGTCCTTGAATTAAAAATGTTTAATGTGTCTGGTAACAGGAATGCTGAAAGGTACCTGGTATTCTCCTAGAAATTGCTGACTGTCAAAGTAATGGTTTTTATTTGATTGGTTCTGTGAAACATCTGTTCTTGTGATTTTTTGTTAATCGTAATATGTTCAGGACATAACTTTTCTTGGCTTTTAGATTCAAGGTGCCGGATCATACCCACATTTGACGACTCAGCTCAAACAATTTGACTCTATCGCTATGTATAACGAAGGAGCTTCTGAGTTTATTGATCAGGGCTTGTATTATCCTACTGCCACCAATTATGGGTATTATTGTACAGGTAACGTTATAGCCCTACTGTATTGAAATTTTCTAGATGCTTAGTTGGTTATTTGTTGTGTTAATTTGTGTATTTTTCATCAAATGTTGTTAGGTTTCGAATCACCCGGAGAATGGGAGGACCACCATAAAGTTTTTGGCGTAGATGGTCCAGATTTCCAGTATGCTGTAAGGGACTCTCCCACTCTCCCACTCTCCCTCTCTTCCTCTCTAATGCAATGAGACAGTTGCATTTGTATTGTAGAATCAGTTGCTTTTTTATTAACTTCTTATATCTTGTTGTTCTCATGCTTTTTTTTTTTGTTCTTCAGGGTACACAAACTGAAAGTTTGCCTTATGTATATTATACACCTAGCTACGGATTTGCACAGTCTCCATACAACCCATACAATCCTTACATACCTGGTGCTGTAATAGGAGTTGATGGCCCATTTGTAGGGGCACAACAATACTATACCATTCCACCTTATCAGGATCCTGCATCTTCACCTGCTTATGTTCCAGTTGCCATTCAACCAGATATGATCGCAAATAGTTTACCAGAGCCCTTATTGAATACTGGTGAATCTATTTCCATTAGATCTGATGGAAGAGGTTTAAAGCATAACCTTGCATCAGCTTCTGCAGCTTTCACTGCAATCCCCCCAAAACCTGCTACAAATCAAAAAAATTCTTTGATCAGGGCATCAGAAGGGTCACGAGCAAGGGCTAGTGTCGGTGCAAGTAAGCAAGCTATGATGAATGGACTTGTACCATCTGTTAGTTCTTCTACTTCAGCGTCATCCCATGTTATTCAGGTATGCTTTTGTTTTATTCAATTGCTTTTCAATTAAGGAGGATGAGAGTTATTGCATAACAATTTTTTTTCTCCCTTAGACTTATAGTTGTGACCTTTTGGTTTTTAAAGGATGCTTGCTATCAGACAGACAGCTAGATCCGTCACCGAGATGGCACTAGGGATGGCAATTAAGCCTGAACCCGTGGGACCTGTCCGAACCCAACCCGTTTAAAGAGGTTTGGGTTGGGATAATTGTACCCCGTGGACGGGTTTGAGTTTGAAAACTGTACCTGTCACGGGTTCGGGTATGGATTTTGAAAAAAAAAAACCATACCTGAACCCGTGAACCCGTTTAGCTATGATGTGGACATGTGGATTGTGCTTGTGTTCTTATTTATTTGTTTGTGTAATTTTAATATTTTGAACTTATGGATTATGGACTTGTGTTGTGTTAGAATTTAGAACTTGAATTTATGGATTATGTATTTATATCAGAATTTTAGAATTTGAACTACAATTTTTTTTTTTTTTTTTTTGCTGTTCTAGTTTTTTTTTAAGCTATTTTTACTTTTAAGCTTAAAATGATAAATGTTCACGGGTTCGTGGGTGTCACACCCATGTACAAATCCTCTGAAGTATGTTGCTTAAATCCGTGGGTAAAACTCGAACCCAAATCCGCTACATTTCGTAGGTTTGTGGATGGGTTTGGATGTCATTTTCTTTCGCGGGTTTGGGTTTGGTTTTTCCCGAACCCGCCCGAACCCGGTCCATTTCCATTCCTAGATGGCACCCACCATTGGGGCCTGTCACATCAATGATTTTTAATTATGTTTTAAGCATATGGCGTGTTGTAAATGTGTAAAGATTTGTTATTTGAAATATATTTTTTGGACCTATTTGTACTGTGTTGTTCTAATCACTACTCGATTGCTTTCCTCTGTCACTTTTTGGTGTATTGATACCCTATCTATTTTTACAGAGCAGAATTGCTTCTGGTTCCATTCAACGTATTGATGATGTTACTGGTGGAAAAGTTCCATCTCAGCGTAATCAGTTGAAAGTTGCTCTCCCTAACTGTAATAGCTTTCCTGACTTTGGATCAAGTGCTCATGGACGATATACAGCTGATAAGCTTCGTCCCAAGGTCGGTGTTGGAAGAGCTCAGAATAATTTAAGTGGAACCCCTGATCTGTTTATGTTGGGTGAACAGAATCGGGGCCCTAGAACCAACAAATCAAAAGATCAACTGGCTGTTAAAGCCTACACAACCAAAGCTGGAGTTACCGATGCCCAAGGAAACATCATTATCTATACCGATCAGTATAACAAGGAAGATTTCTCAGTTGATTATGTTGATGCAAAATTTTTTGTAATTAAATCATATAGCGAGGATGATGTGCACAAAAGCATCAAATATGGTGTTTGGTCATCTACGTCCCATGGAAACAATAAGCTGCAGACTGCTTATGAAAATGGACAGAAGATAGCTGTTGGAAAACCTAAAGGATGTCCTATCTTCCTTTTCTTTTCCGTGAGTTCTCTGTACCAATTGTTATTGACTGACATTAATCATGACTTTATAGCCTTTTTGTGTTGAATCTTTGATCAGAAAGCTCTGATTGAGTTGTTTTCCGCTTTGATTGTGCTATGCTGATGGGACAGTTTCTTGATACAGGTTAATGCTAGTAGTCAATTCTGTGGAGTTGCGGAGATGATTGGTCCTGTTGACTTCTATAAAGATATGGATTTTTGGCAACAAGATAAATGGAGTGGTAGCTTCCCTGTCAAGTGGCACATTATTAAAGATGTGCCAAATACCTGCTTTAGGCACATCATATTAGAGAACAATGAGAATAAGCCTGTGACGAATAGCAGAGATACACAAGAGGTATACTTATTTATTTATTTTCCCTTTTTCCAAGGCATCGTACCTTCAACTTTGTTGTTGCTGCATATAGGTACTATAGTCTTGCAGGAACTCCGTTACGTTTTTATTATTACTAGTCACATCCCAATCTAGATTAATACAGTGTTTTGCATTGACTCAGCATAAGTTGAGAGTATTAATTGGTTTGCTTCATTATTATGACATGATTTGTTGATCAGATAACTTTTCGTCTGCAGATAATGCTAAGGGAAGGTATTGAGATGCTGAAAATATTCAAAAACCATCCTCTGGATACCTCTATATTTGATGATTTTATATACTATGAGAAGCGTCAGAAATTCATGCAGGAAGAGAAAGCCAGGCTATTATTTAAAAGCTTCGACGGTCCATTCTTTGTACCTGCATTAGGGCTTGCTGACAAGTTAAACTGTGTTGTTATACCTTCAAAGGAAGATGAAAAAATTAACAAGAACGCTGATCCTAACAGCTTGTTAAAAACAAAAACACCTGCAGCTGATAAAAGTTCTTCAAATACTGATGTCGCCAACTCAAGTACCAGGAATGAAAACATTGAGCAAGCTGTAGTTGAAGCGAAAGATGATGTTATGCCCACTTTAAACGTTGGGTCACTCGCTATAAACCCGAAGCTGGCTGAGTCAGATCCTCTGTCTGAATCCTGTACCACTGTTCCCAAGTCTGAAAAGGTTGATGTCTTCACAGTGGGATCAATGCCTATCAAAGTCAATGGATTTGCCGAATCTTCTGGTGTTTTAACCATTGGTACAATTCCGCTTCAGCCAAAGACACTACAGCTTGACAGAGCAGGTTCGTCTGCTAAAAACCAGTCTCAGAACTAATAACTCCAAGTTTTATACTGAAAACTCTTGGCTTTTGTGTTGGAGCATCTTTGGCATAGTAGTTTCATCGCCGGCAGATTGTTGTAAACCTGAGTGTACAATTCTTGATAAGTCTAACAGGCTATGGGAAAACTAAAAAAAGAAAAGAAAAAAATTATCTTCAGGTAACAGCTTACTGTTGCCTTTTACTCTCAATGTGTAGTATGATTTGTAGCAGTTATTTTGTCTACATTTTATACTCAAATGTTTAGAGCTTTTGTGAAGCTCCTGTATCTGCTACTGAAAAGTCAATTGTAATCTTTTCAATTTCATGTTCTTGTTCAATCAATATATTGAAGATACAAAGATTGTTTATCTTTTTTATATTTATTTTCTTCTTGTGTCAAACTCAATGTGTATGCTCTTTGCATATTTATTATGAGAATTCTTGTAAGAAGTTAAAATGCATTCTATTTGGAAAAATGCTTCCTATTTTTGTTGCTATATGCACTGCTTCAAGAATATAGGCTTCGTTTACTGAAAAATGCCTCCATATAATGGATGTATAAGTATCATATCTTATATAATATATATATATATATATATATAGAGAGAGAGAGAGCTGATCAAATGATCCTACATGTTTTTTCTTGTGGGAATTGATTCCATAATGTTGTGGAATCGAATCTTGCACGAAAATGAGATTCCATTCCATATCATTAAGTAATATGTTTCATGATGTTGTGGAATCGAATCTTGTACGAATATACGTGTGGAATTCCTGAACCTGATAATTTTCATGTGTACATTACGTCCCGTTTTAAAAGTTCAAAAAGTTCAAATTAAACTAATTTAACTCGATTTCTTCTAATTAAACCAGTAAGAAATGCAAGTTTCAACTATTTATGTATGAAAACATGGTGGAGACAGAGAGAATTCATGTACTTAACCGATTAGTTGCAATCTGATTCATATACATCAACATCAACATCAACATGATTAAATCCTGACCCTAGATCATACACTTAGATAACCGTACACATGCATATTGTTGTTGGAATTGATCATGGACCAATATTTATAGTCTTACAAAACTATCCATGCATCCCACATGTAGACACCAAATTTTATGAAACAAAACAGAGAAAAAAAAAAATATGTGTTTCTTCTTTGGTCCATCAGGACTAAATTTCCCACAATTGGTTCACGTAAAACTAACATGAGTTGATACAATCTGTATGAAATTATTAGGTGTACCTAAATAAAAGTTAATATGCTGACTGTAACATTTATTTATTTATTTATTTATTATTATTATTATTATTTTTTTATTATATATTGATCAATGGTATATATATTTAAAAGATACACAAAAACATTCACTAATTTAATCAATTTTATTTAGCATGGAATATATGTCAGGAACCATACACATACATGTGACCGCTCTAACACAGTAATAACAAAGAACCAAGTTTGTTTTTATTATTATTATTATTATTATTATTTTTTAATACAACAAAAACAACACAAAAAGTACTAATTAAGTTAGCTAGCCCCAGGCGGACCCTTAACTTGTCATTATACTCTCATTATAAGTAATCTCAGCGTAGTTATTTAGCTATTATCTCTCATTTGTGTTCAGACTCAATGATGCAAAAATTACTTGTTGGATGTAGTGGTGGCCACGGTTCGGTTTCGGTTCGGTGGCCAGCTAAAACCGAAACCGTATCCAGAAAACCGGTTTGGTACACGGTTTCTAACCGGCGGTTTTACGGTTTCGGTTTAGGTTTCGGTTTAAAAACCGACGGTTTTGGGTTCGGTTTCGGTTTTTCAAAAAAAAAATTCAAAAAAAGTGCCACGTGGCAGCTTCTGATTAGTCGATGTTTTTTTTTTTAAAAAAAATTTAAAAAAAAAAACCGGCGATTTAACAGCGGTTAAAACCGTCGGTTTAACCACCGGTTTTTGACGGTTTTTGGAAGTACCCAAACCGAAACCGTAACCGTTTCAACCTGTTTTGAAACCGTCGGTTTCGGTTTCGGTTTTAGAGCGGTTTTTGGAAGTACGGTTTCGGTTAAACCGTGGGTAAAACCGTCGGTTTAACCGAAATCATGGCCACCTCTAGTTGGATGGTTGAAGGACCTTTTTATTTTTATTTATTAGTTCTACCTCTTGGTTCTTTGTCCTTCGGGTTTCCCTAGGCTCGTTTTTCTTGACATTCGCCATTTCGTGTCGACTCTTAGGCTTTTTATGCTGCTCAGTATATCGTCCTTCCTTTGTGTTTGTCCAAAACTCAAGTACATCTAATTGATGTGAAAGTTCTTCGAATTTTTCCTTTTCCTGTTTAAATTTCTTAAACAATTTTATGTACTCCCTACAGGGTTTAGGTTTAGTGGTATACATGGTTAATTTGAATAGCAAATTTGAGCTTTTTCTTCTCAATTTATAGGATGAAACCATATAATAATTATTATTATCATCTTCATGATAGAGAAATGATTGGGAAGGTTGTTTCACAACTTGTGAGTTGTGACTTGGTAACAAAATTAGCATGATTTCATATAATTTTAAACATTTTTATTTTTTTTAACTAATCAAATATTTATATCCATTCATTTTAACAATATATTTTTAATATAATTAATCGTTATAAAGATTTATTTGTTTCGTTTACGTAATCAATTGAATAACTGACTCTGCATTTGTGTCAAGTGTACTGATTACTCTTATCTCATAATAATACATACAATAATAAAATAAAATAAAATAAAATAAAAATAAAAATAATGTTATAGATATTCATCCTCCAATTGGACTTCTAAAGGGAAATTCCTTTAAAACACAATTATAATTAATCCTTTAATCTACAAGGAAAGGAAAGGAGCCTGCAACAAAGAGGATCCACTTGTACTACACATTGTACTGCACAAAGTACACATTCATAGGGGTGAGCATAAAATCAGGTTGGATTGAAATTTTTCCGATCCAACCAAATAAAAAAGAGTGATAATATTTACACAAATTATAAATTGTACGTATATGTACCTCTCTCGTAAGTATGCCCCCATTAAATTTTTTAAAAGAGAGTTTCTTCCTATAATTCAATGTTTTTCTTTTTACACTTCATTTCTAAAGAAACCCAATTCTAAAAATTTAAATTTTAAAAAAATTCTAAAGACTTTTTTTTTTTTTTTTTCAAAATTATTCCTTTAATCTTTTGACACTCATATTCTAAAGACACTCCATTAAAAAAATATATTTATAAAGACACTAAATTTTTTTTTTTTTATATTACCCCTTTTGAATACTTCTATTTAAAAATTTTGAAATTGAAATGGAAAAAAGATGTGAAGTAATCAAATAAAAATAAAATGGAGAATAAAACTGAAGAAAAGTTAAGAGATCAAAACAATAAGAAAAGCTTTGGAGATCAATATGTGAAAATAGAAAAACGTAAAATATTTATTTTTCTCTTTTGAAACGTAAAATAATGGTCAATAGCGAATTTTTAATGATGTCTAAAAATGATAATAACAAATAGAAACATATACGGGAGTTCTTGTTATTTCAAATCGAGAGACTGTAATCAAGGACAGATGCAGTGTAGGACGAGGAGGGGCCTCTGCCCTCCCTAATAAATTTACCTATGTTTTAATTTTTATAACATCCTTGATTTTCATGTTTTTATGTTTTTATGTTTTTATCCTTAGTTTTCATGTTTTTTGTGTTTTTGTCCCTATTTCCTTTTTTATTTTTCTAGTTTTTATAAACGAGACATCTAATATTTTTTCATCAAATCACATTTAAAAAATATCTTTCATTTTATATATAATATTTCTATGAAGCTTAAATATAAATGAAAATTAAATCATAACATATATGTTCTATCTAAACTAATATTATTTTTTCATTCAAATAATTTTGTTCTCTCCTACGATTTTACTTATCTCATTCACCCTAATATCATGTATTATACTTTTGATGTGTTATTTATTTTTAAATAATCAATGTGTTAATTTATATAATTAAAATATGTCAACCAAACATATACATGAGTTAGACAATATGAGGTTGACACAGTGGTATATATGCCCTTCACACTCACACCGCAAGGTTGTGGGTTTGAGTCTCCCCCCTCCCCAAACTCTCAAATTATTATAATATTTCAAAAATATATATACATATATATATATATATATATATATATATATATAAATATATATATTTATGTTTAACTATTAAGATATTTTATCAAACAAACGTTTTTAATTTTTAAAAATTAAAATATTTTTTTGATGTTAGAAAAATAATACGAGTACAATTAATTTTTAATTAATTTTCTAACTCTTAAAAATTATTATTGGATCATGAATAAATGGCCAAAAAGTTTTTCTATATTATGTTTAGAGTAATTTTAGACATTTCAACTCTATAAATTAACTTGTATTCCAACTACTAATGTGTCAATTGACAAATGAATACAGTATTTTTTATTAATTGTTTCTTTAACATACCCTCTAAAATACATTATATAACTTATTATTTTACGATGCTTCTGTTGAAACAATTTATGGCTCTGTCCCTGACCGTAATGCACAAGTGACCTAAATTACTTAAGCAACTAGTTAAAGAAAAAATGTGCTAAATAAAGAATAAGTGCGATAATGATTTTGTAATTAGTCTTAAAAAACAAAATTACAAGCAAAAACATACCCTACGCGAGAGTTCTTGTTTTCCAAATCGAAAGTCTGCACACGTGACCTAAATTAATAAACCAATTAGTTTAAAACAAAATGACGAATTTAAAAAAAAAAAAACAAGAGCATATACAAGAGTTTGAAATTTAATAAAAAAGAAAATGGTGGAATTTATAATTTATTATTAAAATATTAATATTATTGCCCATCCCAGCCAGTAAACAACTAAATCCGTTGTGTTAATATAGGAGTATAACATTGTGAATTGGTCACGTGATATAGTTGGGTTTGACGTTTTACGGATGTTTGAATTGTTGAATACTCTATTCTACACAATGAGTAGAAGAGAAGGCTATATTGATTGTTTGGGTGAAAATGGTATTTTATTTTTTAAGATTTTAGGAGCCTAAGCAAAACCAAATCTTAATTGTACCAAAAGCACTATAGATATGAATTTGGATTCTCTCATTGTCTAGTTTTTGTTTTTTGTTTTCGTAATCAAGTGATATCTAAATATAAGTGTTTCGTTCAAATTCAAACTATTCAATTTTTCTTTTGTAAGTTGATCATTGAACGAACATCCATCCAATGGCACAAATCTCTCCACTTGCTACAATTTCATCTATCTTCCTCAGTTTCGTCCAGTGTCAAAACATCGCCACTTTTCAGTTAACCGAAGGAGGAGGAGGAGAACGGTTGTTGTTAACTTTACGGTATAGTTGGACTGAGCTTTTATATATATATCAGTGGGACTTCCTTTTTGGGCTGGACTGCCGGCCTAATTCACTCAAAAATAGCCCATGAAAAGGAGTTCACTGATGGATTAAACGACCACGTACGTATATAAAATTATGCACAAGAGTTTTTCAAGACTTTTGGACTACAAAAGACGTTGCACAAATTATAGTTTAAAATATTTAATATTCGCAAGTTTCGCGATACATCTATCGATATTTCTATATTTTAAGAAAATATTTTCCATAAAATATCTAGAAAATATTTGTAAAGATCCATGATATTTCCGTAAAATATCTATATCGGCGAACATGTAATGTATTTTTTTTTTCATATAATATCATAGATATTTCCATATCTATCGATGATATTTCTGTCAATGTAAAGTGAAAATTTGATGATATTCGTTGATGTTTTTATCTACTTTTTTGTTTTTTGTTTTTTTTTTTTTTTTTTTTTTTTGTTTTTTGTTTTTGATGTAATATATATATATATATATATATATATATATTTATGAAAATTAATTACGGAATAAACATAAAATGAAAAACTTTAAACTATTCAAAAATCAAAAGTAAAATTGTGCATATTTGTAATAGCTATTGCCTACTCATACAAAATAATAATAATAATAATAATACAATAATATTATAATATTGTATCTATCAAGATGATAGCCGTACTATATATTATATTTGACCCACTTAAATCTTCCTTTTGATATTATTAACTTGTATAATTCAAATTATTGTAGAATAAAGTTTTAATAGAATATTTTCAATTTTATACCGTTTGTACATATATTATATTTATACCATAATTATTATATATTATGGCTTTTTATTGGTTAGATTATTGATTATTTAAAAAAAAAAAAAAAGAGTTTCATTAAGAATTTTTTTTTTTTAATAATATTTTTAACAAAAATTCCATATGTTCCTTTAATTTTATGCCAATATTCATCGATATTGATAATTTTATTATTATTTTCACCAAATCACAATATAAGTTGATATCGATATTTCCATAAAATTACAATACTGATATATTAATACATATTGATATTTTCCATCGATATTTCCATCAAATCGCAGCTGTGTAAATTTGTGTAAATTTGTCCATAGGGATATTTTAGTCTTTAAAACTAGAGGAATTTTAATTTTTTTACCGAATCATGAATGATGATGAATCACATGAGAGAACAGAATCAGCAGAGCGCGGATTCCAACTGGGTTCAGAGAAACGTGTCTAGACTGAAAAAAAAAACGTCTCTGACGCTGTACCCAGTACCCAGCACCACTATCTAATTGGCTTTCAAACTACAAACTATCAATTTCTTCACTGTTGAGTGTTGACTGCTCTGCTCCTGCTTCTACTTCTCCGTCCGATCAGGTGTCCTTGGTGGTTGTAAGTCACTTACAGGTATACCACTTTTAATTGCGAGTGCTTTTAATGTGTTTTGGTTTAGTTTTAGCTCACAGTTTGCTTGATTTTTTGTGTTTTTGTTTCTGCAGAGACTTCGAGACAGTTTGCTTCATTTCTGTGTTTTTGTTTTTGCAATTTCTGGCAAAATGGTTTGTTGTAATTTTAATCACTATTTTTGTTTTCTTTTCAAAAAAGAGTTGTTGAAATGGGTGTTTATGTTGAATTACTGATGATTTTGTAGAGTGGAAATAAAGATAAAGGGAAAGTTGTGGACCCAAAGCCTGAGAGGTCGGACTCTGAGTTCCCAGATGACACATTGTACTCAACACAAGTTGGGGTATGACTGATTCTTTTTTTTTTTTTTTAATAGATTGTGTAAATTTGAGCTGGTTTTGTTAGGTTCTGGTACTAAATTATCAGAAAATTTTTTAAGTGTTTGAGATTTGGTTGCTGGATTTTGAGTTTACTCAAGTGAAATATTGGGTAGTTCTTAGTTGTTAGTTGATGAAGCAGTGAAGAAATTACCACTTGTTGATAAATGTTGTGCAAAGACAACTTTTTCCATGGTGGATTATCGTGCATGCACAACATAAGCAATCTTTATACAGGTTGCAACAGGAAGGCCTTGTGAAATGCACTAATTCATTTAGTAGATTCATGTCCTGGTCCAATGGAAATTTTTGTCATGTAGAAGCCACTTGGTAAAGGGTTTGTGGGGAAAAAACGAAATGTATCCATTTCTGATGACATATGTTTTGGGGAAATCAATATTCAGTTTAGAGTTTCAACTCATTTCATTTGATTGACTAGAGATTGCTATTTGCATGTAAATGCCGGTAGGTGTTTTCTTATATTAATTTTGGTTTCTACATCATTTTACTCATGTAGCTGTTAATAGTTTTTTTTATTTTTTTATTTTTTTATTTTTTAAGATATTAATTTATGCGTTGGCATATGGATTGAATTATCCATGGCACCATTGAATGTGTTTAGCTTTTTGCATAACTAATTTACTTTTTGGGGTCTAGACATTGAATTGTATTTGTTGAAATCGAAGTCTTCAACCTTTAGTTTTTCTGTGATTTCAGAATAATGTTGCAAGTTCTTCTGGAAGTATTCTTAGATCATCTTTTATTACGATGGGATTTGCACCACCTCTTGTTGACCAAGTGATTGATGAAAAAGGTATCTTTCTTTCCATGGATGAAGATCAACTTAATTTTTGTTTATTTTGCTGGAAGTGGGATGGAGATAGATGAAATGAACAATGCCATGATATAAAATTTATTGATAGAGAGGAAAATATTCACATGAAGACAACCTATAATCTTCCGCTTTGGCTTCATAGTTTATCCAGGATATACTTGATGCCCAACTATTTCCTACAATTTCTAACTAATAAAAACTGTATGATATAATTAAATCTTTTGTCACTCCCTGATTTCTACCCTTTCTGATCTCCAGGTGAAGACGATGCTGACTTGATACTTGAGACTCTCTTCAAACATTCTGTAAGTAATCAGATGGTGTCTACTGGTTGTGCATGTTCTCATGAATTTTGGGGAGAAAATTGATATAAACATGTTATTTGCTTAAACCGAGACTTTATATGCAGTTTCAGAACTCTGCCAACTGTAGTTTAAAATTCTTGTAACAACTTCTCTCTCTAATTTCTTTTGTATATAATGAGAAGCACATCATTTTATGAGCTTTACCATGTTATATCAATAGACTTAGTTTCATGATATTACTCATAATAAAAGGTTGTGGTGGCTGATAGTAGCCCTGCTCTGCACTGAAATAGGGTCAGGGTCTTCAAAGTTCAGATGCCCAATCATCAGATTCTTTAGAGAGCTTGTTTGGTGACCTGGACGATACCTGTGGTGCTCCAGAGACTTCAACATTTATTCAACCAAAACAGGTAAGCTTCTGTCTTCTCGTTTTATTAAGGAAGTGACATTTTCTGCTAATCTTGATAACTCAACATGACTTTCTAATCAACCAAGGGGCTACTGGTTATTTTTTTTATTACTATAAGTGGACCGTGTTTTGAGTCCCAATGCTTTCTCAAGGTGAAACATGTTGGTTATGTTGGTATTCCTGTCTTGGGCACTTCAGAATTGCAGTATGTTTTATATTGGCTTATTCTTCAACTTTTGTAGGAGCCTGATGCATTTGATGCCAATAATGATGATGACGACAAAAGGGCGACCTTACTAATCATGAATTTTTCTGTAGATGAAGTTGACTCTGCATTGGATAAGCTTGGTATGTAGATAGTTTACGAAGTTTCTATTATATGAATATAGTTTATGAAGTAATATGGTTATACCATAATTAATATACCTGTAAATTATTGGTATGACCTTTAGGTGTGTGCTAGTCCATCACGTGTTCACTCTTTCTTCAGAGTGTTAGTACAGCTTTGACTATGATACTTCACCTAAGATTTATTGTGGCTGTTTTTTCTGTTATAGCAACCTTTTTTTTGCTTTTAGAGTACTTATATACTGTTAAAATGGATTGTCTCACCAATGCTACTTACAGGATTTGATGCTCCTGTTACTGAACTTGTGGACTTCATCTTGGCTGCTCAAATAGCTGCAAAATTTGACAAGGAAACAGATGATTTGCCTCATGAGGACGAACCAAAAACAGAGGTTATCGTTTATATATATTTTTTTAAATAATAGTTGTTGGTTGACCTCTTTTAGACACAATCACCATTTCCCAACTGGCCCTATGTTCTTTTCAATTTTAATCAGGACTTCATAATGAAACTAGACTATTCTGAATCAATTTTTTGCATTTTCTATTTAAAATAACATGGAATATTCATTGCATTTGTCCTTCTTCAGCATTATACTGCATAGCTGAAATTTCATTATCTAAATAAAATGTTAATCTTCATGGTAGCATATGTATTACGATTTCTCTCCATTGGTGATATAATATTAAATTGATAACTGTCTAAAGTTTGTGCACTCTCGTTTGACTAGAATTCTGATTCTGCATTCATTTGCAAATGCTTATGAGTCTCTTAGGCATCATTTTCTTGCATCTTATGATGGAACCACATGGGTAGAACTGGTGTGACTGACTTAAAAAGAGTAGGATCTGAAATATGAATGGGAAGTATCTTCAATCATTTAGTCACTAAAAGATGCATTGTCACAATTTCATGAACAAAGTATGGAATATTTTTTAGCAGTGTTATTATTATGGTTTTGTTGCGCTGATGTTTGTGGTACATATAACTTGAATAGTATCTAATACCTTATTTGATCTTGGACTACCAGGCCCACCAGGGTGCTAATGATGAAATCTTATATGCAACCATGCAGAAAACACTTCAGTTGCTTGAAATGGGTTTCTCTGAAAATGAAATTTCATTAGCCATTGAGAAGTTTGGTGAGTAGTGACAATTTTCGCTTTTGGGATGCCACTATATTTGAGAAGCCTGGTGAACAAGCTCTGAAATCGGTGTTCTTTTTTCCCTTTTAAATGGGTGTTCTTTTCTCTGAAATTTGAATGGCCTATTAGTATTTAATCATTTGTTCTATTTCAGGTTCTGAGGCTCCAGTTGCAGGGCTTGCTGAATCCATTTGTTTAGGCGATCTTGCTCCTAACGAAAGAGCTAAGGTTTTTCTTTTTCTGTTTTACTTTTGTTTCTGTCAGTTGTCAAATTTTCCAGTTCATAACCATTCATATATGCTGTTTGGATTTAATATTCAATGACCAGAAAATGATTGTGTGAGTGTAACTTTCTCAATTAATATCTCTTATTGCAAATGTCCTAGCATGGTGGTTTTTGACTAGAAGAATCCGCTTATGTGAGGTTTGGTCATAGGTCAGAAAAAGGTCTTTCTTGGGTTGACAATATTGGTGCCTTGGAATTTCTGACTCCAAATTATGTAAATGTTATTTAAATTATATGGTCACAGAAAACCTTAGTTATTTGCTTATGTGTTGACTAGAGGCCAGATTATGTTAGTTTTTAAGGCACTTGAGGTTGTTTTGTATACTTATTTTGTCACTTTGTTTTGTACAGAATTCCTCTAAGGCTTTCACCCCAAACCATTCACGTATGGGGATGGAAAATGGCCTAAGACATCAGTCATATGGTGGACTGAAAATTAAAACCGAGGATATCATACCAGATATTGTCGCTCAATCAAGTCGAATGAGCACAGAGGACACTAATAGAGGGAAAAGACCAAAAGAAGAGTATTTTGATGACTTTCCTAATGCTGTTGCTTCTCGGATTCATATACTAGATTTTGGGAGAAATCATAAAAAGAAAAGGCCAAAACAAGGTTATATGAATAACACAAGTTCTGTCCTTGACTCGGCATGGCTGGAAGAAAAAGTCAACCCTAACCTTGCCAATCTTGAAATGAAGATAGCAACCAAATCAAATCCATGTAGGAGTATTCCTGAGGGGGAGTTTAAACCTCCATATTTCCTTTATGGAAACATTTTCAATTTGCCAGGTGATACTTGGACCAGAATTTCACAGTACTTGTCAACTGAACCTGAACTTGTGAATACTCAGTTCTACTCAGCATTGAGTAGGAGAGAAGCCTATGCTCACAATCTTCCACGAGAAAGTAGGTTCAACATCGTCCCTAAGTCAGCAATGACCATACAAGATGCGATCCCAAATACTAAGAAATGGTGGCCATATTGGGATACCAGGAAGCACTTGAGCTGCCTCAGCTCTGGAATTAGTGGAATCGTTCCTCTCTGCAATAGGCTTGGACAGATGATAACTAATTCTAGAGGAGTGCTCTCATCAGAACAGCAGAAGAGTATCCTGCATCAATGCGGGATGTCCAATCTTGTATGGGTTGGCAAGGACAAACTTGGCCCCTTAGCTCCTGAACATTTAGAAATCATTCTAGGCTACCCAATGAATCACACTCAAGCTGCTGAATGGAGTTTGGCAGAGAGGCTTGAATCACTCAGATACTGCATTCAGACAGACACCTTGGGGTTTCACCTTTCTATTTTGAAGGCTAAGTTCCCAGAAGGGCTAACAATGTTGTCGGTATTCAGCGGAATTGGAGGAGCAGAAGTTACTTTACACCGGCTTGGTATCCGTTTGAAAGGTGTTATTTCTATAGAGTCTTCTGAAACTAATCGAAAGATTCTCAGGAGGTGGTGGCAGACAAGTGGACAAACGGGGGAATTGGTACAGCTAGAAGACATTCAGACGCTAACAACCAAAAAGCTTCTAAATCTGATTCAAAAATTCGAGACTATCGACCTTGTAATTTGTCAGAACCAGTGTCCGTCCTCTTCAAAACGTTCTGTAACGACTGCACAGGTAGACAATCTACCCGGTTTTGACTTCTCTTTGTTTTATGAGTTTGTTCGTGTTCTACAACGCGTAAGGGGTTTGGTGGGAAAAAAGAACTGACAATACTTTCCCCTGTTGTACATTAGAATCCATAATAGATGATCTCATTCACACTTTCAGTTTGCAACTCTCTTTAACCAAATGGTTAGCTATTCAGTCCTAATTGCAAGGGAAAACAATAATATTTTTTTAGAATATAAAATGCTTTTAGTCAGTGATAATATATCTATTTTAGTTTCTCATGATCATTTTATAAGTTTGCATCATCATCACATTCTTTGTTGCCTCTTTGAATTGTTGTTATATCTGTGAGTTGCTGAACAAAAAATTACTGTGTCTGCATCATCAGTCAAAAGCTCTAATCAGCAAGAATCATTTTTCATGAATCATGATGAATCTATGAACTCTATATATATATATATATATATACTTCTTTATCTATGATTTATGAATGCAGACATGAAGCTTTAACATGGGATAGACAAAAGTTTCATCTTTTGTTATGTTTTTGACAAGTGCCATTGTTTTGAGTCCACAACAAACAGATAGGACAATCTCATGGAGGACAGTTTTGCCCCCTGCATCAAAAATTAAAGGCAACAGTGCAACCAATGCATGATTGATGATACTGTCAAAATCAAAAAAGCTCACTTTGGTGATGTTGGTTTGTCTTTTCCCTTAAAAAGCCTTTGTGATTCATGTTTCAAGTTTCAACTCCTTTGAAGTTTGAACTGAGAATTATTACATGTTTTGTGGTGGACAAAATCAATAAGATTGCAGCTCCTCATAAAGCTTTTGGCCTTAGAAATGGATTCTGAGCCCCAATTCTATACTTGTTTCCTTTATGTTCGAGATTTAACATGATTGTTGATAAGTAGACCTGGCTCTATCTACATGGATACCCCCTCTACTATGTAGACGGCACGGGGATCGTTAAAAACTCGGAGCAGTATCACATTTTAGAAATCAAGGGTTACATTTTTAATGACGGAAATGTGTTTTCGGTTTATAATAGAATGACCGGTTGCATGAAGTCTTTGGTGTGCAGTGAACCCATGAGGATGGATGAAACTCGTACGAGTTGTAAAGCGGATAATATCTACACGGTGAGTAACTATTCTGAGAACTTTTTTGTGATCCTGACCCATGAACTATAACATCTCATATCATGTTGGTTCAGTGAATATATGGGTGGTTAGATTTGACGATGAATGGATGAATGAAGATACATTGGGGGGGCCCCCCTATTAACATCAAAAAGAAAAAGAAAAAATTGCTTTGAATGATATCTACTTGATGATTTTTTGATATTTTATAGAACAGTTATTGAGTTCAATCAAACCAAATGATTTCACCATTTGATTTTGTAGCACAAACATATAATAATTCATATTTCTATTGTCAAAAAACTGTGTTTTGATGTGATTGAGAATTTATAAATAACATATACGATTTAAAATTGCATCACAAGTTGTTTTAATAGTATTTTATGTATAATAAATGTTGTTAATGGCAGTGTGTTGTTTAATCTAAAATTGAATAAAGAAACTATTTTTCTTTGTATGACATCCTCCTCGAATGCCAACACTCTACTTTTTTTTTTTTTTTTTTCTTGGAAATTTGAATATGAAGAATCTTCAACATAGTAATTCTATAAATAAAAAATGAAATCCCACTTTCTCTTTATAGAAAATTAAAAAGAAAAAAGAAAAAGGATTAGTTGTTTGTGGCATTAATTTAAGTAAATATTTGAACATACGGTGTGCATCTCCCCTACCACATTCATCAATAACCTGAAATCTTGAACCTTATTAAGTCTCAACGAACTCATATCTTTAATTTTGGTAAATTTTGATAGACTCTTGATCTAACCGATGTCAACCCTTAATAATGTAGACTCTTATTAACCTCTGTCAAACCTTACCGAGTCTCGGTGGGCCTTGAGACCTTATTCGGCTTTTATCATGTTTATTTATTAGTTTGATTCTTATTAACGTGTTCAGACATATCATATATAACTTAACGACGTGAATAGATACGTAAATCACGGGCTGTAACTGTGTCTGGTCCAAGTCCACTCGAGTTGATGGGCCTGTACCGGATATTCTCAGTTTCATTGGCTATTGCCTTTTTTTTTTTTTTTGGTCGAAAATAAAAATAGAAATTATATAATTCACAAATCTTATATTGAAAATTTCAATTATTTTATTATAAATTTAATATTTAATTTTACAGAGGAAACGTGATTATCGGACCCTCATGTACACATTATTATTCTCTCTTTTTTTTTTTTTTTTTTTTTCATTTGATACAGACAAAACCGACAATCAAATTATTGGTCAAAATGAATGGATTAAGAATGTCTTTTTCAAGTAGAAAAACATGACATGAGAGAAGCCATCTAATATCTATAAACCTAACATTAATATTTTTTTATTATTATTTTTTTTTTCATGTTGTCTTATTGGACTAGTTAATGCACCGCCTACAACATTAATTTCCTCTACTCTTCGATAATAATTTAATGTTTTTTTTTTTATAAAAAAAATCTAATATAATTTAAATAAATTGATTATAGTGATACTATACCATTTGACAATATATTTGGACACCAAATTTAGATAAAATAATATTAATGTTTTTTAAATATATATACATATGAAAAAAGTGTAATCACAACCCAGTTATATATTTCCATAATCGAATGAAAAACCCAGATGTATACTTCTATAATCGGAAGAAATCAGCTCTTGATACCAGAATTTATATATAGAAGAATAAATATCATTAAAAATGAAGAGTAGTGTTAACTTGTGTTTATGACATATATTAACAACTAAAAATTTCCAATAAATATAAATGCAAAGGTAAAGACAAGACAATTAATACAATAATTATGTATTTATTGGGCTTTTTATTATAGCAAATTTATAGTTGGGATTTAAATCAATTGTTAAAAAAATAGTATCCCAATTTATATCTAATCAACCAAATTAGATATATCTTATACACATAACTTAATTTGATCGTTAAACATATATCGAATGAAATATCATTTTTCGACCGATGATTTGAATCCCACTGTACAGAAACTATCAGAAACTCCTTTGTTTGGTTCTTCTAACTTCCAAGCCAGCTTGTCATTGACTGGCACCTCTCTCTCTCTCTCTCTCTCTCTCTCTTGTATGCATTAAAAAGTTCACTTTTTTCTTTCCTTTTTTTCATATCACACTCTCAATCTCTTATTTTTCTTTTATTAAAAACCCAGAGAAAATAGCCAACTACATACATGTTCAGATTTTCACTTGTTTTGAGTTGGTAAGTGGGTGAGTTGAGTACCCTACATTGCATATTAACTTTGAATCTTCTGTCTTTACATAAGTTTGATTAACATTTCTTTTTCCTGATTCTCACTAGTTTTTTTTTTCTGGGGTTCCTTTCCTGTATTAGCTTTTGCTTTTTTGTTACTTTGTTTTTTTGATGAGCTCTGACAGTGATGTTATTTTTTTTTTCCATTCCCTTGTGACCCACATTGTTACTTACCAGCAAAATATCTACAGTGACCTTCTCAACCTCTTTTCAGGTTATATGTTTGGAGGTTTCTTTACAACTTTTCTCTGTGTTCACATTCTTTGAAGGTAAATATCTTCACTATAAGCTAATGGGTTGTCTTGTTCATAGCTAATGTGTTTTTGAAATTGGGTTTGTTTGTGATCCTAAAAGTCCTAAGATTTAATGAAATGCTGTGAGATTTATCATTTATGACTCTGGCTATTGCTTTATGGGCACAAGTTTCTAGCTTTCTAATGGGTTCTATTATGAATATGTTATTGGAGGTCTTTTCATTTCATAGCTTGAATTGATTTTTCCATATTCTTCTCTGTGTTTAGCAGATTTCGGATTGTTTGTTCATCCAATTCCAGCATTGGTTACCTGTGTAACAGTACGGTGAAAGCAATTTCTTTGTCGACAACTTAAAGCTTTGGCCTCTCAGTGAAAGCACTCAAAAAAGTGCTTTGGTGGTCACAGTAGCAATCATGGAAGAGAGCTTCGTACCATTTCGCGGAATCAAGAATGATCTTCAAGGGAGATTGATGTGTTATAAGCAGGACTGGACTAGTGGCTTTAGTGCAGGCTTCAGGTATATGTTTTTCAATTCATGTAATAGATCTATAAAAGCTTCTCATACCAAAAGAATTTCGGATTCTAACTTGTTTAAATTGATGTTAGGATTCTAGCCCCCACGATGTATATATTTTTCGCGTCAGCAATTCCGGTTATTGCATTTGGGGAACAATTGGAAAGAGATACAGGTAGTGTGCCACATTAGTTCAAACTTTGATACTCATTTTTCATTAAATACCAAAATTTAACCGGGGTTTAATCGTGCCAATATCGAAAAGCTTATACAGAACTTATGGTATTTACAGATGGGACTCTCACAGCAGTACAAACATTAGCTTCTACAGCATTATGTGGAATCATACATTCATTCATAGGAGG
The DNA here is from genome assembly GCA_035582765.1 of Acer negundo. Classification (NCBI taxonomy): domain Eukaryota; kingdom Viridiplantae; phylum Streptophyta; class Magnoliopsida; order Sapindales; family Sapindaceae; genus Acer; species Acer negundo. The sequence goes on along the minus strand of CM069233.1, from coordinate 44,741,832 downwards.
GCAGCCTTTGCTGATTCTTGGAGTCGCAGAGCCAACTGTGATTATGTACACATTCATGTTCAATTTTGCCAAAAGTAGGCCGGATTTGGGTTCAAAGCTCTTTCTAGCATGGAGTGGATGGTATTCTCTTGTTTTTTGCTTTTGAAATTGAACTGTGAAATATCTGATTGGTCTTTATATGACTTTTAATCTTCCCTTGTTTAGTTAAATATTTTAGTACTACACTAACATGGCCGTTTAATTGGGCAGGGTATGCTTATGGACCGCCACCTTGCTGTTCCTATTGGCTATCCTAGGAGCCTGCTCTATTATCAATAGGTTTACTCGTATAGCCGGAGAATTGTTCGGCCTTCTTATCGCAATGCTTTTCATGCAGGAAGCCATCAAAGTAAGAAAAGTCCTCATTTGATATTCTAGAGCGGTTGATATTTTACCCTAAACTGATTATATTATTAAGTGGAATGCATTGATTCCATGAGTAGTTGATATGCATTTAAGTAGTTTATAGTTGTTCATAGTATGCCTTATAGTTGGACTAGCTCTAAAAACTATTTTGTTGCATAAATTTGAAATTCTGACTATGTCATCAATTTGGTTTCCTAGGGACTAGTTGATGAATTTCACATATCAGGAAGAGGAAATCCGAATTTGATCGAGTTTCAACCTTCATGGAGATTTGCCAATGGAATGTTTGCTTTGGTTCTATCTTTTGGCCTTCTGCATACAGCTTTGAGAAGCAGAAAAGCAAGGGCTTGGCGTTATGGGTCTGGTCAGTATTATCAGGTCTAGAGTGTCTTTACAAACTTGCAGTAATATCACCATTTGCAAATATAACTCCTTTCAGGAGTATCAATACCGTCACGAGTCTTACATGCATCAGTGTGATGTATCAAAAAATTGTACTAATTATTGAAATTCTGTATGTTACTGTTATCCGTGAATATTTATCTATAGACTCGCATCTTTTGTAGACTAAGAATTTTGTTCTTTATTTTCTTTCCTACAGGGTCATTGCGAGGCTTCATAGCAGATTATGGTGTGCCATTGATGGTTCTGGTTTGGACAGCTGTTTCTTACATACCGCATGGAAGTATTCCAAAAGGAATACCAAGGCGCCTCTTGAGTCCGAATCCATGGTCACCGGGTGCATATGAGAATTGGACTGTCATAAAGGTAAAGCTTTGAGAAAGAACCTTCTTTTTTTTTACCTTCTATGTTTCATAAATTTCCATCTCTTACATCCGAACAATGTACTAATGGAATAATGCTAAAAACCGACAGGACATGTTTAATGTGCCGGTTCTTTATATAATTGGAGCTTTCATCCCAGCAACAATGATCGCAGTGCTTTATTATTTCGACCACAGTGTTGCATCTCAGCTTGCACAGCAAAGCGAATTCAATTTGAGGAAACCTTCTGCTTTTCATTATGATTTACTTCTCCTAGGATTCTTGGTAACAAAATCCCCTTCTCTAACAATCGTTTTTTTTATTTATTTATTTATTTCATGTGCTGTGTTTTTTTGCTTTTCTTTTTCTAAGATCACAAATTATGGCACTCCATCTTCTCTGGTGTTGAACATTACACTGGTCAGTGTCTAATAGTCCGCAACTGATTTCCAGGTAATAATCTGTGGTCTGATTGGTATCCCTCCGTCAAATGGTGTCATTCCACAATCTCCAATGCATACTAAAAGCTTGGCTACCCTGAAACACCAGGTAGGCATATCGTGTGCATATGGAGTTTGGCCCGAAGCTTTCCTGGAACTAATATTAATTTAGGCATTTTTCTTCTTTTTGTGACCATGAAGTTCCATTTTTCCAGCCAACATAATCACCCCTAATCTCAATTACTGATACTAGAAGTATAGAATTGTTAGAGTGTAAACACAATTAACGTCTGTTAACAATCTCTTCAAATTGCAGTTACTTCGTAATAAACTTGTGACAGCTGCTCGCAAGTGTATGAGTAGAAATTTAAGCTTGGGACAAGTGTATGGAAGCATGCAAGAAGCATATCAACAGATGCAATCCCCACAAACTTATCAGGAACCTTTGGCACAGGTATATTGGCTTGACATCATATTTCATTTGTTGTTATTCCATATGATATAACAAGAACCGTAAATTTGTATCTACAATCGACAAAACCATGTTAATGAAATTTAAGAACCCAGAGAATTGTTTGAACATATCAAGAAATTGATGTAGAGTTTAATAATTCCTACATCGAAATTTTCAAAGTCTAATATGCAATGACTATTAAATTAGCAACACGCAACCTTGCCTAAAACTTGTTTTGTTAACAGGGTCTAAAGGAGTTCAAAGCTTCAAGCATGGGGAATATCGAAGGTCCGGTTGATGAGAAAGTATTCGATATTGAGAAAGAGGTTGATGATTTATTGCCTGTTGAGGTGAAAGAACAACGGCTCAGTAACTTGCTCCAAGCTATATTGGTAGGAGGATGTGTTGCAGCAATGCCCGCCCTTAAAATGATCCCTACTGCGGTACTCTGGGGCTATTTTGCCTACATGGCGATTGAAAGCTTACCGGGTAACCAATTCTGGGAGCGGATCTTATTGCTCTTCACTGCTCCGAGCAGAAGATACAAGTAACTCATTAACTCTCTTTTTTCCAATTATGTTATCTACTTACTACTGCAGAAAATAACCACACCAGCATTTCTCTTGCCCTTATTTGTAACAGAGTACTGGAGGACTATCACGCCACATTTGTGGAAACTGTACCTTTCAAGACAATTGCAGTATTTACTATTTTCCAGACCGCTTACTTGCTAGTCTGTTTCGGGATTACATGGGTTCCGCTTGCTGGGGTCCTTTTCCCTCTAATGATCATGCTTTTAGTTCCTGTCAGACAATACATTTTGCCGAAGTTTTTCAAAGGTGCACACCTTCAAGATTTAGATGCCGCGGAATATGAAGAAGTTCCTGCTTTATCGTTTAATCGCCCATCTGTAAGTTATTAACTTTCTGTACTTCTTAACAGCCTAAAAATATCATTTATCATTCGTCTGTCCAGTAACGCATTTCGTCTTACTTTTCTTGTATGTTTGATGCTTTCACTTCAGGAAAGGGAGATGAGTAGTAGGACTGCTTCATTTGCAGATGATGGGGAAATATTAGACGGGATGGTTACACGAAGCCGGGGTGAGATTAGACGCATTTGCAGTCTCAAGCTCACAACTGACAGCGCAACACCGATCAAAGAATTCAAAACCTTCCACAGCTTTTCGGACAAGCTATACAGCCCCCGTGTAAGCGAACTAAAAGGAGAGCAGAGTCCAAGTCCTCGGGTTGGTGGCGGAAAAGGACCATTCAGTCCAAGAACTGGAGAAGTAAAACCATCCAATTTAAGCAAGACTGGTTAGAAACCAAAAAATAAAAAAATAAAAAAATTGTAGGATCGACAAACAAACAAGTATTGGCTTGTAGTTAAACTGTTAAGTTATCAGAAGAAACTAACAGGAAGAGTGAGTTTTAGTCAAAAAGACATACAGGAATTCTACAATGGATCTCTCCTGATCACCATTTTTTTTTTTTTAAATCTCATTTTGTGATTGTTTGCTCTTTCTGGTTGTTAATGTGAGATATCATTACTGTAATATATTTTGCCTTTCTTATATATACTAATTACACAACTGTTGTTGCATGACCATTGTTATCTACACAGGCAACCAAAATGTGACTTGTATTGTGTTTTGATGAGAAACTTGAGAGCAAGGTTGTCTACACCGTTGATTTCTGCATTTGCTGGTCACATTGTTGGTAAGTCATCAATGTTTAGTTAAGAACAACGATTAAAAAGATAATTAATTACAATTGCAAATTGACTAATTCACAAACTAAGCTGATAGCATAAAATAACAAGCTGAATAGATACAATTGCAAATCGACTTCATTTTAATCTATTCAGAGAAGATGTCTATGACAAAAAGATGCCATAAATGTCATGATAACAAAATAAAAAGCAGTACTTACAATAAGAAATTTATGTGCAAGTTTCTTTAGTCAAACACACCTTAATTACAAGAAAAAATTGTGCTACGAAATGCATGAGCAGAGAACCACAATGGAAGTGTGGAGCTGTTCTTCACAGAGTACATTTCTTTCCACAGTTTACTCTTCCAATGATAAACCAAAACCTGCTTATGGGTTGCAAAGAACACACATTCACCGGTCTGACTTATTGGAAAAATGCTCTGTACCAATCCCTTAATACATCTAAGACTCACCCTATCTGCGGCATGCCATTCTTCGCCATAGTAATCCTTTAACACCCAAGTTTTCATCCACACATCTGAAATTTGAATCACCGACAAGCAACCATCAGATTCCAACAGATAAATCCTATTACCTGACCCATAACAAACTTCATCCGGCAATAAAATCTTCCTCCAAACGTCACAGTCCAAATCAAGTGCAAGTATACGAGAAGAACTACCAGTCAACCAATGAAGAGCACCATTGACAAACACAACCTGATTTCTGTTCATATGACTGAACTGATCATCTTGAAATGAAACAAATTTCCTCCATTTATTAGTATCCGAATCATATATCAAACATATGAAAGTTCCATCAGGCCTATGACCAAACGTACGGTGATAACCCGCCAAGACAACATTAAACTTATGTGCCGATAAATCACATGCCAAACCAACTAAAGTGGCCTCCCCATCAGGATAAAACCTAGTCAGAGGTCTTTCGCTTCTTTTCGGAAGCAACTTCAACTCTCTAGTCACCGGATTGCAAACATAGTAAACACCCTTATCAGCAATACTAGAGCAACACAACAAGCCATTACACGAAGCCCGAACCTTGACTCTATTATGTAAAAAATCCAAGGAAAATTCAGAGACACCCCTTAAATTATCAACACATATAAGACTGGATTGTGATTCTATGGATTCAGAAATCTCTACCAACAACATGGGGTTCTTAACAGCTATTTCATTGTACAACTGAACAAAATACTTGTCAGAAGCTAACCTGTACCAATGTTTGCACACTGTTTTGATCCTAAAAAGAGACTTAACAGGCAATCTAGCAAGAATCAGTAGTACAACTTCATCAGGAAAAAAACCCATCTTTGCAATTCACAATCATAAACCACCCAACACAATAACAATAACAATAATTAATATCAGGAACCCAGTTGAGAAAATTCAAAAAGAATTGATTTTTTTCTTACCATATGAAAATTTCGAGATGGGTATTCGATGGAAGTTCCATCTGATGAATGTTTAATGTTTTTGGTATAGAATTGATCATTCGACAAATTAAAAAAAAAATGGCTTTTTAAAGATTTGATGGGGTTGTTTTTGACATGAATGTCGATCAAGGATCGAAGAGCAGCAACATTTGAGAAGTTTTTTTGTTAAAGAGTGATCAGGGAATTGCAACAGAATAACAGATTAGATGATGTAAAATGTTGAAGAAGTCCAAGGAGTTGCGGTTGACAATTCGAGATTCATAGATTTAAATTTGTTTATGACCAATTTGCCATTTGCTGTCAACGGTTGTGATTAGATCTTGTAGGCCAAAGCCAAGCTGGATACTAGGCCATAGAAAGATGTGCATGGTGATGGTCCATGTTTAGAAATTCTAATTGAATGGGCTCAAATGGGTTGACGTCATATCGTGCAACCAAAAAAAAAAAATCAAAAATCAAAATCATGATAATGATTCTTCTATTATAAAATAATATTCTTATATTTCAATATGCACGAGGCTAATTGACACCAATGGCTCGTAAACTCTTTAAAAAATTACAGTATGGCTACTAATTTTTTTTTTCGGCAATAACCCCTTAACTCTCGTTTTATTAGCGAACACTTGAGTTAATTACCCCTTGTCATGGGGTATGAGCATCTACGATCGGCTTTTACCAATTTGTAAAAGTTCTGAGCGTTTAGCACCAAAAACAAAATACAGGAGATATAATGTAAATTATTTAAGATTTTAGGGTTATCGGTGCCAATTAGCAATATATATATATAATTTAAATTCTTGCACCAAATGCTCGGAGTATACTTTCACAATCTCTTGAAGAAAACATTGCAAAATTTATTCTATAAATAGAGTGCATGCATGACTTACACACGTATCCTCTCAAAAACCAAAAAGAAAAAAAAAATACAAGTTTCTTCACATAAAATCCTCATTGATCGTGTGGATTGCACCATGAAAATATCTCTAGTAACAGAAGAAATGAAGGGCAAGGCTGAGGTGTGTCATGGAGATGAGAGATGCAGAGAGAAGTTCATGTTATTGTTAGCCGAAATCGGGTTTCCAGCCGGGTTGTTGGCTCTGCAACACATAGAGGAATGTGGGTACGTGAAGGAAGTAGGGTTTGTTTGGCTGAGATTACAGAAGGAGAAGGAGGAGGAGAAGAAAGAGCATAGGTTTGAGAATGTTGTCTTGCGGTTTGATAGTGTGGTCACAGCCTATTTTGAGCCCAGAAAAATCAAGAAGCTGACTGGTGTTAAAGCAAAGGAGTTCTTGATTTGGATTTCCTTGTGTGAAATTTATGTTGGAAATGATTCTTCTTCTTCTTCTTCTTCAACTTCTTCAAATGGTTCCATTACCTTCAAGACTTCAGCTGCTGGTATATCGAAATCATTTCCGATATCCATGTTCCGGAACCATGATAGGAGGGAGGAGAGGAAGATGAGGTGATGATCATGAAGAAGATGAAGCAAATAATGGAAATTTCAAAATTGTGAAGAAAAACTGTAAATTAAAAGAATCTATATATCTTTACATAATTCACTTTCGAAAAAACTGTAAATAACAATTTTAATTAAGATTTATTATTTTATATTGGTTAACATTTTCATATCCTTGTCTTGATTATTTAATAAAATAATTCTTATCAGATGAATACATACAATGATGTTTTTTTTTTTTTTTTTTTTTTCTAACTCGAAGGAAGAGGATTCGAATTAATGTTGAGAGATGTGATTACCACCCTATGTGTACTATCACCACAGAGAATTTGGTTCCTCTACTGATAAGATCTTTTTCTTGACCCCACCTAATCTCACGACACATAAGCAATGCAATGAATGTATGATTAATATGTGATGGTTTCCACAACCATTTTAACAACAACCAACTGTCGAAATCAATCACATTTTAACCATACATTCATTGCATTGATTATGTGTCGTAAAATTATACAAGATTAGTAAAAAGATCAAATCAGTAAAGGATCCAAATTTCACCACGGAAGGTTAATGATGTTGATAAACTTGTAAGAGGTATATATGAATTGCAATAAGAAAGAATATGCTGAGAAATGCTTGTTGTCTCAAGAATATGCTAACCAATGTTAATTATTCTGTATTCTCTCTTCCAATCTCTCAAGCAAACAAATAGACAAATTACAAGAAAATGATGTTTTCGTGTAGCTAATGTCGGCCAAAGAATAATTGGGTGTAGACATCTTTTTTTTTTCTTTTCAAAAAACAAAATCATATAAAATAATAATAACATAATAAAGTTTTACTGCAATAAGACATTCAATAATGATAATAATAATAATAAATAATTCAAAAGTATAATAAACATGAAAAGTAGTTTTTATTTTTCATTTACATTTGGAGAAGTGGTATTATTCTAATCTTTACAAATTACAAGAGTACATGACCTATTTGTCGTTACTTGTAAGACATGCCTTCAAACTTCTAAGGACTGAATAATGTCTCCTCAAACTGCAACACCAATATAAAAACTCACCAGTTAGTTACCCTTTCAAGAATGAAGAAACTAGAACAAGAAAATACAATGCTGGAAAATCAATTGTACAAAGGTTTTAATACTACGATTTTAGAATTCGGATGCATTAGATATGCCCACAGATGAATTACCCTTCAAAAGTTTTACGGAGATTATGGACTTGACTAACTTTTACGTTTGATGAATACCTTGTGGAATAGAGGATCGACTTCAGCTGAAACGTGAGCATGAAGTACAACGTGCAGATAAGCGATGCTAAATTGCAAGAGGCTGAAGGACCAATTCAGCATCATCCTTCTGGGGTTTTCTTTTCTTTACGAGGGAGAATGGTTGCAAAATGCATCTCGATAAGCGACTAAGCGGGTCCTGCAGACCTTCCATCTCATAGTGTCCGAACCGCCAATCTCTTGCGATATAAGGCCGGTGCATTGGTTCATCAAGTCCTCCTGTTTAAAAAAGGAAATGAGTCGACAGCTTTATGTTTTATATGAGATGGATATGAGTTTGTTAGATATTAATAATACAGAGCAACTTGATTTTACTATACTAGTAAGTGATTGTAGAGAATGGATATCAAGAGAGATAACCAAGAAAGAGAACTGAATTTTGACTTGGAATTGATTTGATTTAAGCTTATCATTTTACCTGCATACATAAAACCATGTTTATTAACCGCCCGATAGAATGGGCGTTTTTTCTTCTCTTTGGCAGCTGTTTGGAGTTCATTCCATGCACGTGCCCGGTCTTCCCTTGTAACTTTACCGGTGGTCGCCACCTGAAATCAATATCACCTAGTATTATACACGAGTAAAGTGCCGGTAAAATAAAAACAAGGAAGCCAAAAAAAACAGGCAAGAGTAAATCATGACCTGGGTAAATAGATGATACGAAGGGCGTGGAACCCGGGCAAGACCATTGGCACGGTCAACAGCAACAAGTCCAAACTTGGGACCATAACCATCAGCCCACTCCCAATTATCAGAAATAGTCCAAAAAAGGTAACCGAGAACAGGTATCCCCTGTAAATTAACAATAGAGAGATCTCATTTATGACGAATTTAAACAGAAACCAGATTTGTAAAGGAGTGAAGAAGTTAAGAGTCAAAACTGTTTTCATGGCTGCATAAATGGCGAGTAAATGTTCTATAATATATGGCCGACGGATCAGATCTGTCTCATCCGAAACCCCATTCTCAGTAATGATAAAGGGTATATTCAGATGCTTGTATCTTTCATGGAACTGAATCAGCATGCGATACAGACCATCCGGATATACACCACGTCCAGACTCACTATACTCATCAGTCTCAACTAGCTTCAAACCAGCACCAGAAACCACTTCCTGCCAATGCAAATATTAGTAAGTTCATATGTCCAAGATTGTTAAAGTCATTAGGATAGAGAAATTAATAGAAACCTGTCCATAGTAGTTGATGCCTATGAAATCCAGCTTGTCAGATACACTATCCACATATGGAAAGATGGTGAGAGAATTAGCCAATGTAACAGCAGCAACATCAAAGAGACCATAAGGCCGCATGAAGGATACATGATGTGCTATCCCAACTATTGGCTTTGATGAAGTGCTGTTGAAAAGAGAAAGATAAATTTAAGAAAAACTAATATTACAGAAAAGCAATAAGTTAATAACATGTGTGAGTATATTTGGATAGCTAGTTTATTAAGCAGCAAAGGAGATGGATCTCTTACTGCAACAATAATTTATCGGGAAAAGATGAAACTGCAATTTTTACAAGGAGCATGAACTAGATAAAATGATATAAAAAAATTCATTATCCAGGCCACAAGTTGTCAGAACAACATTAATAAGTTAGAAAGATTTGAGATTGATGAGTAATTTGTTAACGGATAAACTCAATGTTCCAAATTGTCATATACAATGAAAAGGGAAGAGAAACCTTTTTTCATGGATATAATCATAGGCTTTTGAATGTGCAATGGCCATCCAATGCATTGCCTGATTGAAAACACCAGTAGGTAGAGCAGAAGTTGCAACCTCTAGCATATCAGGATTACCACCAGGCCAAGCCCCAGCACAATAGGTAAGCATACAAAATACATGTGGCTCATTAAATGTGACCCAATAGTCTACTATTTCTGATACACTGTCGACAACAAGCCTGCACAAAAACCAAATGAAAAGACTTAAGAAAATTGATAGCATAAATGTCAGTCATCCCACAAAGCAAATACCGTTGCAAGAAGCAAAATTAAAGCCATGAAAAATTCAACTATATTTTCCTTGTCCAAATTTTCAATGCAATAACGGACAATTTTAATATGCAAATGTTGGCATTATCAAGATTTTATTAGCATGTAGGTAATCTGAACAATAAAAAACAACTGAAGATAACCTGGTAAAATCCATGAAATAGTCAACAGTTTTCTCCATTCTCCAACCACCGTACTCAGCAGCCCATGGTGGCAATGAGTGATGGAAAAAGGTCAGCATCACTTTCATTCCATAAGAGCGGACCCTATTGATGATCCACTTATATCGCTCCAGTGCCGCATAATTAACCTAAAATACGACATCAAGCAACTTAACTAAGCACAAACTAAGCTGAAATGATTCTGTAAATAAAATACAATTTACAGCTTATCCTAAATAGAAGCAAGACATTTAGATATTGATACCTGAATGGTAAATTGTACTTTATAATTGTTTTTTATCCATGCAGACCATGCCACATATCTAGATTTCCATAATGGTATCATAACATATCAAATTCATCAAGGTGTACAAGTAATGAGTATCAGTCTTACAGTTTCTTTAAGCCCATTCACTGGTTCTTCAGGCATGATCCTTGTCCAATCTACGCCCATCCTAAAGACACTAATACCAGTATCTTTAGCCAGCTTCAGTTCTGTATCAGGATCAGACCAAAATCGTAATCTCTCCTGCCTGAAACCAATAGATGCAAGCAAGATGCTTCTTGTCATGCACTCAACTTTTGAATTTCAAGACATTAAATCATATTCTTATGCTTACGGGTTGGGGACATTGTGCCATGCAGTTACATTATGATCGTTTGTCACTGGTACTGGTAATTCTTCTTCTTCTTCTTCTTCTTCTTCTGCTTTTTCTGTGTACTTCTCAAACCCCCGAATCATGGCTTCCATAGCTATCTTAAGAGGCTTCTTTATCTTCATTGACTTATTTGCTTCTTTGCTTGATATCGAAGCTGGCTGAGACCCACCATCAGCAACAGCTGCACCCATTATCGCATCCGCAGGTTGGCCTGATTTTTCCCCAGAATCTTCTTCCGCAAATTGGAGCCAAGCATCATTAAGCCTGTCCTCAACATGTGCTGGCGCCGTTGCCAACCCAAAGAAAAACTCGTTTTCCCCTTCAGCTGAACATCAAAGGAGAAAACACAACAGTAAACATCACAATGCTACTGACAGAATTCAAATATCCCTCACCCATTTTCAACTCACAAAAATGTGTAACAATCTCAATTTTACACCTCAAACATTACAGTTCCATCTACGAAACATCACCATATATCATACAATCATTCTCTCGACTTCTCAGACTGTTATCCATTGTCTGATAACCAAACTCAGCACCTAAAAACAGGTATACATATTATAACCGAAAATGCTCTAGTGCGGACAGTCCACATGAAAAAAATTCATGACAGCCAATTTGTAACGTCCGCAATAGAGAAGCTCTCTACTACAACAAGTCAACAACAATCCAACTTTCTCCGACTTGTATTATAAGAGTGAGTAGCCACTCAAAACATTAATGTGTTGTCAATTGCTCTGCTCAATATATGTCCAAATATAAAATCATTTTTATTCTTTTTATAAATCATATATAAAATAAGAACATCAATCAAACAAGCAAAACAAGAAACAAAGAATTATATTGAAATCAAATAAAAATTTCGACTTCTATACTTCAAACTTGCATTAACTAAATTTAAGCTTCTTATAACCAAATTTGCTAATTGCCCTGCTCAATGTCCAAAAATAAATCAATTTTTTTTTTCTTTCTAAATCACATATAAAATAAAAACATCAATCAAACCAGCAACAAGATATTATGTTGAAATAAAATAAGTATTTTGACTTCTATACTTCTTGCATTAGCTAAGTTTAAGCTTCTTTTAACTTTCAATCAACAATCAATCGAAGTAAAAAAAAAACAAGTTAATTGACAAACCCTCGACGTTGAAGGAAGCGAGAATGTCGTCGGACTCGTTAATAGGAGACCGAAACCGCCGGAGATTCTTCTTCCGGTAACGCGAGAAAGAGAAGGCGTTAGCTGCCACCGTAACCGTCACCAGAACTCCGGTGAGCTTCGTCGCCAATAGGAACACCGTTATCAGAGTCATTTGATTGTATCGATTTTTTCCATTCAAATTTGCGACGTTTTTCTTCTAATGACTTCACCAGAGTGAGTTGAGTGAGATAGCGTTCGTGGTGAGTGACGTGGCGATACGGTGTCCCGCCACGTGGTTGGCGCTAGGTGTGGAAGAGTCTGATCATCGTTGACAACGTGCGTGAACTGCACGATGTTTCTGGCTTGTACGTCTCTCTCTTTCGGTGATGGGAACGTGACAAAGCGTCATTTTCATTGGCGCGTGAAAGAGAGGATTCGAGGTGTGTCTTAAAAGAGCCGTGATCATGTGGTCCTGGAACAGCTGGTTACAGTGGTCCAACCCAATCCGGCTGTTCCGCTGACCGCTGCTGACTTTCCGCATATTCATGGCTCTTTAGTAATTGGCATATCAGTATATGTAACGAATCTGATCTCAACCTCACCTTAATTACCCTCACCTTATCATTAACTCCAAAATCGATTGCCACGTGTTTAATATATCAAATCAATAGTCCGAATTTTAATTAATTTTTGCGTTTTTACTATATTAAAAGCATAATTAATCAAGATCATTGATTTATGTGAGGATAAGATAAGGTGAGAAAGGGATTCAAATCTGCATAAACAAAACTTTCATGGGAGCATTTCACTCTTCTTTCATTATTCAATCATAAAACTTCCATGAGAGTGTAAACAAAACAAAAAACAAAAAAAGAAAAAAACAATACCGTCCAAGATTTTCTTCTAGTTTATTCGGTGTGCACTCACCCTTCCACGTTGGGTTCAAATCTCATCAACCCTGTTGATTCCGATGAACGCAAAATGGGAATTCAAACCTCAATCGACACCCAAGTTCGGCCCGCTTCATGCCCAGCAAATGGACAAGCCAGGCAGGCAGGCTTTAACAAACAGGCCCACAAGATTGTGCTTATAGACAACATTACATTTGTCCACTATCACATTTTCAAAACACAGAAAAAAAGGTCACCAATCCAAGACAGCACAAAAAATAAATAATAAATAATGTAGAGTGGGGTGTGAGTGTGACCATTTATTTTTACCTGGAAAACTGTAGTTGGACCATCAAATTTCAAAATTATATTATTATTCGCTCACTTTTTTTACTCTTACTGTTATGCACCACCACCAGCAGCCACCAGTACCTCTGCAAGAATCTTTTCAGGTTTTTGTTGTATTTTTCATCACCCAAATGGCCCTCAACTTCTTCAAAAAAACAACCAAATCACACCTCCACTTTGGACACATCCCCAACCCACCATCAATCTGAGAACCGACATCATTATTCTCCGACATCATCATCATCACCGATTCACCATCTCTCATATATAATTTATAAAAATGATTTGATAAGTGCATACATACCAAGTCAAAGTATGTAAAACGAGTGGCTCACATTCAATGTTCTTATATAATTCTATCATGGCATCCTAATAAGAAATTTTTTGTATATATATATATATGTGAAACTACTCATGCCTGGACGTCCAAATTATGTTAAAAACTAGAGTATTATGTATCAGCTCCATATAAGATGTAAAGAAAATATGAATATTATCATCATGAAAGAATGGACCTTCTTTTTATTTTTCATATATTTGTATATATCCATCATTTCTACATTATTGGTTTCCTGATTTGGTAATGTTTTGGCCGATTATTCAAGGTTTCAGTGAATATACAACATCATGACGATGATGATGATACATGACCTTGTGATATGTAATTTGGTGGGACGAATTTTCAAGTAGCTAGTGAATGTCTCCTAGCATTTCAATGATTCCTTGTCCGAATTAGGAACTCATTTGTCACATCAATTTCCTCTTCTAACGTAAACAAACCAATTTGCTACTGGCCCATCCAATTATTTGTACACATATGTACGTACATATTCTCTCCACATTACACATTAATGTTCTTTATCATTGTTCTTACTTTCACATTAACATTTTACTAGTAAATTTCCCATCTTTCTCTTTTACATCAATTCATAGAGAACATTGCATGCATTATATTTATATATATATATATATATATATATTTCTCTAACCGGGTTGGTCTTGAAAAAAAAAGAGTTCAATATTGAAATTAGATAACGTTGTGAATACTTTATGTAACTCCGATCCTGAATATATATATTATGTTTGTGTCAACAAAAACTTCACCAATCTGATTCACATTAGAACTAAACACACTCCTGTTGTTTCGAAATCCATAATGCCAACAGTAAGGTGTTTTTTTTGGTCAAAAATGAAATTAGAGAAGGTTTTTGATTAATATGACAAATTACATGGTGGTGTTTGATAATATCCATATTAAAAATCTTTCTTTCTGACTACCTTCTTAATTATTTTCTAAATTAATCCGACTGAACTTATGAAAGTCACGACTGTAAATACATATATACATTCAGAAGAAATGAGATAATATAAGTCGAACATATAATCTAATAATCACCTCAATTTCCGTCTATTTGTCGAAGTCGTGTCTTACTCGATCATGTCAATCATGTGCATAGAGTATGGGCAAGAGCTTGATAATGGGAATAAAATCTCACGTGCTATGGCACTAAAATGAGGCTGATCATATAGTGATGGCCGTCTCAAATGGGCAGGTGAACACAGAATAGAAGAGCTGTTGTTTATGGACCGAATGGACATATTCAACCACTTTTGCACTCTATCTCTCTATATACATTGTTTTCTGGCTTTAAATTTTTTTTTTTATTTTTTATTTTTTTAAACATTTTATGAATTGCATTAAGATCACACATTAACAAGAGTATATAACATCCTAGCAACGTCTATGGCGCGAGTTGGCGGTCATCACAGATAATATATTATAAAAAAAACAAGAATATATAAGTTCCAAATCATATATATATATATATATATATATATATGTAACGAAACTATATAGACTGAATTTGAAATGCTATGTCAACATTAGAAAAATACATGCATTAACAGGATCATGTAGAAATAATGAATTTAATATGATGTTATGTTACAATATAATAGTCGAGGGTCCACAGGGGTGTAGCTCAATTTACTGGTAGATGGACGAACTTGGGGTTGGGTAAATGACTTCCAAGTTAGAGACTCGAATCCTACCATTGACAAAAAGATTCAAAAAAATACAGTCAAGATAAGTGGATAGAAGTAAATATCGGTTTCGATCGGTGGTGTGGTGTCTACATTTGTTTTAAAATATTAGTAAAAATATCATAAATATCATTGATAAATAACCTTAAAATATAAATCAATCAAGAATATTTAAAGACAATTTTTATTTATATCCCCTAAAATATGGAAAATATCAGAGATATTTGGATTAAAATATCGATATTTAGTACGTTAACTAACACAAATGATTAATCTTTGTTGGGTCTAAAGGAGAAGAAGAGGTCGAAAAGATCAAAAGAGTCAAAGCAAAGTGAAAATAATTATATGAAGAACGCAGGCCAAGGAATTGGGGAAGGTGATATTTTCTTGTTTATTTTGACCATATCTTGGGAGACTGTGATGGTATGCAATGCCTCCCCAACAAGACTTCAAAAAAAAATAATTTAATTTTGAATCTATCTATCTAGCTTTATTATTAAATTGTTAATTTATATAATAAACTAATCATATTTTGATAACTCAAATCTACTTAATTTGAGGTTGTATTACAATTACCTAGATTCCCATTTCCCCATCTAATTGCCCCTAACAACTCAATCAAGGTCACCTAATAATATAACCTCCATATTGCATCCCTTATATATACACCAGTAGTGTTAACATGTGTTCTATTGGCATAGGTTAACAACCGTAAAAATACTACGAAAGAAAAATATTTATTATCTCAATTAATGTAATAAATGTATTTATATAATAAATACTTTTTTATATAGTATTTTTGTAATCTTAAAATCAATCTTCTTTTGTATCTAGAACAAACGACTCATTTTCTCCATTTATTCTTTTATTTCTCTTTTTAACGAATATAAAGAACATATACATAGCAATAGGTTTGTAACTCTAATTCAATTAAACAAGAAAACTGATAAATATTCATTACAACTCCCTCGATTTGGTTTTGTATTGACTTTAATATTACCATAAACATTTTATTCCCTCAATTTGATTAAATGATACACGTTTCATTATCATATACACAACGTTTTGGATTTTATTTATGTCTTTCTCAACCAATTCTAACTAATAAATAAATAAAATTTGAAAAGTTGTTTTCATTTATATAGAGGTTAATAAAAATCGGCCTTTGAATGGAAGTGTTACCTTGAATTTTCGGTTCATATGAATGATAAAATCCGAATGTCCGCATCAAAGAATAAGTCCATCGATCTTATGTGTGAAAACACCTGCCAATAAGATTGACCTTTGAAGAAAATTGTTTTCAAACCTGATTCGATCATTTTGTTCATGACAACTCAAAAATTGGATTTTAGCATTCAGCTTATCTGCTCTAACAATCTTTTATCTTGATTTCCTGTATCAACACAAAATGGCGATAATTGACAACAAGCCAAAAATATACGTGCTCATAATTAAGTGGAAATTGTCAGAAATGACAACATATATTATAAAAAATTCGTTTTTAACCACAAACGAAATTTTAATTGTTAATAACCACTTTTTTTAGAAATTATTAGAAAGCTCTCGTATAAAAAAGGTCCCCAAGCACACACACACACTCTCTCTCTCTCTCTCTCTCTCTCTCTCTCTCTCTCTCAGCCTCTCACCGGCGTGCTTGAGAGTCGCCGAAGAAGCCAACAGCGAGCGGCGCTGCTGTCTCTCGGGCTCGTTGTCGCTTGGCGATGCTTCGTTGGAGTTCGGCGACTCTCAAGCACGCTGGCGAGAGGCAGATCAGGGAGAGAGAGAGAGAGGCAGATCGGGGAGAGAGAGAGAGAGAGAGAGAGAGAGAGAGAGAGAGGCAGATCGGGGGGAGAGAGAGACCATAAGAGAGAGAAAGAAAATTGGGGAATTTTAGGAGGAAGAAGAAAAAGTGGAAAATTTCAATTTAGTTAAGATTTCAAGTTTAAACTTTTCAATTTAGGCATGATTTCAAGTTTAGACATTTCAATTTAGTCGTGATTTCAAGTTTGTTTCGAGTCATTTTAGGGGTACTCTGGTAATTTATGGACATAAACTGAATTTTTTTTTAAAAAAATGGTTATTAATAATTAAAGTTTCACAAGTTGTTACTAACAAACGTTTAATGTTTCAAGTGGTTAGTTTTGGTTTTCTCTCCATAATTAATTTCTCATCAAAAACTTTAGCTGGCTTAATTTTGTAATTATTCTCAAATCTGTTTTCTAATTGTTTAGTGAGACTCCGTACATTTTTTTTATTGAATCTCATACCTGAAACATGCTTTATATATATATATATATATATATATATATATTGAAAATAGGTACTCAAGAATCATGATATAATCTCATCTGATTTTTAATCTAATCCGAGTCTTTCTTGTCTGTGCACCATTTTACTTTCGTTTTTCTTTTTCTTTTCTTTTCTTTTGTTTTCTTTTTTCATTTTATTTTAATTAATCTAATCTGAGTTGGAAAAATTTGGAATACAAGGTCAGAATGATTTATTTGACCTAAAAAGTCTGTATTTATTTTTCAAACCTCACGAGTTTGAGAAGAAGTAAATGGACTAATACCAACATAGAACAGTTTTCCATATACTCCCAATCAATCTCTAACAAGCATGAAGAAACCTTTTTTTTAAAACCAAATTTGTGAGGGTGTTTCTAGCGTCTGCATTCCCTGCCAACACAGAAGACCCACGTGCGATTTATAGGAACCACACGAGCACATCATCATCATCTCCCGACGGACCAAAACCTGCCATGTGGATGACAACAACACATACGGACAAACATGGATGACACTCTATAACAAAACATAACTCAAACCCATAACTTTATTGACGTGGGTGTAAGGGTTTTATAACCGAATCACCTCAACTTCCGTCCGTCTACGTTATTTATTTAACCTTCCGAGATGGAAAATAGTCGGCTGGGCAGGACGGGAAGGCCCAAATCGGATGACGTAAACAAGTCCGTTAACATTCTTTCTGGGCCTTGGACTTGTCACTGTCAGGTCCATCAGAAAGCCCACTGGCTGTCCCTCCCTTATAATAAGCCTTAGCCTCTCCCTCACTTTTTCTTTACATCACCACTCACTTTCTTCTCCTTCTCCTTCTCCTTCTTATTATTCTTTCTCTCTCTCTCTAGAAAAAATCGTAGAGAAAGAAGAAAAACAAAGAGATTCAGAAATGAAAAAGAGACGCAAGTTTCCACAAGGTATGATAAACTTAAATGTTTTATCATAATTACAAATATTCGTACTATTTCTGATATTCGTCAAAAATAAAAATAAAAAATTATCCAAAAGAGAATTATGCCATCGTTGTTATTTTAATTTTAATTTTCTTTTGTGTATATATATATATATATACATACTTGTATGTTGTTTATATATGTGTACTATGATCTTCATGCAGGTCATCTTCAAGCCAAAATAATGCACCGAAGCATGAAGAACACAAGCATTGTATGCAAGCCTGCAAATACGGCGACGTTTGGGAGCTTTGAATCGGAAGCTAAGGCTTGCTTTACAATGGCTGCTGAGGCTTAATTTGGCGCTATCCTACCTGAGCTTTTTCTACCACCCTCTTCTTTGTTAATTTTTTTTTTTTTTTTTAATTTATTTTCTATTTATAGACTTCTTGACCTTGTAAGACCTTTTCTTGACCTTGTAAGACCCCGTGTTGAGAACCGGTCACTTGTTTTTCGTTCTTTTGTAAACTCCCCGTTTCTGCCCAACTCATCTTCTCCTTCCTTGTCTATCCCTCCTGAGCTGTTCGATCGAATCGGAGTATAAAAACAATATCATCATATATATGTATATATCTTCCCAACAAAGCAATTATCATGAAAACCCTATCATCAATTAATGCAAACGTGGGTTTGATTATTTTTTTTTCTTTCCATGTAGTTTTACTTACCATGTAAAATTGTAAAAGAAAAAAAAAAGCTAGTTGGGGAAATGAAGCACTACTAGTACTGGAAAAATAAAAGTTCTTTTGGTTTTTTTATTTGATTTTGTTATTGATAGTGAAAACTCACTTTCTTATTCTGTTAAGACCATCAATTTCAATTGTTATTATGTGTGCAGAAATATGCTGTTAGCAGGCATCAGTTTCGTTGTATTTTATGTTGTTTTACTGAGATAAGTGAGAGAGAAAGAGAAAAAGTAAAAATAAAAAAACAACAAAAAACAAAAAAAACAAGAAAAAGAGAATAAATATTCTTTCAGATCTGTTGTTGCAACCAGTTTCTCTTCCTCTCGTGACTGCTCTTATGTACACTGTATTATTGGAGGACTTTCTCATCTCTCTCTCTCTATATAAAAAAGCACTTCTTTTTTTCTTCTTTTCTCTACAAAAGCACTTTTTGTACCAGAAAGAAAGTGATTCTCGGAAAAAAGCTGATTACCCTCTTGTGTTTTCCCACTCCTCATCATAAATGTAATGAGGTCAGAGAAAAAGAGGAGGAGAAGAAGAAGAAGAAAAAAAAGGTTATATATAATTATATATAATATACCAAGAAAAGAATTTTGATTTGATTTGTATTTAATTTGATTTCTTTTTTTGTGCAAGACAAGTGGGGTGATAATAAAAGTGAGTGATCTCAGTCTCAGATTGCCAGTTGAATATGGCATGGCAGTCCTCTCTCCATGTCTAAGCTCTGAAACACTCAAACTCCAATCTTCTTAAAGTTGTTGATTGTATGTAATGTGTATATATATATATATATAAGGTCTTCCTTTGGTCAAGTAATTACTGAAATTGTATTTCGGAGGACTCGAGTTACTTAATGTTATGGAACTAGTTCCATAATTTTATAAAACTAGACGTTTAGTTATATAGACGTTATGGAATTGATTCCAAAACGTTATGTAACTTCGGTCCTGAAATTTTTTTCTTTTACAAATAAATTTATCAGGAATCTATCATTATACACAAATATCTCTATCGGTTATTATTTCAAATTTGTTTGTAATTATGAGTTCGAGCCTTATGTCAAGTCGGATGAAATTTTCCTTGAATTAAAAGTTTCATAAAATTTATCATAAATCTCTTCTACATAGAGACAAACTGAACCTATTTTTCGAAACCTTATATAGCACATACATCAAGAAATGTCTGGTGAAAATCTGCTGAAATATACTACAAACCTCTATAGCAAGAAAAAGATTAATGATAAATATATATATATATATATATATATATATATATATAAATTAAATGATCAGTTCAATCAAACTCTTGCAAGGATGGATATCTAAAAATCTATTAATTATTTCTTGTAGAAATATTTGGTGGTTTTTGCAACCTTTACAAATAGCTGCAGGTTGCAGGCCATTTATCTTAGTATAGAAATGATACCTAGACAATGCTTTTTCAATGAGAAAATTAATAGAGAATTGACTAAAAACAAGTTAAAATGATGAATCATCATTTAAAAAAATTATTAAAAAAAAAAAAAATCCCCCTAGTTTCACCATGGCATAATTAGGCTAAAGATTCCTATATCATACATCGAAAACACGTCAACATCATTATTTTTAAAAAAAAAAATTAATAATTAAAAAATCATATATATATTTATTTAAATAATGACATGTAATATAGTTGGTATAGAGAGTTAATAGGATTATGTTACCGGATATTTATGATTGTAACTTAAAGATTTAAAATTTAACGGTGATTAATTAATAATATACAGCAACATGACCCTCAATTATGTGGTGTACAAATGGAATTGAATAACCCTACCCAGAGAGAATATTTTGATTGGACATGTGTCCCCAACCATCATGAAATGATATCTCATGAAATTAAGATATTTTGTAAATATGGTGATTGGGATGTGTTTTGTGTAGGGAAAATTTAAGTTAAAAAGAAGATGTAGATGTTTCTTTGACATGTCACATGCAATGCAACTCTTTCATGTAAATGATATTAAAACAATACAAAATGAATCCAAAAACATCTAAGGACAAAAGCATCCGAGGACATGTTTTTGATCATATTGTTTTTCAAAACACGTTTTCTGTTTTATAGATTGAAAAAAAACTTTAAAACGGTATAATTTTGAATTGATTTTACATTCAACTAATGGAATTTTGAATAGCAAAAAATGTTCTTGAGATTTTTGCAAAATGGGGCCTATATATAATAATCCCATTACTACAAAAATTCAAACCAAATTTTTGTGATGGACCTACAATGATTTGCCTTTATTTTTATCATCTTCTTAGACTTTACTTTTAGAATTTTATGAGTACCATAAAGAGGTTAGCTACACACTGCATGACTTCAACCACACAATGATGGTGTCCACAAGTGGCGTTTCAAAAGCTCCTTCTCTTTTGCCCTGTCTTTTTCTACTCAATTTTTTCAACTATATTTGATAGATAGTGATATTTTTTTTACATCAATTTTATTATTTTCAGTAGAAAAATTTTGGGAAAAACATGTGAAGTATCTTTTTATATGATATTTCAAATATTATTGTAGCCTGTAAAACCAAACGGCTGAAAAACTCTCTCTATATACTTGTAAAATATACATGGTAAGACTTAATTAACTCCTCATCACTGACGTTGGAGACTGAGGAAATCCATTTATCACATATACTAAGATGCAATGTGCAAAAAAGTATTAATCGTTTGTGTTTCTTCATGATATATGCAAATTCTACAATTATAAAAACAATGTTATGTTGTGACAAAATAAAACCAATAAAGATCTTCTCTCTTGATCACATATAAACTTTCTAATTGCTAATTAATTATAAAAGCACAAGTTCATGGCCACAAAGTAACAATAATAAACACAAATTTACAAGTTTTTACCTAGATCAGAAGAAAAGTTTAGATCATGAAAGGATCTTTATCGGTTAAAAGCAAATTCCCGAATTATAATTTACTACTTATTAACCTTTGTCATTCTTTTCAATGGCAACAAAAAAAAAAAATAGTGAAATGGGATAGCAGTCTATCACCGTAATTTTTGACTTGGTATTCTATTTAAGAAATGTATTGTGTTAGGTATAATCCAACAAAAGGACCCATTCATTTTCAAACTTTTAACCATCTTTGTGTAACATGCTAACATACTAACATGCCTCATTGATTAGTCTTTTCTTTTACTTTTCTTCTTTTAATCAAAATCATTACTTTTTTGAACTTTCAATAATACCTTGATGAGAAAAATAATAATACACCACACACATCCATTGCTTTGATTTTCACAAAAAAGAAGGAAGAGATTGATGTGAAATGAATATAACACATACATAAGCAAATTAATTATAAGCTGCTTTTGCCTAACATTAGGTTTTTTGCATTTTCATGTTGAAATATTAGGTTGTGTTTGGTTCATGAAAATAAACATCGAAATTTTGGTGATATTTTTGTAATTCTAATGGTACTGTACCTTTTCGATATTTTTACTGATTTTTATAAATTTACACAGATGATATATATCATCTGTGTTTACTTCTTTTATCTGACTGGCTTCACTATTCAGGAAAGTCTTACATTGTTTTTATTTTCTTCCTAAAAAAATTTACAATCAAATTTAAAGCATAAGTACCATCTTAGCCTGCTCATTTTCTTATGTGAAAAGGCATTGGCATTCATTATATGATATTTCAAAGATCAAGTAAGGATTATTAATTGATTAGATGTGGAGCAAATATGGATTGTATCAGAATTTGTCAAAAATAAAATAAAAATAACTACTTTTTGGGAGGTTCCTCTTCCTCATATATTGCAACATAAAATCCTTGACAAAATTAAATAAAAAAATTCTTAGTGATTTCTATCAAATTTGGAAATTCAACACACCAAAATTATTTTTATTGTTAATGGGCTTGTTGGGCTAGCTCAGCCATCAAACATTATCAGACCTCTCTGGTTCTTGGGCCTGAAAAAGAGTGGGGTGTATTTAGTAATAATATCCGGTTCGCCTATCTCGGCCCAAAAATAGAGTTCTTTCAAAGACCGACTAATTAAAAATCCAGTCACGAATTACTACTAAATTTGCTTTAATACATGTGTTTCATAAAACACTTTCAAATAGTTAAAAAAAAAAAATAAATAATAAAATAATAAAAATTAAAAAAAAAACATACTTCAAATACTTTTTTGATGAAAAAATATTGATTCTTGTTTGAATAAAAAACTACAAAATATGACAGGGCACTTTCCATGTACCATTAATTTAATATCTATATTAATCATTTACTTTCTCTTCTTTTTTCTTATTTTTTTGTGTGTGTGATTTTGATTATGTCACCAATTGTCTTGACCAAAATTGATTAGATGTGGATCGACTTGTTGGTTCATATGTCCATATATATGATTGGTTGTCATTAAATTAATCAAAGTTAATAAAGATGTAGATAATGTTATATATACATAGTGTTTTTCTTATCATCTAGAAGAAGAAAAAATTCAAAACCTAAGTACATATCATATCAAACTCTCTAACGTTAAGTTAGATAGAAAATATACCCAAATCTAAAATCCAATCACAAACTCATAACCAAAGTCCATTTACCCGAGCCTGAGATAGACTTTCACTGTGGTAAGTGGTTGTAAAGATTAAAAAAGAATATAAAAAAAGACAGGTGGCATGTTTGGGTGATAGGTGGCAAGTTTGGGTGGGTGTGAGGTGTCATGTGCAAGTGTGAGTAGTGGCAAAATAAATAAATACATAAAACAATAGGGAATAAAAGAAATGAAGATAGGGAGAGGGGCCATTCGACCAAAGCATAAAGCTGAGAAAAGAGAGATTCAATAAAAAGAAAAAAAAAAGAGAGAGAGAGAGATAGAATCTGAGAAATTGAGAGAGAGACCGTGTGTGCGTGTGTGTGAGAGAGAGAACTTTATAGCGAAGCTAGAGAAGAAATAAAGAAGAGAAAGAGATATTATCAGACCGTGTGTGCGTGTGAGAGATGAGTTTGGAAGAAGAATTAGAGTGCACCATTTATGCATGTCAAAATTATCCATCGATTCGGGGATCTATGGGGACCCGTCCTATTAGGGGCGGGTTTAGTGCCTAACGTTTAGGGATGACAATGGATCGGGATTAGATCGGGGATAGATACCCCAATATCCATAATCGTATCCATCCCTGCTTCGTCTAGATTCGTATCCATTGAAAAAAAATGTGATTTTTTTAGTTTAGAAGAGAAAAATATAATTAACATATATAACAGTACATTTTATCATATTTAAAAAGGAGAAACAAATACCTCCAATAAAATTCAAAAATAATAATAATAACTTATATAATTAGAATTCATAATTACATAATAATTTTTTATATTTTTAAAATATTAAAATCTATAATAGATCCGGATGAGGGTGGATATTCATAGACGATATACATCCCCATCCCCGAAAATAAAATGGATATTAGGATGACATTCATCCCCACTTCGTCCCCAAAATAATAGTATCCATCTCTATTTTAAATAAAACGGATTCTTTTGGATATCCGTATCCATGGATAATTTTGACATTTCTACTACTATTTATGTTGTGGTATAGGTTTGGTAATTTTTTTTCGATCCCTGGTTTAATTTTGGGATGGTTTTGGGATTTGCAATCCCTGCCCTGCCCCATCCCTATACCCGTTATATATATATATATATATATATAATATTTATGTACTTATATTTATGTTGAAGAACATCGTTCAATATAAAAAAGAAAAAAATATAGATATAAAACTACAATTTTCGAAGTAATTTTCCCTCTCTTTTTATAGTTTGTTAATGAGTAATGTTATGGGATTGATAAAAGTTGTCTTAATCTATTATTTATTTAGAGTTTGTTAATTGTTACTGATTTTGTATTATAATTAATTTTTATATTATTAAATAATTTTGATACGATCATTATTAAAAAAAATCATTAAAAAAAATTATATTAATAGGAGAGGGAATTAGGGATGGTATGAGGTAAGGAACAGATCCCCTAATAGGGAATCCCTGTACTCGCACCTTTTATTTTAAAGCGGGTATTCACTACGAATGGAATTTCTCATACAAATTGGAATTGAGGATGGTAATGGAAAACCCATCATCGACCCGTGCATTGACATCCCTAGCAGCAATAGAGATATGCACTGTATATTCAGATAAGTGATGTTATGTTGATTTTGTGAGTTTGAATACATGTAGTTTCAATAAATTATCCTAGATCCTTAATTGAGTTTTATGTGAATTTAGGATGAATCCAGAAAGAAATGAATTCCGAATAGAACTCAGTCCCAAAACAAATTTGAGCACAAGAGTTTTGTTAGTAGATACTTTTTAATAAAAGTTATATGTTTTACAATTATATTTTTGCATTAACTATTTAGTATATTATTGGAAATAAATGATTAATTCATTTATTTAGAAAACAGATTTCTAAATGATTAGAAATGTTTTTAAGAAGTGCGTAGAATTAGAGAGTTAGGTTTATATAACAAGACTTTACAAAGAATCATCGATATAAATATTTTCAGATAGATTTCTAGATTTTCATATTTTCAAACGGATTGCTAGATTTTCAAAAAGATTTCAAGATTTTCATATCCAAGTTATTTATGAGATTTTCAGAAAAAGAAAATAAAAGAATATTTATGCATGCTTTGAGAAAGTATTTATAAAGGCTTATATATTTATATTCTAAATCAGTTTTCAAAGATTGTTCAGAGTTTAAGATATCAGATATGTATCTTCCCTTGTAGTATCAGATTCAGATTATAAGCTTTTGGGACTTCTCTGCATGTATATGTGAGATTATTCTACACGAGCGGTTATCGACATGCAGAGGCGAATGTAGGGGGGGCGGGCCATAGGGGCCATGGCCCCCCAACCAATAATAAAAAAAAAAAAATTATATACATAAAATTTAAATGTAAACTAATTAAAAAAAAAAAAAAAAAAAAAAAAACTTGTACATAAAATGTGATATATATATATATATATGTGTGTGTGTGTGTATAAAGATATAAAGTAGGTGAGAATATTATTTTATCCCTTTATTATTTTAATAATATAAACTAACTAATAATTTTTGTTTCCATAATTCTATTGACCATGAAAATAGAAAACAAAATCAATTCATTTAATATTTAATTTCCTATTATTTCATACATTATTACATAATTTAGTGTGTATTATATATATAATATATATATTTTTTAAGATTTCATTAAAACAAACTAAGTAAATATTGAACTCTTATAATGATTATCTATATTATTTATTTTGTTAGATTAATTATTAATATGATTTTGATAAATTTATTTTATTAGTTTATTTTTAAAATTTTGTTCAAAATTATTACAAGTATGTAAATAATTATGATTTAAATATATCAATGGTATAATGATATTTTAATTAAGCTATTGAAATTTATATTTTATAAGTTGGGAACTATTAAAAAATTATTTTCAGTTATGTATACCGTTAAGAATAGGCATAGGTTTTGCAACAAAATAAAAAAATGTTTTTTTATACACGTACTCTTTAATAATGTAATTGAAATGAAAATTAGAAAGAAAATTATATTGATTTGATTATACATAATTTTCTAGATATAAAATAGACGTGTTACATTTTAATTAGTTAATGTCTATTTTATTTATTTATTTGTATCATTACTTTTAATACCGAACGGTATCACATTTTATTAAAAAGTATCAGGTCCGGGATTCTACACTTTTTCTTGTACGAGATTCCTACTGATATTATTTGAAAATTGTGTGACCTACAATATTAATTTTTATCTTGGCCCCCCCAAAGCCAAAATCCTGGTTTCGCCCCTGTCGACATGTATGTGATATTATTCTGTATGTTCGATCAGATATCGACGTGTATGTGAGATTATATATATATATATATATATACACACAAACACAAAAGTTTTCTACAGTTTGATAGTTTGAAGATTAAGTTTAGCCGGTATAAAGTTGATAAAGTATGAATATTTTCATAAATAGATTTATTAATTTCAGAAACGTAAGAAGTTATCAGTTAATTCAGATTAGTAAAATGATAGTTTTCAAAGAAGCTTATATGAAAGAAAAGATTTTGTTTTCAAATATTATTTCCACTCACCGGGCATTAGCGCTCATTCTATTATTTTAAATTATTTTGTTCAGGTGATCATGAGGTTCATGCAGATTCTCTAATATCATGAGATGGCTCACATGTGATGACATAATTAGTAGTTCATGATTTTAATCAAAACATGTTATGCATATATGATATATGCATCTTTTTAGATATTAAGATTTTTCATAATTAGATTTCGAATATGTTCATATTCAACATATGGGTCCAATACAAGGAAAGAAAACTTTTATTTTAAATATATTATATTTTATGATGGGCATAACCCACCGATTTCAATTTTACTTTAAAATTATATGGTGGAAAAGTTTGAAACATAAGGTGATTCCACTAAAGATTTTATTAGAAGTCAACTTGAAATTTATATGACTTTCCGTAAAGTATTTTAGGAGATTCAGATTTCAGTCAGAAAGATAAGATTTCCACAAGATTCCCTCAGACTTAAGATAGGAGTTGGGGTGGGTCCTGTCAATTTGGTATCAGAGTATCAGTTTTAGATTCGATGAACATTTTCATGTTACATGCATTATGTTTTGATTCTGTTAAAGATAAAGTTTATTTATTTTTTTATCATACATCAGTATAACCAATTTCGCACGAAACCTATCAAAGATCTGAGTTAAACGTAGAAGTTAGTGTAGAACAAATTCAACATAATAAGTTATAGAAGAGCTAAGTTTGAAGATATGTGCAAGTTATTGTAGTAGCGGTGAATTTATTAGATGAGTGAGCTGTCTAAAAATTGAAAGACAATAAGTTATGAGCAAGATGCCAATAACCCAGGAATTGTGTGAATTCCTAGAACAAAATTCTTATAAGGAGGACAAAATTGTTAGATCTAGCTCCGGAAAAAAGTGACGATTTTGACACCTCTTAAAACCTGTATATGTAACTCTTTCGTATGTACACCCATTAATAATTTTATATATATATATATATAATTTATAGATAAACCCCACTAAATACAAAAACTACTTTTTTTATTTTAAATTCTATTGTATATATTTTTAAGTACACCTACCGTTTATTTTGTTATCTAATCAATTTTATTATTATTTTATTTCTTTTATTCAAATAAATAATTTCTAAGGTCCCTTTAAAATTTTCTGAAAAAAAAGCACTGCTCAATGACTAAGATTAACACAATTTTTGAACTTTGAATTAACAATTTGACTTCAACTAAGATTAGACATGTACAGCTCATGCTCAATCAAGCATATATAAATAAAACATTTAAACATTTTTTATCTTAAAAGAAAAAACACGTGCACATACCATTCTTGAGGATTAAAGTATCAAAATCGGTGGATCATTTGATCTCTTCTTAATAATTCTAAAGTCGCAAACTTTCATAATAAGCTAAATTTAAGCTATAACATGTTATAAAAAAAATTAGGCTAATATTGATAAAAAAAATAAAAATAAAAATCTATAAAGTATTTGAAAGAAGAAAAAAATACTAATAATTTTGATTCATTCTTCATATTTTACAATCAATTTGTATTTTTTAAAATAAATTAAAAATATATTTGAGAAAGAAGTTAGGGTTTGAGAAAATATTTTAGGTTTTTATGATATATGTGAATATCAAATGGAAACTTCTTTTTATTTAAATAAAAAAAATAAAAAGGAAAATTTTCTTTTGACAAACTATTAATAGGAAATTGATTAATAATTATTGATGGTTTACTTACAAACTATTTAATCTTTTTAATAATTGTACCTAAAGATAATATTGGATTTTTAAAAAGATATTTATTTAAAATATATATACAAGTTTTAAGGGGTGTAAATATCAAAAATATCCAAATCCAAAATTCAATCTCAAACACATAACTCAACCCTACTTACCCAAGCCTGAGCTCGAGCCTGAGATAAACTTTCACTTTGGTGCAGATAGATTTATAGAATAAAAAACAAGACAGGTGGCATGTTTAGGTGATAGATGGCAAGCTTGGGTGTGAGGTGTCATGTGCAACCGTGCAAGTGTGAGTAGTGGCAAAATAAATAAATAAACAAAATAATAGGGAATAAAATAAATGAAATGAAGATAGAGAGAGGGCCATTCCACCAAAACAGAAAGCTGAGAAAAGAGAGATTCAACAGAAAGAAGAAAGAAAGAAAAGAGAGAGAATCTGAGAAATTGAGAGAGACCAAGACTTAAGAGTGAGAAAGTGAGATTTAGAGAATCTCCAACTCATATTCCATCTCAATCTATGAAATAGAGTTTTAAAAGAGAATATTCTCTCCGGATTTATCTTTAAATTTTTTTTTTCACTCCTACCACACTCTCTATATTCATATCCATCTCTATTTTTATCTTCAAATAATTTATATTTTCATTATTAATTTTTAATTTCTTCAATAAATTATTTTTATATAATTTTATTTTTCAATTAAATTTTAACAAATATTATTTTAATAAAAATTTTTATTTTGTTCACTTTTAGTAAAAATTTAACATTTATATTCTCCAATATTTTTTTATCTAATATTTTTTATCAAATAATAATTTTGTACCTAATTTTTAGGTCCAGTTTTCCCTACCTAATTATTTCTTTTCTAACTTTTTCAATCAGATTTTTATCATATGTATATATACGGTAGTCATCAGGTGCATGGTACTGCATTAGAAAGTGACTATATATAAATATTGTAAACTTATAATAATTAATATACAAATAATATAAAGTACGGTAAAAATAAGTAATTTTTGATAAATCAAATTATTATTATTAAATATTCAATATTAATCTCATTTTAAAGATCTAGATGAGAGTTTTTAATGATATGATTTTTGTGATGATAAAAGTTATAAATTAAAACCTATTATATATTAATTGAATTTAATTAAAAAGGTAACTATGGATATGAGGGTAAAAATGGAATATATAATGTTAAAAAGTGGATTTAGAGTTTCAAATTTGGTACTCTAAATTTAGAGTGCCAAATAATGAAACTCTAAAAAAAAAAATTATGGGAAAAAGAAAAATAGGGTATGGCTGGAGCTCATGGTACTTTATATTGGAGTTACCATTGGAGATGCTCTTATAGCCGAGAGAGAAGAAAGAAAATATGAGAAAAGGAGAGTATCAGACCGTGTGTGTGTGAGTGAGAGAGAGAGAGAGAGAGAGAGAGAGAGAGAGAGCAACAACATAGATATGCACTGTATACTCAATAAGTGGTGTTATCTTGATTTTGTGAGTTTGAATACAAATAATTTCAACGGTTTATCCTAAATCCGTAATTGTGTTTTATCTGAATTTAAGATGAATCCAGAAAGAGATGAATTCCGAATGGAACCCAGTCTCATAACAGATTTGAGCATAAGAGTTATGTGAGTGGAAACTTTTTAATAAAAGCTATATGTTTTATAATTATATTTTAGCATTAATCATTCAGAAGATTATTAGGAAAAAAATGATTAAATTATTTATTTAGAAAACATATTTCCATATGATTTGAGATGTTTTAAAGAAATGCATAGATTTTCAGAATTCAGAAATATATTAATTAGATAATTAGATAATTAGATTTATAGAACAGGATTTTACAAAGAATAATAGGTAGTACAATAATTTTCAAACATATTCCATGATTTTCAGATAGATTTCTAGATTTTTAAATTTTCAAACAGATTATCAGATTTTTAGATCCAAGTTATTTATGAGATTTTTAGAAAAGAATATTTATTCATGTTTTGAGAAAAGTATTTATCAAGAATTATATATGTATGCTCGAAAAGCTAAAATAGTTTTCAAAAATTGTTTAGAATTTAAGATATCAGATATGTACTCTCCCTAGTAGTATCAGATTCACGTGTATGTGAGATTACTCTGCATGAGTGGCCATATTGCCGTGTATGTGAGATTTCCTTGCACATTAGATCAGATATTGATGTGTATATAATATTACTCTGCACATTCGATCAGATATCGACATGTATACGAGATTATATATATAATAGTAATTATCAAATGGGGTATACCTTATTTTAATTTCAGTAAGGACCTTGATAAAATCACATATAGTTTTATGAATTTTTTGTGGATGATAAGTTCATTGAAATATGAATAAAATTAGACAATTTTTCAAGTACTAAAACTATTTTTATCGACATGTATACGAGATTATATATATAATAGTAATTATCAAATGGGGTATACCTTATTTTAATTTCAGTAAGGACCTTGATAAAATCACATCTAGTTTTATGAATTTTTTGTGGATGATAAGTTCATTGAAATATGAATAAAATTAGAGAATTTTTCAAGTACTAAAACTATTTTTATTGAATTTTCCTATATTTATCTCATTTTTCCGATGTGTTTATATTTAGGTTTAATATTAAAAACATCCCCTCACCTTTAAACTATTATTGGATGTCTAGATAAAAATACTTTTATTTCAGAAACACCCCTTATGGACCAACAAACAATGCTTTATTTGGTAAGATTCAGAGGGTATAATGTTCAATTAATATAATTGAAGCTTAAATACGGACATTATAGACTTTTTAACATCAAAAATCGATCAATTGAATCATTGTTTGTTAGTCAACAGGGGATGTTTCTGAAATAAAAGCATTTTTAGCAAGACATCCAATAATAGTTCAAAGGTGAGGGGAGGTCTTTAATATTAACCCTTATATTTAATAAAATCGGAATATTCTGATGCTTAAAAAATTCTCAAATTTTATTTATATGTAGATTTTATTAAACTTTATCATATATAAAAAAATTCAGATCAAAATTCATAAAATCGATGTGATTTCATCAAGGTCTTTACCGAAATTAAAGTAATGTATACATCACTTCACAATGGTATATATGTTCAGGGTTCGTTTAGATAATGAAGTCAGATTCTAAGTTCTGTTTCAAGATGGATTCGACACTCTTTTATACATATAGAAGATAGAATCAAAATTTAAGTAAGTCGTTGTCATTCAAATGAGGGGGTGGGGATATATTTAGACCCCACAACAAATATTCGAATGGTTATGCGGCTGGGGGTGCGCATAATTTATAGACCCCACAACAAATATTCGAATGGTTCTGCAGTTGTTCTAGATCCTCATGAAATGAATCTTTGAAAACCTTCGAACCATTCCAATCTTTGTTGTGGGGGTCTATAAATAAATAAATATATATATATATATATATATAGTTTTTCTATTATCAGTTCGAACTGATAATTGATATAAAATATATCAGTTTCTTGTATGTGAGCCATTAGATTTAAATAATTTGACTTAACTGCATGCACTTATCAAATTATATTTTAAATTCAATGATCCACATGTAAGGAACTGATCTCCTATTCTACGTGTACATTGAGAATATATGCCACGAATGTGAGATATTCCATTAGGTACCGGTTTGGTAAAGAGTTTTTAGATTATATATATTATCAATTATGATCGGTAGAGAATACATTTTAGATTATCTGATTTTAAATAAGATATTTTATAATTTATAAAATGAGAAAATGTTTTATTATATTTTATACTATACAGTATTTACAGAAAAATGAGAATTAATTACAAAAAGATTTTTATTTAGTTTTTAGTCTGCATAAAAGAACAGTTTTGGATTAAATAGTGATTACTTTCAGGAAGAGATACATAATTCAAAAAGAAATATAGAAAGAGATATATAAAATTTTTCTCCGGTTTAATAGTTTGCAGATTAAGTTTAGCCAATATAAAGTTCCTAAAGTGTGAATATTTTCATAAATAGATTTATTAATTTCAAAAACGTAAGAAGTTATAAGTTAATTCAGATTGGTAAAACGATAGTTTCAGATAAGCTTATATGAAAGAAAAGATTTTGTTTTCAAAGATTATTTCCACTCACCAGGCGTTAGTGCTCATTCTTTTATTTTAATTTTTTTTTTTTTTTCAGATAATCACCAGGTTCGTACATATTCTTTAATATCGTGAGACGGGTCATAGGTTCGTTAGTGCTCATGTACATTGTTGTGTAAATGCATAAGATTTTCACAGTATTCCCTCAAACTCAATATAGGAATCGGAACAGATCCTGTAATTAGAGCTTACTTTGTGACATTACAAAACTAATTTCCTATTTTTTTTTTTTCTTTTCGGAATTATCTCGACTAGAGAATTAATATTATATATATTACAAGAAAAATCCTTAAACAATCAACCTGGTGACTGTACATATAAAATTTAGATTTAATACGTCAATTTCTTTCGCTTTCTAGATGTTTCATTCAGAAAAGTATTGAAACCCAACATGCTAACCTCCAATAATATTTATATATAATAATAATAATAATAATAATAATAATAAGCATCTTCTGGTTGATATAGTGTATAGATAAAATAATATGTATATACAAAGTTTCTATAATACAATCATTTAGATTTTAATATACATTTGAAGACTGATTTTTTATTCATATCCAACTGTTAACTAACGATTCAAATCTGAATGAACGTTAAATATTTATAATATTTGTGTTTATAATAGTGAATATATGTACACATTTTGTATGCACATTGATTGTATATGCGAATGTACATAACTTTCATTAAATTAAACATTGAAAATTATCAAATTAATGCCAAGCTTACCAAAATTATGAAACAATCAATTTTTATTTTTTATTTTATTTTATCAGCGTATCAAATCTCATGATGGAATAACCAGCTGTCTTCAGAATTCAGATGGTTAAAGTCGTAAAGAATTTCTTTTTCAATAATCTGATCATATATTCATTTCAATTTTCAAGCTGAAAGAAATCAAACCAATCCATTAAATTTCAAAATCATTCAATTTTTGGGTTGGAAATGATATATAAAGAAACTGGGTACCCTTTGGACCAGCCTTTGGACCACAGAAAACACTTCTCAAAATATATGCCCACAGAAACAAAGTTTGGCGGGATTGATGCATGTCAACACCTGACAGAAATGGTATAGCACATTCCCTTTACGTTAATTGCAGGGGATTTAAGTCAAACGATACGTATTTTAAAAATATATACGTGGAGTTTGTTTTCGGTGCTATGGGAGTAATATCTTCTGTTATGAAAATAGATATCAAACCACGTATGTATTGTTTGATTCCGGTTGACCTTTGACCCGATTTTGGTGTCTAATTTATTATAATACTTCAAATATATATTTTGATAAAGTTTTTAAACATTAGAATTAATTTGAAGCCTTGCATGTAGCATGTAGGTTTTATAAATTATATATAAAAAAGTATATACATTAATTTATACAAAATCATGGTGTTTCTGCAAAAGATATAAGAGATTAAAAATAAAATAAAAACCCCCCTAAAAAAACCAACAGAAAATATTAATAATATTTATGGGTATAGTTTATGTCGGCCAATAATTCGATGTCTTCAATAATAAAATAAAATAAAAATTGAAAAGCATCTCTGTCTGTCTATAAATGTATTATTGAAATTCGATAGGTTGGAATTGTGACCATCAACTTGGAAAATAGGTTGGAATTGTGACCATCAACTTGGAAAATAGGTTGGAATTGTGGCCATCAACTTGGAAAAAATCAATCAGATTCATTCAATCACATAAGAGAGCACATGACTTGATCTTGCCATGATCAGCATGCCACGTGGAAAAACCTCTCTAAATGATGAATGAGAAAAACTTTCATATAAGGTTTTATTAAACCTCTCATATATATATATATATATAATTTTATTTTTTTTATTATTAGATTATATCCGATCTTTTTATCACATAATTTATTTTAATTAAGTGGAAATACTTTCCCTTTTACGTTGGTGATGGAGGTTTAAATTCCACCGTAAATATTTTATAAACACATATAAGGAGTTTTTTTATTTATTGAGATTAGATATTCGACTAGAATTTGCTTTTAAAGTGCAGTGAGAATACATAATTTTTTAGTTGTGGTGTGGGAGTAAATATCCAAGTAGTTCTACTCTGAAAATACTTTTTCCAATAGAGATTATTCTTATGTACTGTGAAATTAGATATCTGCTAGACATCCAAATAGTGTCGTTTGTTCTCGGATAATGTTGCTTGATCGCGGTGATTTGGATAGATATCTTACTTATGTCAGATTTCAAGTCCGATTTCATTTCTTTTAAGAGGGAAGTTTCTAGAGACGTATTGATGTACAGCAGGTCAGCCATTTATATATATATATATAAATTATGATTAATTTAATATTATTCTAATTAATTAACAATATGGCTAGTAGCTAGTAGCCTAGTAGTTTGTAAGCCAATTATTTTTTTTTTCTATGCAGGTCACATCAACAATCAAAATCAATTTTATTTCTATCCCTTATCAGTCTCAAATCTCAATCCTCTCTTTCTCTCTCCCTCTCTTATATACGTTCTATATTTCTATTTATATCTCTCTCACCATCCCAATTCTCTCCTCTCTTTTTCTCGTCCCAATTCACTCTCTCCCCATTAAATATTTCTTCTATTCAGTTATTTTAAGAAATTAAAATTTATTTTTTTTCTAATTAAAAAGTTAAAATTTTAGATTTATTATTCATAATTTTAAATTAATATTTTATTATTTTTTATATTAATTGATTTTAGAATGTAATTTATTATTTTTAATATTATATTATAATTTATAAAATATCATTTTAATCAAAATACTTAATAAATTTTTAGTACCATCAAGATTCATTTACTATTAATTATATATATATATTTTTTTTTGTTTTAGTCTACCATAATAAAAAAAAATCTTGGATACACCCGTAAAGTTTCTGTTTGATTTCCTAAATAATAGTTATAATAAAATGCGTGTGTATTGGGTTTGGGGCATTGAAGTAAGTGTTGGACTGTAGATTTTTGCATGGGAATGCAAACCCTAGCTATGACTTGTTTGAAAGGTCAACAACAATTATTCAAAAAGGGCAAATGAATTATATATTTTTATTAGGAGATTAGGTGCTCCTAATCTACCATTAATTCATCTAGATAAGATTAGCTAGCTTCATTATTGATTACCAAATTAGGTTAATTTTAATTAAATTAAATTAGATTGGAATATTATTGATATATATATATATCTTCTTTCTTTTATATCAGGACGAAGAATGTGGACCACAGATTATGGAGAAATTTTGATAAGTACATACACTTTGAGTCAAAGTATGTAAATCTAATAGTCGATATTTTTCGTTCCGATATATTTTATATCAGAATGAACTGACAATAAAAAAAACTATATATATATATATTATTGATTCATTTGAGAAACTTAATTGCACACTCGAAACCCCATATTGTCTAATAATAATATAAACTATTTATTATAAATTGTAATCTCTTGCCTAAGCATGATTTGCCACTTTCAAAATGACCACTCACAGTTCCACAAAATGATATTATTATCTTAAAAAAATCAAAATTATATTCATTAAATAGCACACGTTCAAGATAACTATTTTATGTACAAAATAAATTTTCATGGATTTCTCTTGTATGATTATGTAATAGAAATTGATTATTATTTAAATATCAACTAAAAATTATACTTTCAAGTTCATACTAACTCAATAAAAATTTATACGTAGTTTACATCATAGTCATCGAGTGTTACTAAATCATCTATATATTTGATGTAATCATGAGTTCAAAGTTTTATTACGTTATCATCAGTACAATAACATAACCACCAAATAAACTAATAATATAATTTGAAACATCAAGGATAGATTAACAAACAATCAGCTACTGTATTTGGTAATATTAAATTATTAACCTTAATTAGATAGATAATGGTAGCAACGCTAGCTTGATTCTCAACCCAAGAAAACACAACAAATTAACCTGGTTTGAAATTTAAACAAGAAAATATATATGTAGCATCGAAAAAAGCTGCCTATAAGAGCGAACAAAAACATAGAAAAAGATTGAGTCCAAAGAAAAATAAAAATAAAAAAAGAAAGCTTTCTTGCAATGGAAGCATCAAATATTTGTCATTATTGCGTAACTCGATATTAATTACACCTCGCAATTTAAATAATAATGAAGAGTCCAAGTTCAAGTTCTCATCTTTCAAATATAACTAATTTATAAAAAGGAAGCATGGAATAATTAATGTGAATGAAAAAGAGGAAGGTTGGGTAGGTTAAAAAATTAAGGATTAAATTTAAGAAAGAAAATCAATATAAAATCGAACAGCTGCCTATAAGAGGAACAAATTAAACCTC
Source organism: Acer negundo (assembly GCA_035582765.1). Lineage (NCBI taxonomy): Eukaryota > Viridiplantae > Streptophyta > Magnoliopsida > Sapindales > Sapindaceae > Acer > Acer negundo. Next base: position 44,704,268 of record CM069233.1, on the reverse strand, counting down.
AGAAAAAGATTGGACTTGTTGGATTTCATTTCAAAGAAAACAAAGAAAAAGAAAGCTTTCCTTGCAATAGAAGTGTCAAATATTTGTCGGAAAAGTTGCGTTACTTGATAGTAATTACACAATTAAGAGTCCGAATTGAAATTATCTTTAACCAAAAAGAAATTAAAAAGATGAACCATGGAATGTGAATGAGATGATAAGGAGAGAGGAAGGTTGGGGCAGGTTAATTTGACAATGGAGTCAAAAAAGGGGTTAACTAATTAAAGCAAAGTTTAGTGTATCAACTGTTCAAAAATGATGTCTCAATTTGTGTCTAACCAACCAAATTAATTTTTTTTTTTAATTTCTTCCATAAATGTACACACGTATTTCATTTTGGTTGGTTATACACAAATTGAGACACTATTTTTAGACAGCTAATTTGAGTACAAAGAAAACTCTTTATATATATTTATAAAATACGTATGTTGAGACTTAAATTTAGCTCCCACTAGCCTTGGCAAAATTTTACACGACCAACACTCATTCAAAAATAGTAGTTTGTGGATCTAGTTTATCGAATCGGTTTATTAATGGGTCAACCCATTAAAACACAAAATATAATGGACCGGTTTTGGGTTCACCCTTTAAAAAACCGTTAATTCGATAACCCATTAATATAACTATATATATATATATATATTTAATGTGGTTATGAAAATTATTAAAAAAATCTTTGTATAGTGAAGTTACAAAATTTATAAAAAAAATATCTCAATAATTATGGTTAGAATATATTTTACTAATTACTTTTTTAAAAATTTCTAATTTTTTTTCTTTTTTTGAGAGAGGAAAAATTCCTAAATTTCTTCAATTTCTAAATTAAAAATTCCAAAACTATAGATTAATTATATCACAATATTATAACCCTAACCTTAAAACTCTAAAAGCAATGGTCTTCAACTTTCTTAAAATCAATTATCGTCCGTTTGATTCTAATAAATTTAATCATAAATGTTTTCTTTCTTGCATTATGTATTACTATGGTGCCACCATTTCATCCAACCTAACTTCAAGACTTTAAATTTGTTTGACAAGTGATATTTGAAATTCTAAAACCACCTTGTTTCTTCACAAATTTTTCTATTCATCCAATGTAACTTCAAGACTTTAAATTTATTTGATAATTAATATTTGAAATTCTAAAACCAACTCGTTCCTTCACAAATTTTTCTAAAGGTGTATATATATATATATATATAATATTCACTTCAATATTCTTTTTTGTTATATAAACAATATATCAATATTTTGCAACGGGTTGAGTGGGGTTGCTAATTAATTTAATAAATGGTTTCGAGTTTATATATTTCTACGCATTAAGTTAACGGGTCGTGTTCGGATAGAACAATTTTAACACGACTTAAACACGAAACGACACGAATTCATAATAACACGATCCATTGCCAGGTCTAGCTCCCACCACTGATATAGATGGAGAAATACACCACCTGTACTAAAAAAATGGTATTTAATTAAAGCTTCAAAATTTTAGAGAATTCAAAGAGTAGTCTTGTTTATGAGAAAAACTTGTATGGGATAGTCTCATTGACGTGGTAATAGGACCGTCCAATGAATGGGTGCCACATATACATTGGGAGAATATATTTTAAAGTCCCATATGACACACATTCATTGGACGGTCCTATTGCAACGTCAATGAGACCGTCCCATTCAAGTTTTTCTCCTAGTTTATATTACAAAGTCAACCTTCTCTTATATAATTATTATAATTAATTTACATGACAAGAATTTGCACAGTTGTTCTTCACTCAATGTCTCAATCCTAAGTCATTGAGAGCATCTCCAAGGATAATGTGGCTTGCATTTGAAAAAATGGTGATATGTCAACATTGTCAAGCCAATTGCTTCATATGTGACATGTAACTAAGCTTGATAGACATCTAAATAAAAAAGTGGTTTTCAATGCTTCACTTGCAAAATATATGTTTTTAATGACATGTCAATTTATTATTAGTCTCTTTAAATATACTTTTAGAATTGTTAAATAAAATAAGAGAATGAATTTGCTCACCCGCACTTTTTGTGGGTAAGCATTACCTCCCTCCCTCCCTCCCCAGCACTTGACATGTGTCCAGGGAGATGGTGCTTTTGTTAAAACACATTAACAAAAGCAGCCCCTCCCTGGACACATGTCAAGTGCTGGGAAGGGAGGTAATGCTTACCCACAAAAATATGGGTGAGCAAAAATACACTCATAAAATAAGGTAAAAGACAAGAGTGGTTGCTGACTGGGCAAATAAGACGGTCGTCCAACAGACTGTTTGAAATCAGAAAGTCATGTTGACAGTCTTTAAAAAAAAAAAAAAGTTGTCTCATTAGCTTGAAGTTGTACTAGAGAAGTTGCATTGGAGATGTATTTTTTAACAAAATAGTTGTTCATTCTACGTGGTATCTAATTTTTTCACTACCCACATTAACAAGGGAGATACTCTGATTCCAAAATCACCCCATAAAATATAACTGAGAATTGCTTCCGTACCTCTACAGCAAAATATGATATGGCACGTCCAGCCAGTAAAATTTAAACACGTTATTAAATTTTAAAAATCATATACCACCACCATTGCCCCATCATACAAAATTTGAAAAAATCATAAAAATTATAAATAAAATAAATAAAAAATAAAAGCAAATTTTACAAGCATCTATTAAAAAAAAAAAAAAAAAAACAATAAATATTTATTATATTACAATCTCTCTCTCTCACGTCTATATATACATTTACTCATCTATCACCTTTTCTTTCACTCAACTAGCTCTCTCTTTTTTCTCTCTCAAACACTTCTTCTTCTTCTTCTTCTTCTTCTTCTTCTTCTTCTTCTTCCTAGTTGTTCATATCTTCAAAGGGTGGTTTCAGTATGATATTGTTGTGGCATCTCCAACACCAATAATGATGAGGAGTGATCATCAAAAACTCAAGTCAGCCATTGATGATAGTCTTCCAATCATAAACCTATCATCATCACCATTAGAGAGATCAGAGGTGGCAAGGCTGATAGTAAAAGCCTGTGAAGAATATGGTTTCTTCAAGGTGATCAACCATGGTGTCCCTAACCACATCATTGCCAAAATGGAAGAGGTGAGCTTCAATTTCTTTAACAAACCTGTCACTGAGAAGCAACAAGCCACTCCTTTCGGCTATGGCTGCAAGAACATCGGCTTCAATGGCGATTTCGGTGAGGTTGAGTATCTTCTTTTCCCCACCAAAACTCTCTCCATTGCTCAAGCTCAAACTTCCAATCCCATCTCCATTGATGACGATCCAACAAAATTCAGGTACTTCCACACGCATATTCATTAATTTCTTCCTTTTTCAATATCGCTTAGATATATAAATATATATATATATCATTAATGTGTACTTGATGGGGTATGGTTGATTCGGTGATAAAACTCCTCACACTTACACCATAAAGTTAGGGATTTAAGCCCTCTTCCCTCTTAAAAAAAACCCTGATTTATTTAAAAACGTAATATTTAAAAAAAAAAAAAAAAAAAAAAAACCAAGTAAAGAATTCAATATAAATATATCTTCTAACTTAATAATAGGCACTCTTAATTACATAAAAAGTTCAATATAAATATATCTGTAAACTCAAATGGTAAAATCTCTTGTTCATGTACACAGTACACGATACATCTAATATTTTTCATTGATTTTGGACCCCATATTTTATTTTATTTTTTCAAGTTGATGATTATCATGACCAGTTAATTGCCAGCTTGACTTTTAGCTTGTTAAATTTGATTTTGAGTAAACAAAACGTGGGTGCATGTTTGGACCAATATGCTGTTGAGTTGTGGTTCTAATTTTTTAGCCAATTGAATCTCAGCTGTACCTGTCTATCCTTTTAAAAGCATTCACGTCTAGATTTGGCTTACTCTTTCATGTGTAGTTTTGAAGTCATTATTTTCACATGCCATTCTTATCAGTTTTTTTTTCTTCTTCTCACTCATCTAGTAACTATGTACATATCTTTATATATATGTAGAGAAATCTTGTCGAATCCACTGAATCAGACTCACGTTTGATTCTCTTTGGAAAATCTTGTTCAAAGTTGGGATGTTTTGATATCACATCTTTATTCCATTATTTTTTTTTTTCATCCTGTCTTATCAAAATATGATTCACTGCTTTTTTCCTTTGTTTATTTTCTGTTTCCATATTTAATGTATAATCTTTTGTGGTTCAACTATTTTCTCCGATGCCATATTGATGCAAAGCCACTAAAAACCTTACATGCAACCAGTAATATAATTAATATCATCCAATACATATTTGTGTTGAAATCACCCTAGCTAGTTACTTACTAATAGTCTTTTTTTCTTTTTGTCTATGTATCAATATTTCATTTTATAATTTACGTAATAGTTATAAATTAATAACTCCATAAACATTTATCTTTAGTTCTTCTAAGAAAGAAGAACTTGGTTTAAGACTATGATTGATCATGATTGTCATATTAATATTGAATTTATAATTGGTTTGAAATCAAGAAAACCATTTTGATGAAATCATATATGTGGGTAATTACCATTGGCCTCTTGCCTTGGTGGTTGGAGTCTCCCAAGGGAGGTTCCACCACCAAAGTTCAAGCCTTGGTATATATATATTTATCCCACATTTGGCTATTAAATCTCAAAGTGTGGGGAGCTCTCTCCCGATATATTGGGAGCTACCCTCTCTCCGGTTATGAGAGTTATAGTCTATTTGTAACATCTTCTCGATAGTTTAAGTAATATTTCGAACCGTATTTAAAGAGTCTAATCTCACAAGGTCCCATCAGCTATTGCAATTGTAATTGTAATTCAAATTTATATATATATATATATGGGTAGATTTAGGCTCTCCTAGAAGGTAGGATTATACTGTCAAATAGACAAGTCCTCTGTCACATAATAATAATAATAATAAATTTTATGTCAAATAATAACAATAACAGGAGTACTTGTTCCCAATCCACGCGCCCCTTTTGGCAATGGAGGAGCACGCGCATGCCTCATTGTCATTGCCACTGAAAAGAGAAAAGCTGTGATTCTGTCTCTGTGAAAGCCAGTCTAATGTAAATAGTCACGGATTGCAAAACATAGTAATATCTGTTGTGAGATATGATCCAATCTTATGCAAATAGTGTACTACTGTGACCATATGTCACGGATCGTAAAACATAGTAATATCTCATGTTCGATTTGATTTCATTCTAGTATTTTAGAAAAAATATTTCTTACTAAGGTAAGATGCTTATCGTAAAATCCTTAAAGTTTAAATAAAAAAATCTATATTACATCACACATTTCGTGTTAAATTTATCGAAACCAATATTAATATACCCTCTTTTGTATGTTTTTTTTTTACTTCTTCTTTGATGTATGATATGTGATTATATATATATATATATATATAATGTGTGTCCTGTTACGTGACAGGTCTGTTGTGAGTAGTTACATAGAAGCAGTTAGGGAGCTGGCATGTAAGATCTTGGATCTGATAGCAGAGGGACTGTGGGTCCATGACAAGTCAGCTTTTAGTAAGCTAATCAGGGACGTTGAAAGTGACTCTCTCTTTAGGCTCAATCACTACCCACCTGTTCTCTGCAGCAGCAAAAATAAAAACAGCATCAACGGTAGTAGCAGTAATAGTTGTAAAGTTGGGATTGGAGTGCATTCTGACCCTCAGATCCTCACCATCTTGAGATCCAACGACGTGAGTGGCTTGGAGATTTCCCCTAATCATGGTGTGTGGATCCCCGTCTCTCCTGATCCCACCGCTTTCTTCGTAAACGTGGGTGATCTGTTACAGGTATGTAAAAAAAATAAAAATAAAATAAGAGATGATGTGATATATCCGTACCATTAAAAACTTATTTGGTATCAAATCTAACTTACAGACAAGTTGATAAATTGCAAATTATCCCAACGAGTGCCATGTTAATCATAAAAATCTCTGGAAAGAAAAAAAAAAGGTTGGAAAATTAACGGAGGATTGGACTGACAGTGACAGCAACCGATCATGTTATTGGGAACCGTCTCTACTGCTGCTCGGTGGTGCAAAGTTTACGCTGATGAACTGATGAAGCGGCAGCTTTGGCTTTGGCTTTGGCTTTAGCTTTGATGATGACAATGTCAATGTGTCATGTGTGGGTGGCTCCCACGTATTACTTGGTTTCTGTCAAATGAAAATCTGATCTGGGAATTGAAGTGGTTGATGACTAGTTATGATTCACCACTGAAAAGTTCTGTTTCTTTTACTTTTATGGTTGGTTATCTCTGTACGACTGTACTTGCAGATATCTTGTTTTAATGCATATTGATTTCATTTTACAGGTTATGACAAATGGGAAATTTGTGAGTGTGAAGCACAGGGTTTTAAGCAACTCAGCCAAGTCAAGAATGTCAGTGGCATATTTTGGGGCACCATCTCTTAATGCAAGGGTCACTACCCTACCAGAACTGGTCACACCCACCAAGCCTTGTCTGTACAGGCCTTTCACTTGGGCGGAATACAAAAAAACTGTATATTCTCTCAGGCTTGAAGATAGCAGGCTTGAGCGATACAGGAAATGACCCAAGTTGCTTCATCAGATCACAAATTCACAATCAAAAGCAAAGCAGTATCAATATCAATAATTCTGGGTTGTTGAACCTTTTTTCTCAACCCAAATGGGAATTTTGTTTATTCCCTTATTATTTTTCTTTCTTGAAAAAAAAAAGGAAAAAAAAAAAAAAATCATATATGGATTTCCACCGCCTAACATTCTCAACACGTGTAGTGCTTGGAAGAAAAGAGCTTGACTTTATCATTAACTATTTAAGCAAGTTGTCTTTCTCTTCTGTAATCTCTTCTTGAAATTAATACAATAGTGAATAACTTAGTAAAGTTAATATTCTCTCTAATCTCTCTCTTATCTTTCTTTATCATTCATTTATTTCATTTTATTTACTACAATATATGCTTTGTAGGAGTAGTAGTAGCAGGGCCGGTCCTGAGATTTCAGGGCCCGAGGCGAAATGTAAAAATGAGGCCTCAAACCCTCCATATATGTTTTTTTTATTTTTTTTCTGTAGTAAATACTTATAAAAATAAATATAATAATCCAAAATCAAGACTGTACGTAACACAATAAAATAGCACATAAAAAGCAACCGAAATAAAAATTTTATAATTGCATCAAAGAATATATCATTTAAACTTTATTCGTTTCACATTTTAGAAAATAAAACAAATCAGAATCATCTAGGATTTTGAACTCCCTTGATTGAAAATAAAATATCAAATTTTACTAGAAAAGGTAAGTTTGATCTATTTCCAAAACCTAAACTTTATTCCTAATCAAAGTATCAAACTAAAAATAAAAAACAACTTCATAAATTGAAAAAATATATATATCAAAATCCCGTCTAAAACAGAAAACCAGAAAAACATAGGTCAAAACGATATTTTCTGGAAAAACACAGGTTCTAAAAAATATAGGGTTCATCGATACGGTTCCAACGACATATTATGAGACCAAAACGGACATCATTTGACCCTCCAACAAAGTGTCCTATATCAATTTGATAAAGAGATTTAATATGTTGTTGTCTTTTGTAATAATTATAATTGTGTTTCATGTGGGCCTTTTTTTAAAAGAGAAAAACATGTGTAAACGGTGAGCCTCTAAATCATACAACGGTGGGCCTTTAATATGTGGATCTCCGGCCTTATATTCATAAAATCTCAACAACAAAAATTTTAACTTAAGGGGCCCTTAATGGTTGCCTCTTGGGCCTACCCTGAGTAGTAGTTTATTTAAGTAATTCAGTTGTCAATGGAAAATTCTCTTTTCAACTTCTGCTCTAGCTCAGTTATGGCTGATAACTTGCGCATGGAAACGGAAAAAATCAGATGAAATGTAGAAGATTGTGGAGATGTTAAATAAGTAAACACCCATATGATGCTGAAATCATATGAAATACAAACACAAAATTATGACAACAGACAGCAAAATTTTGGCTTAAAAGCAGAAGCTATATAGATTTAAACAGAAACTTGCATTGTATTTCCTGAGAGAAGAGCTTATACATATAAGTCATGTACATTGTTGTGCAAATGCATAAATTTGAGACCCTACATGCAGTTTTTGGGTCATAAAATGTGTCAAGTGGCTCTCCAAAATTAGAGCCACTTAATCAAATGGGTCGAATACTTGAACGAATAATCAGTTTTTTCGCTGTTAAGAATGAATGGTATGATATGAGTGACCTCCGGAACATGTTTTGAAGTGAGAGACTGAGAGTGCTCTCTCCTTCAGATTTATTGTTTTCCGAAGAACTCTATGAGCTATCTTCTGTGTTAGACATGATTCTGGGATCTTGCAGCAGAGAGTGAGCATTTCTTTCGACCAGTTTTGCTAAGCGCACAAACACATATCTCAAGGAGCTCATAGTCCTCCTCCCAGAACAACAAGGATGCCTTCTCTGGGTTCTCCAAAAGCATCTTTGAGGCTAGGAAACCAGCAATCGTCCATGTTTGATTAAGCCGGGATTGCTTGCCTATAAACCTCCCACTTCTAGTGTCGTAATATTCAGGCCATTTATCCACTGAAAGCCTCTGCTCCGCCAATGCAACTGCCTTTTGTGCCAACTCCGGTCTTCCCATCTTGATGCAGGCCAGAGTAAACTGGAATGTAAATCAGCACGACCATTAGGGAGTTTGATTAAAAAATGCAGACAAGAAACGTAATTGAAGAAAACCTCACCTGCCATAGAAGGGTTGGCCATGATCCACCATTGTGATATGACCATGGGCTGTGTGCAAGCAAACAAAGAGAAACGATGCATTAATAATTATATTCACATGAAAGTGGTGCACACGAAGTAAAGCACGTATATAAGAGCCTCACGTATTCTTTGGGTCACCGCCAGTGATTATACGCCAATCCTCGTACTCCAAAGCAGGATAACAAATCTTAAGAGGCATATGAGCAACGAGATCATCCCATTTGGCCTCGATCAAATTCAGAATACCCTCGTTCTGTTTTGGGGTACCCAAAGAAGAAACGATGGCCCAAAGATTTCCAAGCGTGAAGAACCTAAAATCCATATGACCAGATTCTAGGTTGCCAATAAGATAGCCACCTTCCTCTGGTATCCAATCTACTAGCCAGGAAGGAATTTGATCCGGATAAATATTGAACTTGTTTATGGCATCCGCTGAATATTCTTCTGTCTTGTAACGGTAGATCTCATTTATCTTCTTCATATCCACCCAATAGTACTCTCTAACATGAAATGAGAGAGCACTAAGTCGGTTATTTATTGCAGCTACAAGGTCCTTAGTTCCATCATTGACAATGAGCATCTCACGGGAACAGCGTAATGCGGCATAGAACAAGGCCTATAAAATCAGATTTGTCAAGCATATGATAAAGTGAAGGCAAGGAAAAGCATACATTGATTATATCCAACTTACTTGAATTTCAAGAGGGTGTCCGTGAATACCCATCCTTCTATCAATCATGCAAGAACCATCGGTGACTAAAAGAGAAGGAAACATGTCGAATCCGTCTGCTAGACACAAATTAAGGATCAGTCTTATCCCTGTCTGAACATCAACCCTCTCCTGCAGAGCATAGTCACCAGTGATCTTTCCATAAGCTCTCAACAAAATGATCCACCATAACCCTGCCAATTTGATAACATATAAATCAAATTCTAATTACAAACATTGTGAGATTTCAACGGTTAACAAGTGCTAGAACTTATAAAGATCTAAATTGGCAATAGAACTGAATAAAACATGCAAATATGCATAAAATGTGCCCAAAAACTGAAAACTTATCAGCAAAATTAACAGTGAAGAAACTATAATCACAAGTGAACAGAACATTGTAATATTATACCAGAATCAACAGGGGCAACACGTCCAATCGCTGATTCACCAAAATCAGGATCTAGAATCTCTTCAAATGCTCCATCACTTCCATCAAGAGGCACAGTTCTAACTTTAAAACTTGCTGGCATCAACCCTTGCCCAGGGCTATAGCAGTCCACAGTTTTCTCCCAACTCTGACAATCAAACAAGGAGTATTTTATTTAATTGAAAACTTGCATTACCGTCATTCCTCACATCAAAAGTAAAACCAATTGTTTTAGGAGATAATATGACAAAAATCCACTAAATTGACTCATATATTAGCCTAGAGGGGCAAGAGAGAATGGCTGCTATAGCTTCCCTTGTCAAAGCAATAATCTCTCTTGTTACTATTTGAAGAGGAAATGGCAACTCATACACTTAAATAAGCATCTACCAAAGTAGATACATATTTTTACTCAATTAGCTACCAGATATGTGACCATTATAGAAAATTCCAGCCTTCCAGACACAAACTGAATCATCATACTTCATGAATTTCTCTGACTGGCTCTATATTAGATATGTTAATCATAAAGAGATTTTTCCAGTGATCTTGCCAAGAAAATAAGCTAGAACAATTAAATTCAGTGTTGAACAATAGAACATTCCTTGAACACGAGACATCAAGTCTGATGAAGTAAAACAAACTGAATACCATCAAGCAGCAATCAAATTAATCACCTATGTTAAACTTTCGAAACATGGCAAGAAAATTACAAGTATAGTATAATGTAAAGATCATAAATTACCTGTAACTGCAGTGTGTGAAGAAGAAAGTTCTTGACAATCACATGTTCACCATTTAGCAAAAAAGCAAACGCTGAAGGAACAAAATCACGAATGAACACTTGGTCATAATTCAGCGGTTGCTTGTCTGCCGGGTCATTAGCCGCAACTGTCCCAACTGGATTTCCACAATAGCTCACGACTGAATCACGAAGCAACTTCCAAGCCTCCTTTTCAATCTCAGACGCCTCTCTCTCAGCCGTAACTTTCTCATTCGAATCCTTTAGAATGCCTAAATCTACAGTCGCCCCATTAACTTCTACCCTGTTCTCTTCTTCTTTCACTACATTTTCATAACTTGTTTCAATTTTTTCAATCACTAGTGGCTTCACATTCAAACCACCTTGAATGTAAATCTTCTCAAAACCTTTCTCATTAACATGACTCTCAATCAATGTCGAATGGTTCCTAATATCCGACCCTACACAGGGAATTACTAAAACACCCCTTTTCCTACTACCTTTATCGATACGAAAACTATTCTTAGCTAAAACTGCAGACTGACCCCAACTCGAATCAGAGACACAAAAAGCTCTCCGACCGGTACCCGCCATAGACTTACAATAACCCATCTCCTGGCACTTAACATTACTATAACAACAATGGTGAACCAATTTCGAATGTGATTTCAACAAATTGTTTTTACCAGAATTGCTTGATTTCACATGAGAACCCCCAAAAATTGAGCTGATTCTATAACCAATCCAAATTCTACAACAGGGTTTCATAGTAGATATCCCAATACAGCTACCGGTATTCATTTTTTTCACCTAAATATAAACCTATATAAAAAATTGAACTACAACTAGAACAATCAAGTGTTTTATGTATATACAGCTCTGTTAATCTTTAAAAAAAAAATTGTAAACAGAGAAAAAACAATATATTTATATATATAAGAGCTAAAATGAAATGAAAAACTAAATATAAATTGGTTACTTACAGAGATAATAGTCGTTGAAATGCAGAGCTGGAGAGAGATGCGTGTGAGATTTTCTTTGAAGGCTAGATGCAATGGGTCTTTATAGGCAGCGAAAAGGGAAAGTGCGTTGATGATTCAAATGTATAGCATTTTACGTTTATGTCCCTGCACGTGCTTGGTGTTCTGATATTGTCATGGTGGAATTACCATAATTACCCTTGGATTTCTAAGATTTTTTCAACTACTTAAAAATTTTAGTTTTATGTGTGAAAAAGAAGTTTAAACTTTGAACATTCTCAATTGATGACCAAATATATTTAGTTTTAAAAATGACTTGATTTATGACATTTATTAGTGTGAATGAGCCATTAAAATGTTTTGCAAAAAATATTATTAAATGACCCCTTCAATTTCTATTGAATAATAAGTAATTTGTTATTAGAAGTAATTGAATTGTTTAAGCCATCTTTTTTTTTTTTTTTTTTTTGTCCTTTTATGTAAAATTGGAAATAAATATATTTTTAGAAAAACCACAACTCAACATTACTTATTTACCTTTAATTGAATATGAAAATCACCTCTCTCCTACAAATGAGTCATCCGAAGGGTTTTTAAAACCTATTAAGATAAACACTACAACACGGTTTAGATGTTTTTAAAATTATAAGAAAATTAGTCTCATTTATTGTGATTTTATAGACAATCGTAGGACAATATATATAAGATATTAATGTTAGAATCTTAACGTATTAATTGAAATTGTGAACCTTTAAGTTTTTGACATGAAAGTAGCTATTTTTCGGTAAATCTTAAAAGACTATTAATTCTATTTTAGCGCAAGTTTTTTTCTTTTTAAAGAACGAAAACATAAATGAAAAAAACCGAAAACGTCAAATGCGTGATTTTGAGGAGGGTATATGGTCTTATCATTTTTTGTAATTACGTCTTGCGAGTGGATCAGATTGGTGGGTTGTGGTCCCCAATTTTATGCAGAATTAAAAAATCGTGCAAAAATCACTGAAAGCTCAATTTCTGGCTCCTTTTTCCTACGAGAATCTACACGTGGCCGTCTCATATTGGTTAAAAAGAGTCGAGACGACGTCGTAGATAGAAAATTATTTTTTAATTCTAATGTGATATTAAATAGTATTTGGTTGGTTTTGTTGTCACGTGCCTGACGCGTGAAAAACGTTGAAGTCAACTTTCAACCACTGGGTGGGCCCCAATTGACAGGCTTGGGCTTTTATTAGTATTTATCTATGGGCCAATATTGGGCCATAAATCTGGGCTTCTACTTCTGCTAGGCTCAGATGGGCTTATAAAAAGCAGAGTCAAATAGTTTATAAAAACACTTTCTACAAAAACGCTTCGAAGACGTTCGAAATATCCGTTGCGACTACGACGAAAAATCCGGTGATTATCCAAATTTTAATCGAAACTCGTCGGAATAGACATCGATCGGGTTTATAAAGAAGGACAGACTTGAAAACCCAATGATGATTGAGAGAGCTAATGAATTGCACAAATTATCCATTTTCTATTCTACTACAAGGCCTAATAAAATGCTTGTTAATTAGTACGGATCCAATTGACCCATTTGTTCTACCGCTTTTCAAATCTATGCAGGCCCATTGAGACCTTAGAGACAAGTCAGTTGAAAAATATTGATCTTGTGAACATCATCGGAACTGATGGAAACTGTCGAAATTAGCAAGCAACACAAGGTGAAACTCGAACGGTTTTTCTTAGCTTAACTTTATATTTTTTTATGAATAAGATGATACTCAAATTTTTATCACAATTACGGAAGAAAATTTGTAGGTTCACTAAAGGAAGAGTGAATGTGTATTATTTTGTACATATTATATTAAAGTTATGAGATAATTTTCATTTTAGATGATGGTATGCGTCTCCCTTAATTCGAATCTCACAATTTGTTTTTATAAATATGTGTGTGGAATTTTCTCTCCAAAAGTATAGGAGTAGTTATTCGAACCGAGTTTATAGTGTTTGATATCTATAATTCTCGACAGACCATTGACCTGTATACAGGAGTAGACGGTTTAAGGGAGGTGACTCGGGCCATAGCCAGGTCAGCTTTTTGTAAAAAAAATGAAAAGTTATAATTTATTTAATTTTATTTAATTAACAATAGAGTTAGGGTAGCTGTAGAGACAAGGTCACATCAACATCATATCTAATTCTCTCTCTCTCACCGTACCAATTCAATGTTTTTTTATTTTCTGTGTACACTCCCTTCAAAGTTAAAAGAACAAATTAAAAATTTATTATTCATTATATTTATTCAATTATTTTAATAGATAAAAAATATCATTTAATATAATATAACTGTAAATAATATTATTTTACTCTTATAATATATAAAAAAGTATTTTTAAAACAATTTCATTAAATACATGTTTATTTTTTTTATAATATTGTTTTCAACTATTATTACACGGCGTATTTTTAAAATTTTACAACTTCTAAAAACTTAAAAATCAATTACTTATGTCTAAATGAAAATAAATAAAATAAAAAATTAAAATAAAAAACATTATCGAACAGACCTTAATTACCTTCATCACTTTGTTTTTATTTTTCAATTAATAAAATTTTATAGTACCGTTAAAGTTTTATTATCATTAATATTTTTTTATATATATTTTTTCATTTTAATTCATCTTATAAAAATTTTTTGGATACACCCCTGCCTTTACGTAGAAAATAAAAGACCTTAATCATCGTATCTAGATGATGATGGCGTAAGCGATGATCACATTTTCTGCAATCAGCGGGAGGCCATTACCATAAAAAAATATATGTATTGGTTGTTTTCTTGACAAATATTGTTCATTATCGTGCATTTTGTACTTTTTAATTGAATAAAGACTTGTGTGGTCAAGGACGCTAGGCTACTATTCCCACTAGCAAGTAACAACATATTTGTACTGTTTAATCAGAACATATTTAATTACCATCTTCCAATATGGTTTAATAGATTCAAATCGTCACGGATTATAATTATCATTGAAAAGTCATTTTTGAAATTCAGATGTCCACCTGTTTTAAATTAAAGGTTCACAACGAAGACCTTACCAGTTAAACTAGTTTCTAGATCCACAATTAGTATGCAAACATCATCATTATCATCTTAATCACGTATATATCCAATCAAATATCCTTTTCGAAGCCTAACCATAAATTAGCAAAGTTAATGTATAGAAGCTGAGATTTAGTTTAGTTTGCTTAATATGCATGTATGTACTGTGCACCTAATTAATTTAGAATTCAAACTAAACTTCTTTTAGTTATAATAAACATGAAATAAACAAATCATCAATTATATATATTGAGTGGTGCTATTGGCACACCCTCTAATCTATTTATGTCCTATTTTTTTTTTTTAATTATTTAGTACTATTTAGTATTATATATTAATCGTAGATCATAAAAAAATTATGGTGTACCTATGGTTTGTATTTTTTTTTTTTACATACAATCTATAGTTTAAGAACTCGAATATAATACGTTATCGGGTTGAATAAATGTCACTTACAAATGCGATCACATGCAAATTGGGCAGTTTTTGTGGCTTGTATTATTGGATCATAATATTTGAATCGGTTCTCATGTGATGCATGTAAAATTAGTCATGAACCAATTGTGAACAAAGGTACCAATTATATATATATTCATATATATTCTAACTTAGGGTTTTTCGGTATATGTTCTCTTGTAATGTTTTTTTCCCTTATGTCAGTCCATTTTTATTTATAAAAAAAATAAATAAATAAATAAAGCTTCACTTTTAAATTATCATAGATTTTAGAGACTTTTCTTTTGATTTTAAGATTTGTTTTTTTTTTAAAAAAAAAATAAAAAAAACAACAAAACTTTTGTGTTATGCTTGTAAGATCATGGAGTTTTCTTCCTCCAATTCCATTTTAAACAATATAAATAATAGTTCTTTTACACGTAACCTAAAGCAAAAAGTCGCATCTAATTCGTATCTAATAATATGTATCTGAACCAATCACGAATATATTATCCGTAATTCGAAGAGTAACCCTAATTCATGAGCTATTTGGGAAGTCTTCTCTTTAAAATTTCTACAAAACATGTATGGAAGGATAAGCACAACCCAATAACAAAATATGAAGTTACTTATAGTGGAAAACCAACATGAGCACTTCCTTTCTTTGTTACGGGTCCGAAAGATTTTATATCAATTTTTGAACATCACCTAGAAAGTACTAAATTAAGAGATCAGATCATGATCATGACACCCAATTTGTGTGGCTGTGATTAAGTTTTGAGAATTGAATAAGCCAATACATAATATTTTTAATGGGTATAATAACTTAAGCTTCCACGCAAGTGAAATCATCATGAGAGATTGCACAAAAAAAAAAAAAAAAAAAATGGGAAATTAAAAATGGGAAAACACAAAATAGATACATAAATGGCAAGTGTCTTGTTAAATTTACTATTTTTGGATCTAAATTTATGCGTAAATTTTGGTTGGTTTGGTGCAAAAACCATTAATGTGTTTTAGAAATTAAATTGATCGATATTGCTTTTAATTTTCACGTGGGTATTTATAATTTATATTTAACAACATGTGCTCCTATTAATTAAAATTGATGATGATTTCATGATGGATAAGAACAAAAATTTATATAGGTTGACACATCGATGTGATAAGAATCTTGATGAAACCTAATATTACATTAATTTACGTAATCATTTTACATGAATTTTGAGTATACCTGAAGTGCCTTTGTAGAAGGTACTTTTATTAAATGAATATATATATATATATATATATATACACGGTCTGGTTAGTGCGCAATCAGAGACGAACCTATGAAATATTTACCACCTGGGCTAAATTATATCTATATATATATAAATAGTTTTTTTCCTTAATGCGCACTAATATTATAAGTCAGCTTTTTGTCTATCAATAGTTGGATTTATCTACTTTTGTTTAGTCGATATATTATAATGATTAATTAATGGCTTACAAATTCTCATACTAAATTTATTAAATTCGGTGTGCACTGTGAAGAAAATTCTTGTGATTTTCTTATTCAATGCATATTGATTAAGAATAAAAAACTTTTTATATAATTTTTTATGAAAGTTTTTTTTTTCTTAATAATAAGATTACACTGATTCAATAATGGACCACTCAAAAATATAAAATACATTGTAAAATTTATGCATAAACAATTATTTAAACATGTAATTAAACAAAAAAATATATATATTTAAAGTTGAAAAATAGCTTAATTCTATAATGTTAGAAGCTATAATATTATTTGTATTTTTAAAACTTACTTTGAACAATAAATTTAGACAAAATATTATATGTTTATAATATTATAAAAACTTAAGGGTCCTTTATGCAATTATCCCTTTATGCATCCTTTTTTTTTTCTAGAGGGCTGCCCGGGCTACAGCCCGGTGCAGCCTTCTTGTACATCCACCTCTGTGCACAATGATGTAATTACATCAGTACCAATGTATGCGGACTACTGATTATGGAGAAGTTTTGACAAATGCATACACTTTAAGTCAAAGTATGTAAATCTAATGGTCCATATCCAACGCACTGACGAAGTCATATCAATGCGTACTGACTTGAACATTTCTATATACATCGGTGTTCAAAAACGTGCCGCCTAGATTGATTAATTGGTGCAATTCAGCTAGGTGGCCGGAAACTACAGTGAAAAGGGGAAATCGGACCAATTCCACTATGGCCGCCTAATCGGGTAAGGCATCGATTAATTGGCCAAATCGGCCCAAGAAGCTTCAGTCGCTTGCCTTTAGTTGCCTTCTTCTGTCGCCGTCGCCGTCGCCGAAAGCTGCTGCAGCTGTGTCATCTCCGATCACTCGTAACAGTTAGAGAGAGAGAGAGAGAGAAATTTATATGTACATACAAGGATCTAGAGAGAGTAAAAGGTTGGGGGTTTGTTTCTTTCATTTTTGAAAGAGTGAGAGAAACGAAGCTAGAGAAAGAAAGAGAGAGTTAGTGTGTGCGTAAAAGAAGAAGAAAGGGAGAAGTTAGTGTGTATGTCTATTTCGGTGCTTATTTTGTCATTTTTTTTATTTGACTTGTTTACATTTCTTGATTTCTTGTTTTAGTTTATAGGTGAACTTTATTTATCATTTTTATTTGGTATTTATGGATTTGGAAAGAATTTTGTTTGGATTTATAATTGAAATTTGTTTGTGATTGGATTTTTATATAGGAAAATAAAAAATATATATCTTAATTTGTCAACCGATTTCACCGACTAATCGATCTAGACGCTAGGCGCTGGGTTTCCGCCCAACTAGCGCTTAGCGCTTATTAGAACACTTGTGTATATATATATATATATATATATACGGTCCCATTCTAGTCATTGCGTATTGATGTAACTATGTCAGTATTAATGTATGTGGACCACTAATTATGGAGAAGTTTTGACAAATGCATATACTTTGAGTCAAAATATTTTAATCTAATGATCCATATTCAGTGCACTAATGAAGTTATATCAGTGCGCACTGACTTGAACATTTCTGTATATATATATACGGTCCTATTTTGGTCAATGCGTACTGATGTAATTATATCAGTACCAATGCATGTGGACCACTGATTATGGAGAAGTTTTGACAAGCACATACACTTTAAGTCAAAGAATGTAAATCTAATGGTCTACATCTAATACACTGATGAAGTTATATTAATGCGCACTGACGAAGTTATATCAATGCGCTCACTGATTTAAACATTTATGTATGCGTATATATATATATATATATATATATATATGTGTGTTTTTTTTTCATCCAATGGTTGTTGCATCTGCATGGCGCTGTGTTATTGAAACAATATATTTTCCACGATTGAAAATATGTTTTATATATTCTTCAAACGAGTTTTTTAAGAAGCACAAAAGTTTATGGAATTTTTTTTTTTTGGTAAAAGTAAAATTAAATCTCTAACCTTATATCAAAATATCACCGTAAACACTGCCGTCCAATGTAACTTGATGGTAAATAATCTCATTCGGTCTTTTAATATTTCAAGTCACACCTATATATATATATATATAAATATATACACCAAATGATACATCAATATATGAAAATTATTACAAATATCAATAATTACCTCTCGATCGATTGTAGATATACACATCTATTATATATTTATAAGTGATTGTAGATGGCTATGATTACAATGGTATGTGCTAACTTGTTACATGACCTATCGTAGATGTTAGAGTAATCCTGAGAACCACAACAGCTTATACCTAGAAATTGTCAAACCCTTAAAGATACATATGATACGAGTAGACTAAAGCGAAGAAGACAAATGCATACCGAGCTAATTAAATATATCCATTTAACGTTTTTTTTATTAACATATGTCACACGAAATATATTACTGAAACACAAAAATCTTCGGTATATCTGGTGTACTAACGAGTGGTAATCTTATAATTGAAGATATAATATACGGCAGTGTACTGAAGATTTTTCTTAAGATTTTCGCCACTGAAAACATGGATCGATATCGCTTTTCATTTTCTTTTTGGTTATGTGAAAGAAAATCACATGCAATTTCACATCTTCAAAAGAGAGCAAAGCACATGATGCACAAGTCCTAGAATTATATACAAACAATGTAATTATTGTACCTTTCAAGGATGATGACAATACAAAGCCGTCCATATTTGAGGTCATGAGTGGTGCCACATTGGTTCCCACGTGGACCTTGATAGGGCCCCACAGCATTGATTGTGTAAGTCAACTAGCTAGTCAAGAATGATATGGGGCCTCCACCGGACGATTACTGCTTTGAAAGTTTGAAGGAATTATCAGGATTCAGAAATTGATCCACGCGGCTGGAAGATAAGGTCTTGGAAACTTTGTGGAGTCCAGTTGGACATTCTTTTTCGTACCTATACACACTATATACACGTTTACACGTATAAATTATAATCATACAAAAATATATTTTAATTAAATAAGTTATTTCGTGTATAAAATCATGTATATTTTATATTTTTTCAAGTTAGTACCGTCTATGTATTAATTATTGTATTCATACATGTGTTTTACTAATCCAGTCAAAATTGCTCTTAATTATGAGTGGTGCTATTATCAACTTTAATGAACTAATAAAGTTCCATTTTAAAAAATTCAAAAATATATTTTATTTATTTCCAAAACTACCCGTTTTTTAAATTTAAAAAAAAAAAAAACCAAAAAAAGAATACCCTTTTTTATCTCTATGTTGTTTTTTATTTTAAA
Organism: Acer negundo; assembly: GCA_035582765.1. Taxonomy (NCBI): domain Eukaryota; kingdom Viridiplantae; phylum Streptophyta; class Magnoliopsida; order Sapindales; family Sapindaceae; genus Acer; species Acer negundo. The sequence goes on along the minus strand of CM069233.1, from coordinate 44,684,280 downwards.
GTTACCTACTTTTTTTTCTTTCTATATTTCTTTTACTCACCTCCAACACCTATTTTTATGTTTTTTTTTTTTTCCCTTCATTTTGTTTTACATATTAGGGATGATAATTTTTTTTCATCTTCTCTAATATGATAAAAAGAAATGAAGGGAAAAAAAAAAAAAAACATAAGAAAAGACAATAAATGGGTGCTAGAAATGAGTAAAAGAAAAAAAAATAGAAAGGTATATAACTTAAAAAAAAGTACAGAGAAATAAAAATGTAGTTCTGTTTTCAAAAAAGAAGGGTAATTTTGGAAAGAATCAAATAAATTTTTGAATTTAAAAAAGTGGGGTTTTATTAGTTCACTGGAGGGTTACCAATAGCACCACTCCTTAATTATATAATTTGGTTTTAAGTCACATGTTAACTCAGTCCTATTTACAAACACGTATTGACGCATGTGTGTATGTAGAGGTGGCCGCGGTTCGGTTTCGGTTCGGTTTCGGTTTGAAACCGGCGGTTTCGGTTTGGAGATCCACTAAAACCGAAACCGAAACCGTGGCTCACGGTTTGGAGGCGGTTTGTAACCGTCGGTTTTTCGATTTCGGTTTCGGTTTCGGTTTTGGACGGTTTCGGTTTCGGTTCGTTTTTATTTTTATTTTTTATTTTTTTATTTTTCAACTTTTTTTCCAAGTGAGATAAATCATAAAAATTGGTTGTAAATATAAAATCTTGCCAAAAAATAATTACAATTGAACAAAGTTTAAAAAAAAAAAAAAAATTACAAACATTTTCATTGAAGTATTTAAGTATTTAACAATGTTTAAAAGAAAAGAAATTCACTTTTATTAATAAATACAACTTTACAATTTCACAAAAAAAAATAAAAAATAAATAAGAGATTGGCCTTGAAGGCTCAATTCAAAGAAACAATATTACAAAGTAACAAAGTTAAAATTAAAAAAAAATAATAAAAAAAAAAACCGGCCTTGCACTTAATTTTTACTACAATTAAGTTGCCTACGTATCCTCCACCAATGTAGAGGAATCAAAGGCCACGTAGTTCTTTTACCTTTAATAAGTTGCTCAGTGTTGGAGTTTGGAAGTTTGAACGGAATCTAGTCGCTTCCTTCCGTACCGGTGGTTTGGTCATCTTCAAAGAAGTCGTTCACTATCTCCGGCTGAAGTTCTTGTTGTCTGTATTTTGCCTTTGTCCAATCATCAACACACGCCTGCATTTCAAGTGATTGTGGAGACATAACCGACCGTCTTGGTTCCAAAATATTTCCACCTGCACTAAATTCTTGTTCCACAGCAACGGTAGAAACCGGTGTTCCAAGAATTTGTTTGGCAATAATAGCCAAAATTGGATAATCTTGTTGATGAGTCTTCCACCAAACCTGGAGACTAAATTTTTCTTCTAAAAATTCATGAGTGTCTTCTAAATACCGGTCAAGCTCAGAGACAGATGAGGATGAAGATGTTCTTAATTTTTTGGCTCTTTGGGAAAACAGTCGATCCCCTAAACCCTTTAATTGGAATTTTACGGAAGTACTAGTACCACCAGATGTGGGTGGGGGTTGTGAAACCGGCAAGTTCAAAGACGGACCATACATTGTAAGATATTCATCGTATAATCCATAAAGCAAAGTCTTAACGGAATCACAATAATGAAGAACATCAATTTCTAATCCTAAACATTTGTAATAATGAGTCAAATAATCCTGTAAACTTTCTAATTTAAAACGTGGATCAAAACACGGTGCAAGCAAATAAATATTTGGAATCTCCCCATAATAATTTAGCCATTTTGTTTTCATAGCTGCAACACATGGACTCAATTCAATATCGAATTCACAGTCACTAAATGCACCAGCAATATTAACACTTTGAATAAGAAATAAATGAGTAGTGGGATAGTAAACACCAGATAAAGCATTGGTAGCATCATTAAAAACACGTAGCAATTCAAGAATTTTTATACATGCATTCCAATGGTTCAATTGAAGAGAAATTGAAGGAACGTTATAAGTAATAAAAGAAACTAATAATTCCTTATATTCAACACTTTCATTAAGCAGCTTATAAGTAGAATTCCAACGAGTGGTAATATCTCTAGAAAATTTTTTGGGACGCATATTATTCTGAGAGCAATATTTTAACCATTGTTTCTGGATTTTGTTATGCCTCCAAATATAATTAATACTATCTCTAATTGGTCTAATAAAAGCAGAAAGCTCTGTTAATCCAGCTTGAACACACAAATTTAAAACATGACATGCACATCTTTGATGAAATAATTTACCCCCAAAATAGGGATTGCACAAATCTTGTAACATAGGAATAGATGCGGTATTACTTGCAGCATTATCAAAGCCAATAGCAAAAATTTTGTTTAGGATATTATACTCTTGAAAAATCATTTTAAGGAGTTGAAAAATATTTTGAGCTGAATGTGAGTCATCGAAAACACGAAATGCAAGAATTCTTTTTTGCATGTCCCAGTCATTGTCCATATAATGACATGTGACACCCAAATATGAATGACTACCATAATTGTCGCTCCATATGTCGGCACATATGGAAACGCGACCTTGAAATTGATAAAAAAAAGATTTCAATATGTTTTTTTCTTTTTTGAAAATGGCATTTAGTGTACGTGTGAGAGTGGATCTAGGAACACGTTGCATTGCAGGATTTAATGCATTTTGACAATAATTAACAAAACCTACTTTCTCACCAAAACCAAAAGGTAAGTGTTCTACTGCAACCATTAATGCTAATTCTTCCCTATTTTTTTCAGACGTATAATGAAATAATTGATTACCAGAGGTTGCATACCTGGCAATTTGGGCTTGGTTATTGGATTTCTCAAATTCGGACGGATGACTTCTTTTGATATGAGCCCAGTACGTGCCATATCCAAAGGATTTGGCAGTCTTGTATGATTTGGAGCAGTAATTGCACTGTATATGGAAAAATCCACCATCTAACTCCGTTTTCTTCATATGCACCCTGAAGAGGATGGACTTCATCTGCTTTTCTTCACCTTCACCTGCAAAAAAATCATTTGAAGGGGGTGGGGGGTTAGATAGATTTTCATTAGTATTTGTGGTATTGGGATCGTGGTTGAGTCCGTCGAATTCGAGAATTATTAGAGGAGGATTAGGACTAGAAGGGTGATCGGATCCAAATTGGTCTTGAAGGAACTCGTGGTATGATCGGTCGTAATTAACATCACCGCCAACGTGTTCCAACAAGTTGTGCATTGGACCCTTTTCTTTGTTCAAATTTCTTGAACTATTTCCCCCACTAGCCATTGAAAAATTAATAATACAAAAAATATTGATATATGTAAAGAAAATATTGTGGAAATAATAGTGGTAAACAAGTAAAAAAAAAATAGAAGATTGTAAAAAAAATATATTGTTGGAATAATAGTGGTAACAATGTAACACTTTAAAAAAAAAAATAGATGTTTGAAAAAAAATATTGTTGAAATAATAGTGGTAAACAAGTAAAAAAAAATAGAAGATTGTAAAAAAAAAATATTGTTGGAATAATAGTGGTAACAATGTAACACTTTCAAAAAAAAAATAGATGTTTGAAAAAAAATATTGTTGAAATAATAGTGGTAAACAAGTAAAAAAAAATAGAAGATTGTAAAAAAAATATATTGTTGGAATAATAGTGGTAACAATGTAACACTTTCAAAAAAAAAAATAGATGTTTGAAAAAAAATATTGTTGAAATAATAGTGATGAAAACAAATATTTTAATAGTAAAAAATAAAAGAAATAAATATTGTTAATCAATTTGATGATTGAAAAAATAGATAATAGTAAAAACTAAAAAATACAAGAAAGAATTTATATGTGAAATGAAAATTAAATAAAATTGTAGATTGTAAAGAGAATTGAGAATTTGAGATTGAGAGAGATTGAGAGAAGTTGAGAGATTGAGAGTGGTGTGAAGAATAATGAAGTGTGGGGGGTATTTATAGGATTATAGAGAGGGGTATGTTTGCAATTAGGAAAAGTTTAGGGTTTAAAAAATAAATAAAAAGTGGCCGTTGGCCAACGGTCAGCACGCCTGCAGCTGCCAGGTGCCGTTGGCCAACGGCACCTTATTTTTTTTTCAAAATTTCTGCCACGTGTCACACGTTCATTGGGCAAATTTTTTTTTTTTTTTTTTTAAAACCGGCGGTTTAACCGCCGGTTTAACCGTTTCGGTTTGGTTCAACGGTAATTTTTTCAAACCGTATGCCACGTGTCATCTTCTGATTCGTCCATAATTAATTAATTTTTTTTTAAACCGGCGGTTTAACCATGGTTAAAACCGCCGGTTTAACCGCCGGTTTGAACCGGTTTTTTACCGCCTCAAACCGAAACCGTAACCGGTTCGACCGGTTTCCGGCCGATTTTGGAACCGCCGGTTCCGGTTCCGGTTCCGATTTCGTTGCGGTTTTTGGCTGTCCGGTTTCGGTTAAACCGCGGACAAAACCGTCGGTTTAACCGAACCGCGGCCACCTCTATGTGTATGTATATATGAGTAATTTTTCAATAAGAACTTTTTACAATAGACACGTTAAGCAAACACCTTTGATGAAACTGTATAGAATATATTGAATCTTGATTTGATTTTTTATATGGATGGTGAAAATATTGAAATACATTTATGGAAAAAAAATTAAAAAATTTCGGGTGCAAGAACTAATTTTTTTCCCTTTTTTTGAATATAAAACATTTAAAAATTGAAAAATATAAGAAAAAATAGTTCTCAAATCTAAAAAATTTCTACATTTTTGTCAAATGTGTATTTTAATTTTCTTATGAGTTATGATTATATATCAAGATGGTTTATTTGAATAAATTGTTGACATTTCATCACGTACGTCAGTAAAAGTTAATTCGTTACCAAATGTTTGAAAGTCCAAGACCTGTATAAATTAATTTTAAAATACAGAAAATTGGAAAGTACCTATATACATTATATATACATACATGTATATGAACATGTGTTTTAAGTCTTATGTTGGAAATGTTGCGTAGAGGCTGTTTCAAGAGTTGCGGCTGTGAGTGTTTCAGTACAGGAAGCCTAATCAAAATTCAAAAGGCATTTGACAACCACTTTTTCTTTTAAAAAAATAAAAATAAAAATAAAAATAAAAATTATTATTATTTTTAAAAATGAGAGGTGGTGACACGTGGCATATCCTCAACACTTTGAAACTAGGGGACCACATCGGTGGCTTCTCTTATAGGCACGCGGCCTACAAAAATTCCTGCCGCCGCCATCCTCTCTCTCTCTCTCCCTCCACTATTTATCACGTGTTAGTTCTTCTTTTTATTATTTTCGCACGTGGAAGGCCCTTCTATTTTGTTTATTCAACATCGTATAGCTTTCAAATTTCCACAATTGTGTTTGTACCCACACAAATTATATATTATCAAATAATAATATTAATAATCTCTTTGAAGAATTAAATATTTTTAACTATAATACCGTTCAAGCAATGTTAAGATATCTTTCTTATAATCCAACGGAAGTTATTCGCTTAGTAATTTTATATTTTTCTATATCATTCTACTCAAATATTAAGATCTTTGTCACATAAAACTCTTGATTTCTTATAAAAATATATATATGTATGTATGTATGAATGAATATATATTTCTATGTGTTTCAAATTTTTGAGTGTAAAACGTTTTAATAAACTCTTTGATTGAATATAGATTACTAAAACAACTTAATAAAACATTACCCACATCAATCATTAATGAGTCCATTAACTTATAGATATAAACGTTTCGACTTATGAGTGAAGGATGATTTAGCAAAAGTCTTCGATCGAATAGATATTACCAAATTGCATATTGATAAATTTTAACAAGTGACAATATTGCTAAGATATATATATATATAATGGGAACATGGATTATGTGAAAATATTTATTCAATCTTTTTGTCTCTTCAAATGGGGTTCTAATCACTTTATTAATTTTTCCGTACGATGATAAACAAACAAAACAATGTGGTTTTTGTTTGAAATAATGTGGTATTTAGCTACTTAGGTGGCATTATTGATCATGTAACTTGATAAGATCATACTTTTATTAATTATTATTTTTTTCTAATTATTTTAGAACACAAAGTCCCTAATGGCCAACTAATTAACACATAAGTTGTGAATCCTAAAGTGCCACGTCTCCAAAAAATTATTGTTAAATTCCCTTTTTTTCATCTAGAAACATTTATATTATAATACTAATACTTTAATTATTATACATGTATTTATTTATATATTTATATTTAAGTTCATGCCCCATGGACATATGTTTCAAAAGTAGCATGACTTAGATTACACTCATTCCGATCAAAACTGTTTGTATAGTGACATATAAGTATATAAATAAATATACGGTGGAACCAATTATTCACATTTTTACATTTTTTTTATTCAATTATCTAAAAGACTAAAAGACATGCTTCTATAATGCAATCAGCCACATTCATGTTAGAATTTTGGGGTACTAACCTTTTTTTTTTTTTTTACACCATCTATTAAACCAAAACCATGTATTTTTTTCAAAAACTTTTATCGAGTCGCTGATCTGGGAGTCATTTGCCCTAGCCCCAAGCTCATCCATCTATCGGGGTACTACTAGCACTCACGATAATATTCAGATTTTTTGATACTCGTTTGAGTTGTATTATCATATATATATACATACAATCACATCAATAATTAAAAATAAAATTATTATCAATATCAATAATATATCAAAGAATGAGATTAATTAATAAAACCTCAAATTACAAATTCTTTCCCACCCAAAAAAAAAAAATTACAAAATAAAAATGGAAGATTAATAATCCACAATTAGACTTCCGTCTATATGTATCCTAAATTATTCTATTTCATACCCAAGTAATTCTCTATATTATAAAAATCTTTTCTCTACATTAATTGTAATTTCACTTACACCCCTCCCATTATTATTATTATTATTATTATTATTATTTTCACATCATGTTGTTGAATTGCTGCTGTAAGAACCAAATATCCTCAACGTTCCACAAATTATCCAATGCTTCTCCACCGTCCAGCAACTGAGTGTTTGGCTCCAGAGATTGGAAGTCTATCCCGGGATTGAAATAAGCCGCGGGGCTGATCAGGGACGTCTCCGAGTAGTTACCAAGTTGTCCGGAGGGTTGGAAATAATCCGGATTAGGGTTGTTGTTGTCGTCATTAACTGGAATAATATTGTAATAATCCGTCAAGTCTGAAACTGGCGAAACGTGGGTCCCAAACGAGTCGGAAGAAGCAGCAGTACTCGAATTCTCTTGAGTATAATTACTGTTTGTAACTTGAGCAGCAGCCGCAGTAGCATTCAGTTCATTATAACCAATATTCGCCATAGATGGAATATTGACCATGTTGTTGTTGTTGGTGGCGGTGGTGGTACTAGTGGTGGTGAAGCCTCCGGGGACGGTGGTGGTGGTGGTGGTGGCAGCATTAGCGGCTTGGATTCTTTCAACCAACCTTGGCATCCATAGATAACGCATGGTGTCCTTGAATTGCTTGCTGTTCACGTCACATTTCAGCTGTTTGGCGTGCTTCTGGACTCGAGTTCTCCAGTAGTTTTTGATTTCATTGTCAGTTCTTCCCGGCAAGTGTTGGGCAATTTTCGACCATCTGATAAAAAAAAATAAAAAAAATAAATAAAAATAAAACTCACTACTAATCAAACCCTAATTCAATCAATAAATAAAAGTTCGATTTTCGAATGTAATATTCGTTACGTCTCCCCCTCCTGAAGGATCATGAAATCTTTATTTTTTTTTTTAATTAATAAATTTCCTCGTACTGTCAATATTAATAAAATTAAGTACCTGTTTCCCCAACGAGAGTGAAGCTCAAGAATCATAAGTTGTTCTTCGAGTGTGATATTTCCACGTCGAACATCCGGTCGAAGATAGTTAAGCCATCTCAATCTGCAACTCTTTCCAGTTCGTTTGAGACCTGTTTCATTGAATTTGTTCAGTTTCTTTCTTTGTTTTTTTTTTGGTAAAGTTAAATTGGAAAATTTAGAAAAAGAAAAAAAAAAAGACATTTACTCGTATGCATTTTTTTTTTCCAAAAAAAACTTTTTGGGTGGGGATATCTAACTCAAGCCAAACAAAGCATATGCTGTGTATTGTACGGCTTAAAAAACCATTATCATCTCTATAATAATATCTAATTTATTTCTTCATTATGAAAATATACAGAAACTGAAGCTTTAAATTTTTTATTTGATCACAAATTTCAGAAGAAAAAAGATGAAAAAAAAAAAAAAAATTAAGAGAAGAAAAGCAAGAATAAAATTTTGTGGTTTTTGTTTGTGCACATGAAGGTTCTTTCTCTTTCACCACAAACAGGGAAAAAAAAAAAAAACAATCAACTTGTTAAGCTTTTTTGTTGTTTTGTCTAAAAAGACAATAAAAACCTCGATGGAACGAGAGAATTTATTTATTACCTGCACAGCGAGCGAGGGAGTTCCAGCGACCCTCGCCGTGGTTGGCAATGTAATTGATGAGCTTGAAATCTTCTTCAACAGTCCATGGACCTCTTCTCAAGTCCTCCTTGATGTTGTCAGCTAACTCTTCAGAAGTACAACTACTAGTACAGCTAGTTCTTCCTTTGATCACGTCCATTTTTTTTTTTTTTGGGCGGGGTTTTCCTTTAATGGGCAGACTGATTGATTGACGAGAAAATTAAAGGAGAAATTTTCCGGGAAGTGAGAGAAAGAAAGAAAGACAAGGGTTTTTTTGGATCAATACAGGGAATAGATAAAGAAGGTGTGTTGGGTTTTTATAGATGGATAGATAGGTTTGAATATAAGAGAGAGAGAGAGAGAATTAAAAAGAGAGCATGTGAGAGCCGCAGTTGGGGAACTTGGGTTTGATTAATTTAATAAAATTAATTAGTTGAGTTGAGTTGAGTTAAACTTTTTTAGTGATTGTAAATTAATTAACAGAAACAGAGCTTTGAAGTTTGACTCTTTGACTATTTGACTTTCTCTGTGTGCGAGTGACTTTTTTATCATTTCCGTAGAATTGTTGGTTTTTGCTTTTGTTCGTCTTATCGAAACAATTTGTAATAAAAAATCAACTAAATCAATATAAGTAGGGATAATTACATCGGTAGCTATCGAATTTATGATACACTATCAAAATAGTAATTAGATTGGTAAATTGTTCAAAAATGACTATTTTTTACAAATTTTGTGGCACAAATGATCATTCTATCCAATGAGTGGTATTTTGGTAAATAAGGGAATGACATTAATTTATTTTAGATTTTTTTTTTTTGAAAATCAATTTTTCTTTTGTTTTTTTAAACGAATAATTATATTTAGTGTGTATATTGATCTAAACCATTTCTTTTGTTTTTTGAAAAAAATAATTATATTTAGTGTGTAAATATATATATACATATATTTACACACACTAAATATAATTATTCTTTTCAAAAAAATAATAAGTGATTTCCAAAAAACATATAAAATAAATTAATGTCATCCAATTATTTACCAAAATGTCACTCAATGGAAAAATTGATTTCCAAAAATCATCTAAAATAAATTAATAGTATCCCCTTATTTACCAAAATATCACTTATTGTATGGAATTGGATGAAATGGTCATTAGTGTCACAAAGTTCGCTAAAAATAACCATTTTGGAATAACTTTCCAATCCAATAACCATTTTGATAGTGTGTCATCAATTCGATGGCCACCAGGGTAATTATCCATATAAGTATATAACAAACAAAAGTATATATTATTTCAAATTGTACATTACGTCTTGACACGCTTGGTAATTCACCTCTCGTTTCATATTAAAAGTTAGGAGTTTTCATTCTCACCGTAAGTATTTTATAAATGGTACCGTTGAGATAAATATTTGGGTTGTAGGCCGCACAATTATGTTTCATTTTTTTCTTCTTCAATATATTTTTTCCTCTTAAGGGATCGTAGGTGTGGGATTAGATTTCTTTTGGGGGTGCCAACATAGTTGGGATGTCTGAAGTTTTCTTTGATGTTTTTCTCCACTTATTGGATTTTGCCCAAAAAGAAAAAAAAAAATGTTTGATCTTAGCAGGTTTTGGCTGATCTTTTGATGTTGATCAGATTTTGGTAGACCCTTAGCACCAAACATAATTATCTATCAATTACTATGTTTTTTACAAAAAAATAAATCTAATATCGATCGTGTACTGGGTCAAACTAATGACGACTAGAATCTAATTAGGCGGTGGACCCGGTGGTGGTTCATATTGTTATTACTTTAAATTACATATATAGTTATTCTCACTTATAAACCCCCTGATATAAGGTATGTACAAACCAGTTTTTTTATGCCTTTTGATCGAATTACAAGACTTTTTATGTAAGTGGTGGGCCAGGAGAAAGAATACATAACAGCCTTTGGATTTTGATCCAAGGACACCAAAAATTGGTTTGTATAGACACTTATATAAGAGGTTTTGTATATGAGAAGGACTAATATATAGAGAAATGTTCAAGTCGGTTCGTATTGATATAACTTCATCAGTACGTTGGATGTGGACCATTAGATTTATATATTTTGACTCAAAGTGTATACTCTTGTCAAAACTTCTCTATAATCAGTGGTTTACATGTATTGGTACTGATGTAGTTACATCAGTGCGCACTGACCAGAACAGGATTGCTAATGTGTGTGTTTGTATATACACTTATATAAAGGGGTTTGTAGGTGAGAAGGACTAATATATAGAGAAATATTCAAGTCAGTTCGTATTGATATAACTTCATCAGTACGTTGGATGTGGACCATTAGATTTACATATTTTTAACTCAAAGTGTATGCACTTGTCAAAGCTTCTCAATAATCAGTGGTCCACATGCATTGGTACTAATGTAGTTACATCAGTGCACACTGACCAGAACGGGACTGCTAATGTGTGTGTGTGTGTGTAGTAATTTTCCAATGAAGACTTTTTACAATGCACACTTTAAACACCTTTGATGAAATTGCATGAAATATATTGAATCTTGATTTGATTTATTGTATGGATGGTGAAAACATTGAAATATATTTATGGAAAAAAAAAAGGGGTGCACGAACTAATTTTTTCTGATTTTTTTGAAGATAAAACATTTAAAAATAGGGAAATATAAGAAAAAATAGTTCTCAAATCCAAAAAATTTCCAAATTTTTACCAAATATGTATTTTAATTTTCTTATGATACATACGAAAAACCTCATCGAAAACATTTGATTACATGCAATTTCATCAAAGGTGCTTAAAGTGTGCATTGTAAAAGTCATCATTGAAAAATTACACACTCTCTCTCTATATATATAGTCTTTCTATTTTCAGTTCGAACTGATATAAAATATATCATTTCCTTGCATGTGGATTATTGGATTTAAAAGATACTTTGACAATTCCATGCACTGATATGAGTAATCATATAGGTAGTTTACAGTCAAAACATTTAAATTCAATAATCCACATACAAAGAACTGATATATTTTATATCAGTTCAAACTGACAATAGAAAAATTGTATTTATATATATATATATATATATATAAAGTTTCTCGAATATATCAGTTCAAACTGACAATAGAAAAATTGTATATATATATATATATATATAAAGTTTCTCACCAACAAACCTCCATATAAAATTATATAAAAACCTACTTTTCATCATTTGGATCAAAATCCAAGGGTTGTTGTGTAATTGTAGGCCAGGAGAGAGAATACACAACAACCCTTGGATTTTGATCAAATGATGAAAAATGAGTTTGTATATAATTTTATATCATGGGGATTTATATATGAGAAGCCTCGTGTATATATATTAGTTGTAAAAACAACCGATTAATTACAATATCAAATGGCAGCCTACAATTACATTATATGTGTGCTTGTCGCTTGACAACACTTTCATGAAAAGTTGAAAACATTCTTAAGTGTTTCTGATTTCAAAAAACAATTTCATCTATTGTACTATATATACATATATATACTTATATGAAAATACAATTCAAATATAAAAAATAATAATAATAATAAAAAATAAAATAAAAAACTCTTAAATTTCCTAAAATATTTTATATAAATATAAAAGAATTCCATCAACCAAAACTAGTTAATAGTATATATGATATTCTCACTTCGACTATTTTATTTAATTTAAGTGCTGTAATATATATAAATATAAAATATATATATATATATATATAAAGTGGTTTAAAGTGTAAGAAGATACTACTAAATGTACTATTATAAATCTCCTAGTTTGTCACTAAGGTGATGTTAGCATGACTTAATTAATATTTATAGCCTAAAACACCTCTCCAAGTACAAGTAGTGCCTTTCCCCATAATTAAAGGTATGTAAAGGTACATAGGGTATTCTGTTTGTTGAAATTATAAGTCTTGTTTATAGCGGTAGATCTCATTAGATTTGGATAAACTAATAATTCCACTTCCACGGTTAATGGTCATTTAGCCGTATAAATTAAATTGTTTAATTACCTATTGAACAGGGTACAAACTTTAATTAATGACTTTAATAAATGATTGTATTAATTAGTTGTGTGCCCATACAAAAAACTTCATGAGGAAGAAGGGGGGTTTTTATATGGAGAGAGGAGGACCATGCATTGTAATGGTCCACCAATAGGAGCTCTATATAGATTTCATTTTTGATGCTACATTAAATGTCTAAAAAAAAAGTGTCTCTTATATATCGTCTGTTTGAAACTGACATCAAACGGGGTTCAAGAGATCTCATCCATGTATTTATTTGACATGTTTTAATTGTATTAAAGTCAGAAAATTCCATGCTTTCAATTAAGTGAGTTAATTGGTATTAAAATGTGATGTGCACTTCTCACACCACTACATTAGTGGTGTGGGGTTTGAGTTTCATTGTATTTATTTTATAAATATGTGAGGAGTTTTTTTCTCGATGATGAAATGATAGATAACTAGATCATATATATCATGTTTTATTTCGATAAATTCTGATAGAGTTATAATAACTCGTTGGGTGTTAAATTTTAGAAAAACAAAGTAGCTTGAGTATAGCTTTCTTATATGATATCATTAAAGATAGCAAAACTGAGGTTCTCTTTGTTTTCAGATTTTACATTTTTTTTTTAATTTTTTAGATTATATATAACAAAAGTTGATAAAAAAGCTTTAATTAAATATCCTTTTCTTATTATTTAAATTTGTTTGATATATATTTTTTATAATGTTGGAGGAAATTTTATTCACATTCTACTTTTGGATCGAATAAGTAATTATTTTTATTTTTGGGATTAAAATGTGATTGATCTGATTCTTCGGTTGAGATATGTATATATATATATATATAGATAAGCTTATCTAAAAAGAATTTTGTCAGAGTTTTAATACTTTTAATATATATATATATTCAAAATTCTCAATGGTGTTATCGTGATTTAGTAGCAAGAAATTATTTTTCTGTTAACTATAGAAACTAATTTAATTTTTTTTTTTTTTATTTTGACATATGAGAGACCATTTTCAAATCTAAGAAATTATGAGAAAATCTCAAGTTTTGATTGTTGGGCATTTGAACCAATGAACGCGGAAATGACATACCTAATATTCACCCTATAAATTAATGTCTATAGCAGAAAAAAAAAAAAAAAAAAAAGATGAAAGAGAATAAACAACTACACAACACAAGGTATACGTGGAAAACCCTAAATCAAGGACAAAACCGTTTGCCGTCAGAATAACAGAGAAAGCTTCACTATATGATAAATAACATAAGATATATGTGGAAAACCCTAAATCAAGGACAAAACCGTTTGCCGTCAGAACGACAGAGAAAGCTTCACTATATGATAAATTGTTACAACTATATACCTTATGATTCTCTCTCACACCTCAACCCCAAACCATAGAGCCTCACTAAGTCCTGAAGCTCATAATCGAGCTTTACATCATGATTCTCAACGCTCACAAAATCCTCACCAAGAACCCCCCAATATCCCTTAGGTCTCCTTTGAATACCAACCACAGATCTCTAACTTGATCCACTGATATTTCCCGAATCTCTCCACAGATATTCCTTGGGGTCTCCCCTGTATCTCACCCACTTTATCTGATGTTACATGATGTTCTTTTTGCTCCACACAAAATAACCTAATAACAAGGTCTAATTATAATAGTTACAATGAGTTTAAGATAAAAGGAAATCATACTCCTAAACGTACAAAACTTACTTTTTTCACATAAATACTATTTCCTTTTATGATAAGTCTTCTTGTAAAGAGTATCCATTTTTCCTTCAAGCACAAGAATTTTTCAAAAGAACACTTTCCTTTTCCGTCGAAGATTTCCCGTTCCACGCATGCTTATGATTGACTATGGTTCGGGTCATATGCTGGCCAACCACACCTACACCGTTACAGTCACTGGAAATTACATCGCTCGGAAAACCTTGATCTATATGCTGAAACGATCCCGACCGCTGTCATTGTCGCTGTCGCTGTTAAAGCCACAACGTTAACTTCTAGAACAAGGACCGTTGTCATCACCACTGTCAAAACCACACAGTGCAAAGCACATCGCCATACCGCTATGGGAATCGTTGTCAAAGCCACAGCGCAACCTACATCGGTTTGCTTCATTCTACTGTTTTTCTGGTCTTCAAACCTCCCTCAAACACCATATCCAACTTCCAAATATATCCCACGTCTCCAGGAAGTTCCACATCGGTTGAGTCTCATTTGGTTAACATTGGGTTCATTCGAGAATACGAGCCAAAACCTAACATTGATAACTAAAAATATTCTTATGATTTATTAAGAAATTTTTAGTGGGAATTGTTCAAACTTTTTAAAAATACTTTTTGTTTTTTGATATAGACTTTTTAGAAAATACTGATCTATGCTTTTTTATTTTATATAAATATTATAATAACTGGGAATTTAGGGAGAGAGATAGACTGGAATCGATGAACCGATGAAATTCTTGGGAATTTAAACCAATGAACGTGGAAGTGACATACGTAATATTCACCAATACATAACAAATAAACGTCTATAATAGAAAAATAAGATGAGAAAAAATATAAATCAATCACACAACACAAGATATACATGGAAACCCTAAAACAAGGAAAAAACCAAGGGCCGTTAGAACGACAGAGAAAGTTCCACTATATGATAAATTGTTCAACCATATACTACAAGATTCTCTCTCACAACTCAAACCCCAAACTACACCGAGCCTTACCAAGCCCCTAAGCTCACAACCGAGCTTTACATCATGGCTCTCAACTCACAACGCTCATAGGGTCCTCCTCTGAGTACACCCCTCCTCAAATATCCCCTAGGTCTCTACTGAATATCACCCATGAATCTCCCACTTGATCCCCAAATATTCTCCGAATCCCTCTGCGGATATTCCATGGGGTCTCCCTCAGGATCCACCCCACTCTATGATGTTACATGGTGTGTTCTTTTTGCTCCACACGAATAACCTAGTTACACAGTTCTATTTATACTAGTTACAGAAGGTTTAAACCTACAAGGAAATCCATCTCTTACACGTATAAGACTTTCTTATTTCACACAAATACTATTTCCTTTTATGCACAAGTCTTCTTGTTCCACGCAAAGAGAAATCATTTTCTTTCAAGCACAGGAACTTTCCAAAAGAAATAACTTCATTTCCCGCTGAAGATTCCGGCTCCGCATAAATTCCTCCAAACCGTTATAAGCACCGTTGTCTGCAGCACAATGAAAATCTCTGATATTGATCGTTGTCCTCACCACTATGCAATGCACATCGGTTTCTTCATTGATGGAAACAGCTCCCTAGACCACTGTGCTAGGGACAGCACAAGGCACAACACGACTCTTCATAATGTTGTCTAGACTGTTGTGTAAGGCACATCACTTTTCTCAGTCTTCATTTCTTCGGTTCTTATTGGTCTTCAAACCTCCCTCAAACATCAACTCCAACTTCTAAACATTTCTCATGTCTCCATCAAGTTTCACATCAATTGAGTCTTGTTTTGTTCTCATTGGGTTCATTTGCGAATACAAACCAAAATCTAACACAAATTTTAAGAATTCTATATATCTTTGTACTTCTTAATTTTAGAACATTGAATCACATTTCAATCATATTCTAAACTTCACAAAAGTTTTCCATGAAAAATAAATTCAATTAATAATTATGGACCCAAATTGAATCAATTGATCAGTTGCTCTTACGGTCAAGTGCATTCAAGTACCTCCATTACTTTATGACTTATAAGCATCAGATATTAAATACACGGATTTCATTTTCTTTACTATTAATTTTAAAAATAAATAAACAAAGGGAATGCTATCTACCTTCCCTATTTGTCTTTCTCATTTACCTTCCCCACTCATTGTTTGACACATATACACTTTTTCATTTAATAAAAAGCTCTCACTTTTTGGTTCAAAGCTTGTTTATATATTTACCCTTGATAGATGCTTCTATCATTTCATTAATAAGGGGTAAATAAGTAAACAAGCTTTACACCAAAAAGTGAGAACTTTTTATTTAGTGAAAAAGTGTATACGTGTCAAACAATGAGTGAAGAAGATAAATGAGAAAGACAAATGGGGAATGTAGATAACATTCCACGTAAAGAAAATCTTCATTTGTCAAAGCATTCTTATGTTCCCCCAACACCATAATTATGTTTTCAAAATACTTTTTCCTTTTTTTTACAAATTTAAAAATCAAAGGAAGAGAAACATAATTCGAATCCACGGTCACATTGATATGGATGGGAGTTGATATGGATGTGAGTGGTTTACAACTAGATCACATCAACATCCATCTGTAAACATTTTTCTTTAGTTATATAATTATATATATATATAAAGTTAAGTTTTTCAAATAATCAAATATTCATTGTTGATTGTAAAAGGTGCATTTGGAATATTGCTTCAGGTATTGTCAAACAATTAATTTAACCTGTTTTATATTGTTTAATATATATATATATATATGAATGAAAAATTTTCAAGTCTGTGCATCATGATATAACTCCATCAGTATGTTGGATATGAACCATTAAATTTACTTTCTTTGACTCAAAGTGTATGCACTTGTCAAAACTTCTCCATAATCTATGGTCTACATGCAACACACTGATAGAGTTATATCAGGACGCACTAAGGAGAAAAGAACTAATATATATATATATATATATATATATTTATATATATATATATATTTATATATATATATATATATATATATTTATAGTATCTATCTACCTATCTAGACCATGTATTTTTTTTTAAAAAACTTTTACTATTAGTATGATTCAAGCAATTGACTTGGGAGTCATTTTTTTAAATATCAAACTCGTCCATCTATCAGTTGAGCTACGTCCCTGGAGGAGTGTTTAAATTAATTTAATTATAAAGATTAGAGCCAGATCATTACTGGTCATGAAGTCATACATTGTTGGTGATAAAATAAACCAATCCAATAAAATTTAACAAAACCAATGTATACATGTGTCTTTTTTATCCATCTCTTTTAATCAAAAGATCATTAGTGCTGTATATCACCATATTAATTTAATTAAACTAATCAAACACACACACACACATATATATATATATATATATATATATATTAATAGTTAATTAATTTATTAAATAAATAATAGTACATCTCTATCAAAGGCTCTCTATAAACAACAAAGGAGAAAAATGCACACAACAATACACTTTGGGTATATAAGTACTGTAAAGTGTTGATGTTGGTTGCATGCACTATCAAGTTTTCAATTCATAATTTCATATATCCACATGCCGACAAGAGAAAAAGCACTTCCAAGTAAGTCATTTTATTATATACCTCGGATTCATTAAAAAAAAAAAAAAAACCGTATATAATCGACTCTATAACATTATATATTAGTTAACCCTGTAACATTATATTGTATCCTGCACATTCTCTTAAAAATGATAATATTATTATATAATGTTACACGGTAAAATCTATAACGTTACATATTCGATACAGCGGAGAAAACGTGTAGAAATTTTATATTGAATCCTCCTCCATATGTAACTAAAGTGGGCCACCTAGATAATAATTGTTTTATGAACTTTGTAGAAGAAACAATGCGAGAGTTGGGGTCTAAAAGATAAAAATTAAAAAAAAATGATTTTTCGTTGTACAATATTAGAAAGCACTGTTTTTTTTTTTTTTTGAAAATGACAAGACTCATAAACATTGAAATTGAATAAAGGAAGTATATATATGTTTTTCAATGGCATGATGATCACGTGTGATGGCCAAAAAGATGTCACACATACAATTTTATTGCTTTATATATATCAATTGCTTATAGTATCCTATACCTTATATACATATAAATATACCTAGTTTGTCTCTTGTGGTTAGGGACATCTTTGCATATATAAAAAAAAAAGGTTAGGGAAATCTTTGATTGATTGATTTATTTATTTATTTTGTGGTCGGAGGAAATTTTATGTATATTTTTTCCTAATTAAGATTTTAATTATGATGGTTTTTTATAATTTGTGACATTATGTGTATAAATATACTGGTTAGGTCGGTCATGAAATTTTATTTCAGGACCAAAGTTATGCAATGTTGTGAAACCGGTTTCATAACGTTAAGAGATTAGACATTTAGTTACATAATTAATATTATAAAATTGGTTCCACAATATTATGTAACTGCTGTTCTGAATTTTTTTTCTTCAAGTTATATATCTTATAATTGTAGTGATTAGTATCTAATGCCACTAAGATAGCTTAATTAGCTGCAACTTATATATTGCAATGCATCTATCTACTCATCAAGAAAAAGCAAAAGATAGTGAACCACCCAAAAAGACAAGTGAGAAAAAGAGAATGATTAAGGACCCCAGTACTACCCAGTACCCACCCAATAATCTACACAGCTTAATCCATTTGCAATACTTTAATTATAGATCCTATAATCCCCCTTCTTTAATTCGGGTTTCCAGATGTTGTTTTCCGTCCATATTGTTAACAATCGATTGATATATCAATCCAACGACTGAGATCATCTGATAACTATAAAGTTATTTTTATTTTTAAATGAGATCATAAGAACTAAAACAAATGTCAATCATTAAATGATATATCAAGCTAGTTCTAAAGAATCACATATTATTTATTTTTAAACAATTGAACTAATTAAGGGGCCCATAATTATATATATATATATATATATATATAAATTAGTGTGAACACAATTACATTAATGTTATCTAGAACATATGTTTTATGCTGATAATGCTAGCAGCTAGCTAGTATAAACCATCAAGATACATCAAAGAGATCTGAATCCATTCATGCATGCTTTTTGGATGATTTCAAAACACACACACTTATTTATATATATATATATATATATATATATATATATTATAAACAAAGGCTGTATTTGGTGAATAATGTTGTCACACGTTTTCATTAATGAATAAGAAAATATATACACAATAGAGATTAACCTTGAGAGAACAACAAACCCTCCTACTGATAGATACTACAATGACAGCTATACACTTTAACTATAACTATACAACCCGTAACTAATAATAGAAGTTTACATTAACTACAACTCATATCATCCAATATGCCCCCTCAAGATAGGCCACGGCTGGAGAGGCCAATCTTGGCTTTCAGATTCTGAAAAATGGGTAGAGATAACGGCTTAGTTAGAGCATCCGCAAGTTGATCATTTGAGGAGACATGAGCTACTCGTAAACCACCAGACTGCACTTGATCCCGAATGAAATGAAAATCAATCGCCACATGCTTCATACGAGAGTGGAAAATAGGATTCGAACAAAGTTGTGTAGCACCAACATTGTCACAATAAATGACAGGCGCAGTAGGCAGCTTGAGACCAAGATCGGAGAGAAGAAAACAAACCCAATTGAGCTCAGCAGCAGTGGCTGCCACTGACCTATACTCAGCCTCCGTTGACGAACGAGCTATAGTTTGTTGCTTCTTGGAGCTCCACGAAATGGGGTTCAGCCCAAGGTAGACAATGTAGGCACTAGTAGAGGAAAAATCATCCTTATTCCCAGCCCAATCGGCATCAGAAAAGACATGAAGAGCAACCTGCGAATTTCTATGAATAACAACACCCTCATTCAAAGTACCACATAAGTACCTCAGCAATCGCTTGACAAGATCCCAATGGTCAGAAGTAGGTTGATGCATAAATTGCGATAGCTTGTTGACTGCGAAGGAGATGTCCGGACGAGTGAGGGAAAGATACTGAAGACTTCCCACGGTTGCACGGTACATAGAAGGATCACTGAGTGGAGTACCAGAATAAAGACTGATTGGCGGAGTTGTAGGCAAGGGAGTTTGAATAGAATTCGCACCGGACATGTTGGTGCGAGCTAGAAGATCCAAAATGTAATGGCGTTGCGATAGTAGAATACCATGCTCATGAGGAACCACTTCAACACCAAGGAAGTAAGAGAGAGGGCCAAGATCCTTGAGAGAAAACCGTTGAGCCAGAGATACAACAAAACGGTCCACATGTGCTGAGTTGTTACCTGTAAGAATAATGTCGTCAACATATATGAGAAGGTATAGAACAGTACCACCAGTGTGCAGAACAAATAGAGAGGTGTCAGCATAAGAGTTTCGAAAACCAGCAGCGAGTAAGAACTGACGCAACTCATGGTACAAAGCTCGCGGAGCCTGCTTGAAACCATAAATAGCCTTCCTGAGCTTGCAAACATGAGTCGGATGATCAGAGTCAACAAAACCAGGAGGTTGGGCCATGAAGACTGTCTCTGTGAGTCGACCCTGAAGGAACGCATTGTTGATATCCAGTTGCCGAAGTGACCAGCCCTTACTGACCGCAATACTGAGAACGAGCCTCACAGTAGTAGGTTTGATGACAGGACTGAAAGTTTCGAAATAATCCACTCCAGGACGTTGATTGAACCCCTTAGCAACTAAACGTGCTTTGTATCTGTCAATCGAACCATC
Source organism: Acer negundo (assembly GCA_035582765.1). Classification (NCBI taxonomy): domain Eukaryota; kingdom Viridiplantae; phylum Streptophyta; class Magnoliopsida; order Sapindales; family Sapindaceae; genus Acer; species Acer negundo. Next base: position 44,663,195 of record CM069233.1, on the reverse strand, counting down.
CGATTTGCGCTTGATCCGAAAAATCCATTTGCACCCAACGATATTAGATGCCATGTCCGGTGGAACGAGCTCCCAAGTACCATTCCGAATAAGTGCATTACACTCCTCTGACATGGCCCGACGCCAATTTGAATCTCGAAGTCCCTGTGTTACTGTGGTTGGCTCAAAGTCAGATGATGGCTGCAGACGGGTGTGAAGATTCAATTTCTGAATAGGTTTGTGAATGGCATTCTTTGCTCTAGTGGTCATGGGATGATTGTTCATCTGCTGAAGAGACTCACCCACCAACACAGGCTGCTGTAACTGACCTAAACCAGTGGAGGCGGCAGTGGTGGACTGAGCATCAAGGCTGGACGAAGGTAGAGCTGGGACAGCAATTTCGGACGACACAGCAGCAGTAGGAGCTGCAGAACCCGACGGCACAGCTGAAGTGGGAGCTGAGGCAGATGACGGTGCAGCGGCAGTAGCAGTGGGCAGCTGGTCTAGTGAGGCAATGACAGGCGGCAGTGAGCTTGGAGGAGAGGAAGCCTCACACGGTGACAGCCCTTGAGAGGGCCCAGCTGAGGGCAGAGGCGATGTTGACCGACCAGTGGGAGGAAGTGACACAGGAATGACAGGTGGAACCCAAGAGTTGATGATGTCGGGTGTCGAACGATCTAGAGTGGTGTTTAGAGACTTGTAGGGAAAGACTGACTCCACAAATTGAACGTGACGAGAGACATATGTTTTGGAGGACACCGAATCAAAGCATAGATAGGCACTTTGAGATAACGAATACCCAAGAAAGACACACGAAGTTGACCTTTTATCCAACTTGTGAGACGAATATGGCCGAAGCCAAGGATAACAAAGACACCCGAAGATTTTTAGTTTGGAATAATTAGGTGGTGTGCCAAAAATTAGTGCATAGGGTGATGACAGACCAAGGGTTGGGGTCGGCATTCTGTTGATTAGATAGACAGCAGTCGCAAATGCTTGAGGCCAAAAAATCAAAGGGAGAGAGGCATGCATGAGCAATGCAAGACCCGTCTCAACAATGTGACGATGCCTCCTCTCCGAGTACCCATTGTGCTCAGGGGTGTGGGGAGGAGTGGTGAGATGGGAGACACCATTGAGGGCAAGAAAATCCTTGAGAGACATAAATTCACCACCATTATCAGTGTAAAGAGTGATGATTTTGTGATTAAAATTTTTTTCCACAATAGCCTTAAAACGAATGAAAATTGCATGGACCTCAGATTTTTTTCGAAGAGGGTAAAGCCATATATACTTAGTGAAGTGATCAACAAAAATGACATAGTATTTAAAACCATCAGGAGTCATAACAGGTGACGTCCAGACATCCGAAAAAATAATTTGAAGAGGCTGAGACGAAACAAGAGATGAAAAAGAAAATGATTGCTTATGACTTTTATTGCAGTAACAAGAATGACATACAAAATCCTTAGACATAGGAGATGACACCTCTAAACTAAAACTTGAAACAATACGTTGTAATATAGGAAAAGCAGGATGACCAAGTCGGTGATGCCAGTTTGATGAGGAGGTTTTGAAACTTGAAAATGCTAGGACCGGTGAGGAGACAGGACTAGAAGTCGGCCATTCATACACCCCATCTTTGGTTTTGCCTCTCAGAAGGACTGCCCCCGTACGAAGATCCTTCACATGAAAAGAGGACGATAAGAACTCAACAGAAACCGCATTAGTAGCACAAAATTGCGAAATCGAAATCAAATTTTTCGTCATATGAGGTACACACAGAACATCATGCAATTTAAAAGTATTATTAGAAGCACAAAGAGATGCTGAACCAGTATTGGTGATCGAAAGACTCGAGCCATCTCCAATCATAACATCATAGGAGCCATTATAAGGTGCGTGGAGAGATAGGTTGTTCAAATCCGCAGTTACATGGTGTGATGCACCACTATCAAGGAGCCAGGCGGAATTGGGGGATGAAGCTGCAGCAGCGTAATGTGCCCTGGGCTGCCACGGAGTTGGTTGCGCCGTGTGGTGAGGACTGGCATGCTGCTGAATTGGAACAAGCTGAAAGGAAGGACAGCGCCGGGCTGAATGGCCTTGTACTCCACAGACTTGACAACGTCCAAGATATGGGCGGGGGCCTTGTGAATGTCCACGGTGGGATGGACCACTGCTGGTCGATGGGGACCTATGAGATTGAGAAGTGGACTGGCGCCAATTTGCGATGCCAGGAACAGGTGGTCGCCAGCCACTATGTTGCTGCTGCTGTGGTCGCCAGGTGGAGCCAGACCGTGACACAAGGTTGGCAGTGGCTGGAACAGGTGTTGACTGCCTCTTGGTGCTGTGAAGAGAAGCCTCAAATGTCAATAGTTTCTCATGGAGCTCATCAAACGAAATTGGATTATCCCGAGCCTGAACAGCCCGAACCAATTCCTTGTACTCGTCATCAAGTTCGTCAAGGATCCGCTCAGTGATATCATCATCGTCCATTGGAGCACCAAGCAACGCCAGTTCATCTGCACGAGCTTTGACAGAATGAATGAAGTCAGTGATGGATTGTGTACCTTTTGTAGAGTTTTTGAGAAGAGCTTTGATTTGTTTGATGCGGCCTCGAGACGGTTTGGCATACGTATTTGCAAGAATGGTCCACGCTTCCATTGAAGTTTTGGCTCTAGCCACAAAAGGAGATGATTGTGGGAGAGAGAGAGCCAACGATAGCATTAAGAATCAGTTGGTCTTGCCGAACCCAAACATTGTAGGAAGGGTTCACAGTGGAGACTTCGTTCACAGTTATAGTGGCTGGTGGACAAGGCTTGGAGCCATCAATGAAGCCAAGGAGATCATAACCAGTGAAGAGGGTTTGAAACTGAATCTTCCAGGACATGTAGTTGTTGGTGGTAAGTTTGAGAGGAGCCTGCGCAGAGATGTTGATGGTAATGAGATGGAATTCATTGGAGCGTAGTGCAGTTGAAGTGGCCGGTGTAACATTAATGATTGTGGGAGGTGCTGCAGAAGATGAGTTGTTGACAGGAGGCAGGTCTGACGAGCTGTTGTCAGGAGAGGTGCCTGTATTCGGTGTGTTCATTGATTGAAGTGGAGAAGAGATGAGGAGAAAAATATGTGTTCTAGGTAAAGATCTTAAGCTCTGATACCATATAAACAAAGGCTGTATTTGGTGAATAATGTTGTCACACGTTTTCATTAATGAATAAGAAAATATATATACAATAGAGATTAACCTTGAGAGAACAACAAACCCTCCTACCGATAGATACTACAATGACAGCTATACACTTTAACTATAACTATACAACCTGTAACTAATAATAGAAGTTTACATTAACTACAACTCATATCATCCAATATATATATATATACATATATAAAAGAAAGAGATCAATAGAAGAATAATAAGAAGAAGAAGCTAACCATATATAATGATTCCTTTTCAACTGATAATCCTCTCATTGTCGTTTTTTTTTTTTTTTGGTTAAGCATAATTCTGAAAGAAGAAATTCTTGATACAGGTCACTTTCGGGCTTTCGGCAATGATTTGGAAGATTGGAATATGGGTATTCAATTTTAGGGTTCTTTTTATTACGGATTCTTGAGAAATTTGCAGAAGAATTAATTAATTATAAATTAATTAACTTAAATAGTTAACTTAATATTTGACCTTCCAACTTTGTATTCCAACCTGCTTACACGTATTCGTATTAGTTAAAAGGAACGTTAACCTTACAAGTTGAGATGTAAAATGAATACAAATGACACGCTTAATTAGCACTATTTAAGGGGAAAAAAGTGACGAAAACTGAGAGAGTTCAGTGATAAACTCTTAACACATAACATCCATGATATTGGAAGTTTGAGTCATGTTTTTTTCATCCTAACTCTTATGCAATGGGAAGAAAAACTGATTATCAATTAATTAATCATTATTTTTACATGGAAAAGAGAAAGGTGTATAGAAAGATGCGGTGGAGTTCCTCATACTCCCCAAAAGGAGACTAGAAGTGGAAAAGCCAAAAAAAGAAAAAGAAAAAATAACCTAAAAAAACACAAACTCTTTAATCTTTGACACGTGGCCCACACACACAATGATCCTTTCTTGTGGGACTTAAACACCACGATTAGATTGTTTTTTATTTTATTTTATTTTTTTTACTATCTCATTATCACCATAATTAGCGCTATCCCACCATCAATTATAGGTTCAATTCACAACTCAAGTCATCCATTTTTGTACTTTAAAAATATAAAGTTGATTTATATATGATCAAATAATTATGACCAATTCTATTTTCCAAAATTTAATGATTTGAGTACTCAATTTCAACCAGTTGTTTTGTTTGACAACAAACAATTCTATTAATTTTGCGATTTCGAAAATCATTAGAAACTTTCTTTTAAAGTATTTATATATATATATATTCCTTTTTTGCTCGGTACATACCGATACATCATTGTATTGTATATGAGTTATAGATTATGGATAAACACTAATAAGTGCATGCAGACTAAGTTAAAGCAATTAAATCTAATGGTCAACATGCAAGACACATATATATTTATCGGTGCTAACTGAGGAGAAAAGTTTTCTATATATATAAACTTTTTTTTTTGGTAAGTGACAAATCTCAAAATCTACGGGAGCTAAGTGCGTTTTTATAAAGTAAAAAATTGGAAAAGATAAGTGAAATCATAAGTCATTAAAATATGAGATAGTGTGTTGAGATCTAGAAGAAACTATACAAAGTAGTAAGAAAATGTAAAGTTTGAAATGGAAGTAGCTAGTGAATATATATTTTAATCATAGTACTATATGTGGTAGCCAACAAAAAATTGATCACCACTTATTGATCGTCCTCTCTTTATTTATTTATTTATTTTTATTTTTTTTGTTTTATTAATCATGTAAGGACCAACGACCTTAACTCATTGAATTCACTTTGTATTCGTATTGTAATTATAAAGGATATTGTTACTAGGATGTAATCATAACACTCATGACATTACAAACGATCTTAACTCTGTCAAATTCTCTTCGTAATTATGTCGTGTCAGAAGAGATACTTTTACTGATCATACATGTTAATTAAGGTCAAGATTGTGCTTCAAAAATTTCAACTTAATTAAATAAATGTTTTTGTGCGAAATAAACTAATCTCAGCGATTGAAATTATAATCCAGTAACCAATGAATAAGGAGAAGAATATTATTGAGATCGATAAGGGAATAATATCTTAATTGGCTTCTTGAGAGTGACAATTATCTCTCTCTATATATATAGTTTCCTGGTCTTAGTTTTTGTCAAAAGTTAGCCAGAATTTCAGGGTCTATGGAGTTGAAATTTTCTTTGGACGGTGTTCATTTCCTGTACAAGAAATTGCACTTCATTTTCTCCTTTTTCTCTACTTATTAATACTATTTATTAATAATTATCTTAACGTATGCTCTCTAATGTATGCTCTCAGTATACATGTTAAATTAATTATATGAGCTTTTACATTCTTACTTTTAAACGGACGTAGCTTTTAGTAGGTAATCACATATATTATTAGTTATGTTTATATGATCATGTGTTGCAAGAAACCTTTGAAACTTATGATTAATTGATGAGATAAAAACTTAATTTTATATAAAGAATTTAATTGATTCTGATCGGGTTAATTTGTAGTCTCGGAATTTTTTATTTATTAAAAAAAACTTTTTTTTTTAAAAGAAATTTGTTCTTAACTTGTGCTATGATTACATGTCAAATTAACCATCTATATATTATTGTTATTAATAGAGAAATTATAAGTTGATGTTAAAATTAATATGTATTAATTAATTAAGTTAATTCAATTCTAATCTATATATGTAGTGAAACGTCTTTGACTTGAACATATAAATATATGCTGTAAACCAATAGATAAAATATTCTTTTGATCAGCATATACTTTTGACCTCTTTGAGGCATGCGTATACATAGTCTTGGCTTGGAATAATTATTTTTAGTATTAATTTGTTAGGTGTAATATTTTTATAATTGTTTGACAGGTGTATAATATTTTCAGAAGAATATTGGACACTTGATGATCATCTATTTATCTTTGCTTCTATAGTATAAATAAATAAATAAATATCAGTCCATTGTATCTTGCATGGTATTTGTGATAGATAGATATAGAAGAAGAAGAAAAAAAAGTTGTGAGAATGCCATGAAATGGACACCAGCAGCAGCTAGCTGACTTCTATCAGTTAATGGCAGAATTTAAAGTTCATGAACGTAACCCATAAGAGAAAACAACTGCTAATTAAGTACCCTAGTTAATTAGTTTCTATTTTTCAAAATATATTACAGCACGTGAAGATAAGATGTAAAACAAATATACGTTGAATAGTCAATTTGTCATTAATTATTTACTGTTAATTAAGTTTTCAGAATATGTAGATGCTTCGCGCTTGATAAAGAAGAGACAAATATTATATATATTAGTGAGAATTGTATTGTATAGCGTATAAACATCATGAATCCAAATTATGTATGTATATATATATATATATATATATAAAATATTTCATAGCTTACCAAAAGAACTGTTGTTTTATGACACTTCTTTCACATGCCAATTTGAATTTGCTTGCATGTGATATTTAATCAATATTCCTTTCTATAAATCATTTAATTACAAAAAATGAAAAACATGAAGCAAGCAAATAATCATACATACAAGTACATATTAGTACATATTCTCATAGAATATATATATATATATAACACCACATCTAGTACTGCTTACGCGTTCATGAAAACAATTAAAAAAGAAATACACATCCACACTCTTGGAGTCTTAGCCGTGTTCGTATGGTTCAACACTTCTCCTTCACATCAATGATAGGGGGTTCGAATATCACATTTGTCTATTAAATCGTAAAGTGTTATGAAATCATCCTCCCAACCAGTAGTGAAAGTTGTATTCCAAACCGTACTTGTATATAGCACGGTTGATCTTGATAGCTTCGAACAGAATCCTGACCACCACCGGTTGGATTTAAAATAAATAAATAAATAAATAAAATTAAAAATTAAAAATTAAAAAAGCCGCCAATTTTTAAAGGTAGCAAAAACCATAAAAGAAGGGCACTAATGTCTCATCTATCAGACGCACGCCTGCAATTTTAAAGCTTAATTTTAACATTAAATTATGTGTTTGTGTTCCCTCTATACTCTTTTGCTTTCTTTTTTTATTCAAGTATGCGTAATTGTGTTGGTTTCAAACTCTACACACTTGAGAGATGGTTTCATATTTATATATAGTTATTTACATGCACTTGATTAAATTAAAACTATTCGATGATCAATTCGTTTTCTTAAATCATATCATGGTGTCTTTGCACATTGCACTACTACGCAGGTGCTAATTACGATTTGTTTACTTAGTTTAATCGTTTACGGTTTTGATTGTTTTGGACTTTCGTTATCGGTTTTATAAATTAGAGTTCACACCGGAGGAAGATATCAGAATATCTGATATAGTGAATGATGTGGCATAATGGTAAACGTATCACGTGTTGGGTCATATATAACTATATAAGTCGGTATTGGTGTTTCGACACATGTTGAATGATGGTCAATTTGTTGATTGGTTTTGATCAGGATATGAGGGGACCAATTAGTGTTTCTGATCTTTTTGGTCATGTTGGTGCAACCCCACTTTGGCTTTTGGTGACCTTTCAAAGGGAAGATGAGTCTTTTACTTGCATTGATAATCCGAGTTGACATTTCATTTGGTTAACCGGTTGACCATATAGTATGCAATAGTGTGTCAATTGGGTATTGGTTAAATTTAAAGGATTTTTTACTCATTGTTCAGATCATCATATCACACCAATGCGTGCGTACGTTCGTTTAATGTAAATTTACTAGAGACCAACGTATTTCATTTAAATATAATGATTGATATTATCCGTTCACGTAAAAATAATCGAAATACTTGTGTCTTGGCATGATCGGCTTTGCTTATTGTTTAATTTGATGATAAAGAAGACATGATCAATATTAGTTAACTGTCCAAAGTTATGTTTTGATATAGCAAAATTATTATTCCTTTTTAGCGGTGACAATCAAATTATGTTATTATATAAATATATATATAATACACACTTTAAGCACATTTGATGAAATTGTATGAAATATATTGAATCTTGATTTTATTTTTTATATACATCCTAAGAAAATTAAAATACACATTTGTTAAAATTTTCGAAATTTTTTGGAATTGAGAACTATTTTTTTTTTCGTTATATTTCTCTATTTTTAAATATTTTATCTTTAAAAAAATCGAATTTTTTTTTAATTTTTTTCTATAAATGTATTTCAATGTTTTCATCATCCATACAAAAAATCAAATCAAAATTTAATATATTCTATGCAATTTCATCAAAAGGTGCTTAAAGTATGCATTATAAAAGTCCTCATATATATATATATATATATATATATATATATATTAATTTTTTAATAAAGACTTTTATAATGCACACTTTAAGAACCTTTGATGAGAATATATTGAATCTTGATTTGATTTTTTGTATGCATCATAAGAAAATTAAAATACACATTTGGTAAGAATTTGGAAATTTTTTTGGATTTGAAAACTATTTTTTTCTTATATTTCCCTATTTTTAAATGTTTTATTTTCAAACAAATCGGAAAAAATTAGTTATTACACCCGAAATTAAATTTTTTTTTTTTTTTCATAAATGTATTTCAATGTTTTCACAATCCATACAAAAAATCAAATCAAGATTCAATATATTCCATGTAATTCATCAAAGGTGCTTAAATTTCTATATATATTCAATTTCAAGCCAAATCCATTGCACCAAAACGATTTTGACACTTGTAGCCTTATAGGGGGGGTCAACACTTCAATTCTCTTTTCTATGATCTAATTCCAATCGCCCTACATTTCGATCGCAATCATATCTTTTTTTTGTGGACAATTTTAATTTGATGCAATCTATGCACGTCATGATGATTAATCAACAAATATATGTATATATTTGGATTTATGGATTGCTAAATTAGAACTTTTAGGTAAATTTGATCCACCTATTTTTTTACGATCAATATTATACTACCGTTAAAAGATGCTCTCAAAAACTTATATGGAAGGTTTCTATTTAATTTCAAAAACTAAAGAAATTAAGGTTTTAAAAGAGGTCGTGATCAAATGATACTAATTCAATTAATTGTTATGTATGTACTATATCTTTCTAAAGATAAACTTAAAAAATCTCTTATTTCAATTAATTTTGCAATGAAATACCGGGTTCGTTTGTAATGATGATAAAGATGACAACGAAAATGACGGTATGTATATATATATATATGTATGTGTCATGCGATAAAGATGGGATAATATGAGTTAATGGGAATGGATATATAAAAACAACGTTAGCCGGAAGAATAACAAAGACTTAAAGATTGTGATGTATAAATGAAACATGAAATTATTCATATATATAATTAAAAGGTAAGTTATAAGACTTAAGAAAATAAGAATCATTGAAATTAAAGGTGCCCTTTAGTCTAGATTCAATGGCACGTCTTAATTAGAACCAACTCACCAAGTCCACCCCAAGAAAATGACCTCTCCAATCTCCCAATATTGATATATATATTAATTTTCATTTTTGTTTTCAACTTTTTGCTTTTTATAAAATAACTTGTATTTTACTTCCAAAAAAACACAAATCCACGCCACACCTCACCTCCAATTATGATTTTCTAAGATAAACACACACATAACTTTCAATTTTTTTCTTTGTGAAGTATTAAAATAATGGGTTTGATGCCATTTGTCTCATTATTTGATGGATAATGCTTGATTTAACAATAAATCACTTGGCTGCTTTTGTTTTTCAATTATGGGCAAGAAAATTTGTACATCTTGATCGGGGGGAAAATAACAAAATTTCTCTAATGCAGCCTTATCAAAAAAACTTTTCAGAATAATAAATTTGTAACAAAACAAATCGTTAATAAATTTTTTTAAAAAAAATTTATTAAAATTTTATCTTTTAAAAAATTCATAATGATACAAATTTACTGTTACTGTCCGGAAATCTTGTCATGCGGACATTTAAATTAGTAAAGCTCATAAAGTAAAATCATATTATTTGCTCTTAATTTTTTTACATTAGACACAGCAAACATGGTTAGTTCGATTGTTTTATTTAAGGTTTTAATAAGCTTGAATAATGGACAATTTTGGGAACTTGGAAGACTAACAACTTAAAGTCAACAAACAACTAGATTTTGTGAAATTGATAGTATTTTTTGAGAAGTTCACTTGTCTTTACACATGTGTAATGTGTTGGTCCAAAAAAGTAAAGTATTTATCATAGTTTATTGACTGTTTTCTTGTTAATAAATAATAATATATAGAGAGCCCTAATTTTCTTCCACTTTATTATAATATTTTCATACTATAGTCTAGTTAGCTTGGTTAAGTTAAAAATTCTATTTGAGTCAGTACTATATTACACGTAAAAGAGTGAGATAGAATTAGAGATATTATTATTTTATTCTCTATTTTCATATAATCATTTTATTTACCTGATCAAATATACCTTATAAGAAGATTATACGATTTTATTTAGGGTTGTTTATTTATAGAGTTTCGATGATGTAAAGGTTTTTTATACAGATAAATCCTTATTTTGACAAACAAAAAATCTAAACATTTTCAAAGGAATTAATTAAGATTTCCTACATTTTTTATATTTACCCGATTAATAATAAAAAATATAAAGTTGATGTTTGAAATGCTTTATCCAAATCCACAACAATGCATGCTAATCTTTCACTTTCTCTTTCAAAATAAAAAAAATAAAAAAGATGTTCAAAACCCAATGTTCATGCATCGATCACATCTATCAAACATTGTTTTATATATATATATATATATAGTAAGAGTTGTAGACATAAATATAGAATGGAAGCAAAACTAAAATAAAAAATACATCTACTTGTTATCTAGCCTCTCAAGGTGGAAAACAAAGAAAACAGATATTTTGTTTTGAACACACTTTTTTGTTCTATATTTAGAATTTGCGAGACACTTTGTTGGTTAAAGGCCCCGCACAATAATTTTTATTTAAAAAATAAAAAATAAAAAATAAAAATAAAAAAATAAAAAAAACTATATTTTAACACCAAACCCTAACTAGCAAAATGTGAACATTACACACCACCCCATTTGTGCTTTGGATTGATTATTATGTCGTGGGTCATTAAAATAAACGATTATATAATTTTTTATTTATTAAAAATGACCTAAAAGTCTTAACACCTAGCTAGGGTTACAGTCTATAGATTTAACTAATAAAATTGATAAATTATCAAGCCATGGATTGGACACACTATTCATGAGCTTGTTGAGTTGCTTTGTCTGTTTTCCAAAATTTAAAATATTGATAGTTTCCATTATAAAGATCATGCTCCAATTGGAATAATTAAATGTATTTTATAAGACAAATTAATGGTATTCGACGAGATGAGGTTGGTCCGATAAAACCTCTCGCACATGCACCATGAAGTTGTGGGTTCGAATCCTTCTCTCTAGAAAAACCTCAAATTTATTTAATAGTATAGTACTTTAAAAAAATGTTGCTCAAAAAAGTTTTACCAAACCCAAAATTTTCATTCCAATTACTCTTGATCATCTTTCAATAATGGATAATAAAAAATGGGGTCCATTAAGTACCCGTCGATATCGATATTTTTACATAATTTATAAACATTAATTTTACAAAATAAAATAAAATTTAAGAATGGAGTGTTTGTTTAAAAAAGTAAAAAATAAAAATTGTTATGTTTGAGTGTTTGACTAAATTATGTGAAAGAAAATCAAATAGAATGATTTTTTTTTTAAGTGATAACATTAAAAATTGCAATAAGTGCACCACTTGATACTCAAAACTCAAACTTGCCATAGATTTCCCAACAGCTCTAGGAAGAGGTAGTAGGTCAAAAACAATGTTTTACCCAAATAAAAATTATCAAGTCAAAAGCCAATTAAACAAATATATATATTTATATATATATATATATTCGCTAATGTCACATAAATTGAACCAAACCAGAGTCAGATGACTCAGCTCAACAACTAGATATTGGTGTAGTCAAATTAATTTGTAATATCAATCTGTCTTGCTAGCTAAATTAACTAATTTAGTAACTATTAATTTGGATTTAAACCTAATCTCTTTTGACATTGTATTCAAGAGTGGACTTATATCCAATTTTTAAATTCGAGAATTTTCAAAGGTATATATATATATATATATATGGATAATCTAACTAAATTGTGCGTTATTATGGTTTTAAAAATGTTGTCAGTATCCCTTTGAATTTGATATGTAATCGTGATCCGATACCATACGAATTAGATTGAAGCGTTTTTCAACTCACTCATTCAGATATCGTAACCTCCTTCAAACACAAGAGAGGCTATTTATAAAAAGAAAAAAAAAAAAAAAAAAAAAAAAACTATAAAGTTATCTCATTGTTTCAGTGAAATATTATCATTTTTCAATCTCATCTGGTATCTTGAATTGGTAAATGCTTATTTGCCTAATTTTTATATTTAGAGGAACAATGTTTAAGTTGGGCCTATCTTTGGTAAAGTTGACCCAGAGAAGCCCAAGAGTTTGTTGATCTAATGGATTTCTTGAAGCCTTTACTGTCCATGGTTTAACCCATTTCATTTTGGACCAATATTGCTGGACCCCTAGTCCTTAATTTGTTTTTGTTTTTTTTTTTTTTAATAAACAAAGCAATTTTGATTAAAATGGTTAATACAGTAGACGATGAATTTATACAAATAATTTGGATAAAAACATTGCTAGTTAAAGGTTAACAAATGTACATATGACAAAATTTTCACAAAGAAATATAGTGATGATGTAATTTGTCTGTTTTATTGAAGTTTTTCTGAAAGGCTAATTGTAACCAATATACAAGAGCAACAATAGAATTGATTCAATTATGTTTGTGCTTGACTGCTTGTAGAACCCCTAATCTAAAGGTGTCATATTTAAAAAATAAATTAAACAAATAAACGATTTATTTTCCTCTACATAATAAACTTTATTTTACTTTTGACCACATCTCATGCTCGAACCGGATGTCATCACGACCTGAACACTTCATTAAACCATTCAATCAGTAGTAGTGACAGACGGGGTACATATAAAGGGTAGGGATATAATTCATTAGAAATTCCTTGTTGAAGACCAACCGTTGTAATAATCTATATGATGAAATTTTAAAGATTGTCCAGACCTATTGGCTAAGACTCATTCAATATATTTAGTGTAATGATCACTGTGGCTATGTCCCATGAATATTTATTCCGACTATGTTATGACTGTGGCGTGATGTATACTATTTTATGCTAAATTCATAAAACATCTTAACAAAGTAATAAAATTATGAAAGTGAAAGATGATTCCATCCTTGAAGAATCCCTGGACCACGCGAGTCACCCAGCTATATATATCACAGTCCCAAATATAGCACCCCCTACTAAAAGGCGGCTCGATCCTTATGTGAAAATTTAAAATGAGACTTTAAGGGTGTAATGTAAAAAATATTAAATCGATAGTTAAAATATTTTATTGAAAAAAAAAATTATTTGTATAATGTAAAAATGTTGATTAAATTTCTTATTTATTTATTTTTTTTTGCTGACTTTTTTTATTATTATGATTCATATTTATTAATTAAATATATAAACTCAGTCGAACCGGTCTAGATACGATCTAACAAAGCACAATTCCATAAAAGCACGGCACGGTACGTTATTGTGTCAAAACATGACCCAGTTCATTTAGTGTGCTGGACCGAGTATTTAAATAGTATTTTTTTAAAAAAATTTGTAAAATTATTTTGGAACCTTAATTTTTAGCCGGTCTAGTTTGTCTAAGTCCCCGGTCGCCCCTTCCCTGCTTATTACTATTCTCTCCATCTCTGTTTTTTATGTTTTGATTGGATCGTCACCAGTTCCGGTCGCACCAATATCCATGCACCTTTTGATTTCAATCCAACGGCTTCTCCTTCCTCATCCAAATCTCCTAACGAATATCTCTACCTTTAATTGTCAAAAGCAATCAAACTCCACTTATACTTTATACATAGCCTCTAGTTAAAGTCTTTTATCTTTTGTCCGAATTAGAGGTGTAAATCTGATTAGATGATCTGAACCGATCTGAATCCGGTCTGAAAATCCAGAAAAAAAAAGGTCTCTATTCGAAAATAGCCATATCCGAAAATCGGATATGGAATGGAAAAAATATTATTCATATTTGGATTATCCGAATTCGAATATAATTCAAATTCAATTAGGATTCGAATTATCCGAATCCGATTCGAATCCAAATCAGATCCGTAATCGGTCTGAAATCAGTTTGAATCGAACATATATGAATCCAAATTATATGATATTTCAAACAATCATATATATATATATATATATATATATAAACTTGTATTATTATCATTATATATATTTTTTATGTAGTGTCACACTGCACATTGCACACTTTAAAAAAATGACAGTTGATTTAAATTGGTTTTTTTTTTTTTATCCAAAATAAAGTCAGAATACAATCATGAACATAAGTATGAATCTGATCCGAAAATGTTTATATCCATATTTGAATTCGAATCCAATATAACGAATTATCCATGTGGGATTTGGGAGGCTTTTTATTTTTTTTTTAATTTTTTTTTTAATTTTTTTTTAAAATAATAGAAAATCGGAAAACTGAGTTCCTCTATCATTATCAAAAAACAAATTTTTTTTCGATTAAGCTGACTATATTATTAAAATAAAATTAAAAAATTAAAAAAACAAAACAAAACAAAACAAAACAAAAGTAAAAGAAAAGCGAAAGCAAAGTGACGCTCATGTCCTAAAACAATAATCTAAAAAGATATACAGACCTCGACAGAAAGTAAGGAAATATGAACCTAAAAAGGCATAAAATTACGGTGTGACCCAATTAAAAATAGCAACACGACTTAATTTTGTTTGGACCGATGAAGCCGTAGAATTAGGGCTAATATTGGTCTCAGCAACAAGGAGATGCTTAGAACTTCCCTTATCAAAAAACACATATAAACAGATAAATTTAAAAGAATTATAAACTGTTACATACTTAAAACATAAAACATAAAAAGAAACTTAAATGACTAGATTTCTAGCTCCTTTTAGTCCTCTCCTCTTTATAGTCCCCTTTATTGTCCTTCTTTTGTTCCTTGTCCTCGTTCTGTTTATCTGCATCATTGTTGTCTTCCTCATCCACGTATGGCATATCAATACGCCGGTTGTCTTCCTCTTCCTTGTGGTCCTAGTCATGGTCTTCTTCCTCATCCTTACGACATTCAAAGTATGGAGGGATGAATTCGGGTATATCATATTCATCCTCTTCCTCTTCCTCTATGCTTTCCTCATCCTCATATGGTATATCTTTTTTTGGAAATTAAATGCTGCTACTTTTATAACATAATGATCATAACGCTAGGTTGTTCTTAATCTCCTCAAACAACTAAAAACAAATATAGAAGATTCAAAGTCATATTTTTTAGCAACAAACAAAGATAAATGAGTTAAGAACAACCTAATAAATTATATTACTTTCAAGACTCTTTGAACACCAAAACTTCAAGAAGCAAGTTCT
This sequence comes from Acer negundo, assembly GCA_035582765.1. Lineage (NCBI taxonomy): Eukaryota > Viridiplantae > Streptophyta > Magnoliopsida > Sapindales > Sapindaceae > Acer > Acer negundo. Next base: position 44,647,472 of record CM069233.1, on the reverse strand, counting down.
TTATCCGAATAAGCTCAAACACACAAATGTCTCTCGCCTTTAACTTCATGCCATTCGAGTTAGATGTTTATCTTCACCATTGTGAGCGGTGTTCGCATTTACCTCCATCTGCTCTTCTATTTTACACTTAGTTCTTGGCAACTCACATTCATGCTTAGAACTTGAGCTGCCAAGATTAGCAGCACCATGCTCAATTTTTTTTTTTTTTTGGATAGTTAATCTCGAAAGTACTTGTATCAAAGATTGAAGCATGAAATGTTGAATTCTTGTCATACAAAAAGTACAAAAAGTGTCAAACAGAAATCGAATAATATTCTACAAAATCTTGCCAATCGTGATGAAAGAAAATTTTTCTACCATCTTTTGAAACTCCCACTCGCCAAACTCGACTGTCCGGTACAGTGATTATAGCAAAATCTAAAAATTCATCCCCAAACTTCTTCACAAACTTTTTTGGAATACTCAGCTTCTTGTCTCAAAAGGTAAGTGGAATAATGACCTGGAAAAAATGAGAGGGCATCTCCATTGGCTTGTACAAGAGGTGTTTGCTTCAAACACTCCTACTTGGGGTTTTGTGATATTATAGGTTTTGTGAGTCATTTGAGACTTGAGAGGGTTGAAAATTGTGTATAATGCTAGGTCCTCAAATTCTTTTGTTGATAGCCTCGTTAAAGGGGGCTCTATTGGTGTTGGTGAGAGGATTGTCCGGGAGATTTAGGCTGGGTGGTATTTCTTTGTTTCAGTGCTCTGTTTTGGGTCTGCTTGTTGGGCTGGGTGTTATGCTCTATATGGTTTTTGCTACATTTGTTTTTTGGCATTTTCGCTCTTCTAATATATTGGCTGTTTAAAAAAAAAAAAAATATATATATATATATAGGGGTTTTGTTATTTATAAGAAAGACTTTAATTTATTCAAAAAAAATTGTAATTCCATTTTTGATACACAAAAAATTTGAATTGAATATGTATTGTTGCCTATTGTGTGCAACGAGAATGACTTGTCAAGGAAAACTGAAATGGACTTGGGATGAATTAAGAACAACCTAATCAGTTATATTACTTTCTATACTCTTTAAACACTGAAACTTCAAAAAACAAGTTCTCTGTCCGAATTAGCTCAAACACACAAATGTCTCTTGCCTTTAACTTCATGCCATTCGAGTTAGATGTTCATTTTCACCATTGTGAGTAGTGTTCGCATTCACCTCCATCTGCTCTTCATTTTACACTTAGTTCTTGGCAACTCATGTTCATGCTTAGAATTTGAGCTGTCAAGATTAGCAGCATTATGCTCAACAAATTTTTTAGGATAACTAATCTCGAAAGTACTCGTATCAAAGATTGAAGCATGGAATGTTAAATTCTTGTCATACCAAAAGAACAAAAAGTGTCAAACAGAAATCGAATAATATTCTACAAAATCCTGCCAACCGTAATGAAAGAAATTTTTTCTCCATATTTTGAAACCCCCACTCGCCAAACTTGACTGTCCGGTACAATGATTGTAGCAAAGTCTGAAAATTCATCCCCAAACTTTTTCACAAACTTTTTTGGAATACTTAGCTTTTTGTCTTGAAAGATAAGTGGAATCATGACCTCGAAAAAAAAAGAGGGCATCTCCATTGGCTTGTACAAGAGGTGTTTGCTTCAAACACTCCTACTTGGGGTTTTGTGATATTTTAGGTTTTGTGAGTCATTTGAGACTTGAGAGGGTTAAAGATCGTGTATAATGCTGGGTCCTTAAATTCTTTTGTTGATAGCCTCGTTAAGAGGGGCTCTAGTGGTGTTGGTGAGAGGATTGTTTGGGAAATTTAGGCTGGGTGGTATTTCTTTGTTTCGGTGCTCTGTTTTGGGTCTGCTTGTTTGGCTAGGTGTTATACTCTATATGGTTTTTGTCGTCTTTGTTTTTCGGCCTTTTCGCTTTTCTGATATATTGATTGTTTTAAAAAAAAAAAAATAAATACAGGGGTTTTGTTATTTTATAAGAAAGGCTTTAATTTATTCAAAAAAAAAATTGTAATTCCATTTTTTATACACAAAAAATTTGAATTGAATCTGTATTGTTGCCTATTGTGTGCAACGAAAATGAGTTATCAAAGAAAACTGAAATGGACTTATGGACTTGGGATGAGTTACGAACAACCTAATCGATTATCTTACTTTCAAGACTCTTTAAACATTGAAACTTCAAGAAGCAAGTTCTCTGTCTGAATTAGCTCAAACACACAAATGTCTCTCGCATTTAACTTCATGTCATTCGAGTTGAATGTTCATCTTCACCATTGTGAGTGGTGTTCGCATTCACCTACATCTGCTCTTCCATTTTACACTTAGTTCTTGGCAACTCATGTTCATACTTATAACTTGAGTTGCCAAGATTAGCAGCACAATGCTCAACAAAGTTTTTGGGATAGCTATTCTCGAAAGTACTCGTATCAAAAATTGAAGCATGAAATGTTGAATTCTTGTCATACCTAAAGACCAAAAAGTGTCAAACAGAAATCGAATAATATTCTACAAAATCTTGTCAATTGTGACGAAAGAAAATTTTGCTATCATCTTTTGAAATCCTCACTCGTCAAACTCAACTGTTTGGTATAGCGATTGTAGCAAAATCTAAAAGTTCATCCTCGAACTTCTTCACAAACTTTTTGGAATACTTAGCTTCGTGTCTCGAAAGGTAAGTGGAATAATGACCTGGAAAAAATGAGAGGGCATCTCTAATCTCTATTGGCTTGTATAGGAGGTGTTTGCTTCGAACACTTCTTATACTTGGGGTTTTGTGAGTCAGTTGAGACTTGAAAGGGTTGAAGATTGTGTATAATGATAGATCCTCAAATTCTTTTATTGATAGACTATCTGGGGGGGGTTGGGGCTCTAGTGATGTTGGTGAGAGGATTGTCTGTGAGATTTAGGCTGGGTGGTGTTTCTTTGTTTCGATGCTCTGTTTTGGGTCTGTTTGTTTGGTTGGGTGTTGTGCTCTGTTTCGTTCGAGTGTTGTGCTATGTATGGCTTTTATACCGCCTTTGTTTTTTTAGCCTTTTGACCCTTCTAATATAATTGGTTATTTAAAAAAAAATAAAAAATACTGGGGGTTTGTTATTTTATATGAAATGCTTTAATTTATTCCAAAAAAAATTGTAATTCCATTTTTGATACATAAAAAATTTGAATTGAATCTGTATTGTTGTCTATTGTGTGCAACGAGAATGGGTTGTCAAAGAAAACTGAAATGGACTTGGGGATGGAGTGTGAGGTGGAGTTCCATTTTTGATACACAGATTCAATTCAATTGAATCTGTATTGTTACCTATTGTGTGCATCCTCGTTTAATATAATTGATTCAATTATGTTTTTCTAATCAATAATGTTACTTTGTCCATAATTGATGTCTAAATGATATGACATCCTTAGATTTCTTTGTATTAGAATTGGATGATTGAAATCATTGGATTTTATGAATACCATATCATTTGGACAAAGTAATATTACTCTTATTTAATTACAAAATCATCAAATTTGGGTCATATTACAATACTATTTACTTTTTAGACCGGCGTTTGTAGAATCCCTAATTCAACGATGTTATACTTAAAAAACAAATTTATTTTTCGGACTATGCTTGTAGAGTCCCTAATTCAATGATGTTATATTTAAAAAAGAAAAAATTAAATAAGTCGATATTGACATCCATAAAACTTATTAGTACACCCATATTTTATTAAAAAAATTAATTACAAAAATATCCCAATAGAAATTTATGAATAAGAACAAGTTACTTTAATTAAAAATAAATCAAATACCATATACATTCATTAATTACACACATATCTTTAACTATATATTCTTTATTAAAAAAAAGTTACCTTTCAAAAAAAAAAAAAAAAAAAAAAACTTATGATAAACCCTAATTAAACGCTAATTTTATTTTATGTATCAAATTTTCTCATCATCATATGATTATCGTATTGTTTTTGTTTTTCTTTTATGCATAGTTATAAACTATATCAAAAAACAACATTTATTTTATTTATTTTATCTATAGCTATAAATATCAACAATTTTTTATTTTTATTATAGCTATAGATGTCAATAAGAATTTTTTTTTTTCTTAAAGATAACTATATAAATATGAGAATTCCAGATTGAAAATTTTTTGACCCTATATACATATTCCCTTTTATAAGACTCCTACATTTGAGATATTTTCAAAAGTAAATTAAACCATCATTAAAAAAAGATTTGATTCCAAAAATAATATGATTTTTTTTTTTTAATAAATTGGATGTGGTAATAATTTAAGAATGTTCATGAATAATATGTATTAAAATGAATATATTTATTTCAATGAGGGTACTGTTGACATTAGAATGAGTATTTATAGTAATATTTAATTTTTATATTTTAAACGTGTGTGTAGTTATAAAAATGAGTTTACTGATAAGTTTTATTGATGTCAATATCAGTACCCATTAAACAAATAAACTACTTATTCTTTTTCTAACACTCTGCTTGGTTTGATGAAATATGTGAGAAAGAAAAAGAAAGGATTTGGATGGATTTCTAAATTCTTGTTTGAATTATTAAATGAGAGGAAAAATAAAGGAAATGGAGGGAAAGGGAAGGAAATAATTTTTTTTTTTGTTTCACAAAATTTGATTTCCCATCATATTTGGGAGGAAAAGGAAGGAAAGGAATACATAATTAATGATATTTTTATGGATCAAGATCCTCTCCTTGGTCCTTGTTTCTCTTTGGTGTCAAGTGTAATTAAAACACCAAGTTGTATGAGAGAGAGAAAAAAGTGATTAAATCTTGACCATGTATTTTTTATTTTGCTTATGTGTTATTAGATTATGAAAAGTCAAAGAAAAACAAGACAAGAAGAGGATCTTGATCCTATTTTTATAACCCAAAACTAACCGTATTAATATTGAATGATAAATTTAATTGACATCTATTTAAAGCCTATATAACAAGACATCTAGACATATCTCTCGTTCATTTCTCATTCATACTTGTTCATTGATAAATTTTGCTCAAATTGATGTCCTCAATCAAGGTAAATTATTTTATAACATTATTTATTATTATTATTATTATTACCTTGAATAATTTGTTTTTCTCAAGCTAGTCTGTAACTTTGTTTTTATTATATTTTTTTGTTGGCTTCGTAAATTTATGTACCGTTTAGCATTGAACTTATTATTATTTATAATAATATTATTATTATGTTGCATGCTTGAATCACTACAATTAATTTGATTGCATCATAGCTACGAATAAGATTTGCATATCTATTACTATGCTATTTTTTTATTTTTTTATTATTTTTTTTTTTTGACATATATTGCTATGCGAAGGATATTTTCGTAAATAGGATAAAATTTATTTATTTATTTATTTTTTAAAAAATAATTGTTTCATTTTCTTTCCTTCCTATTCATAACTATCCAAATAATCATCATAAAAAATACTATCATTTCTTCATTAACTTATCGTTTCCTTTTTTTCCAATTCCAATAAACCAAACATAGCGTAAATGATATAATGTACTTGGAACCACATCACATGCTTTAAACCTCTTATATCCCCGTGACTTGAATATTTCATCGGACTATTTAATCAGTATAGTTAATACTGATAGACGGGGTGTACAAACTAATAGACTCGTTGAGTACATTTATTGTAACACGCGTGCGGCCCGGAACATCTAGAGACCTCTATCCCAGCCTCCCGGCAGTATTTATTCCGGTTACGTTGAGATCGTGGCTTGATGTCGGCGGGTCTTTGATCCGGTCCCGGAAAAAAAAGGTTTAAAAAACCGGAGTTTCGAGTTAAATTAAATTAATTAATTACCATGATGTCCTTTTAGCTTCGCTTTAGCTTTAGCTTTCCTGTCCTGGTCATGCTTCCTTTCCGTTCTTCATAGACTCCAAAGCAAAGAAGAAAAAAAAAAAGCAAGAGAAAGCGCGAGAAAATCCCTCCAACTTTCCTTCGTATTCTCTCCAAAATTTTCTTTCCATCCAAACACCGTCGCATCACTTTCACTTTCTCTCTATCTCTCTCAGTCTTTTCGCCATCCCTTTTTTTTAAAAAAAAATCTCTTTTAGGGCTACAATACAACAGTCGCGCACTTCTCCGATCGATTATCGACAAAACCTCATCGGCGTCGTCATTTCGATTGAAAAAAGCTAGGGTTTTTGATTGGATAGAGGTTGACTCGTGGAAGACATGTTTTTCTCCGGCGATTCGACGACTCGGAAGCGAGTTGATTTAGGAGGCAGGAGCTCGAAGGAGAGAGATAGACAGAAGCTTCTTGAGCAGACTAGGTTGGAGCGTAACCGTCGGCTGTATGTGAAGAAGCAGAATCAGGCCGCCATCAAAATTCAGGTCAGGTGTTGTTGAATTTGGATTTTTTTTTGTTTTTTTTTTTTGTTTGTTGAGAAAATCGCTGGTGCAAGTGATTGGAAAATTTAATTTAATTGATACATTGCAGCATTTCATATTCAATTGGAGCTGATTCTTTTGGTTGTGGTGTTTGATGATGTTTTAAATGCTTGTTCAATGGAGCTGTTGTGTGATGATTGTGTCAGTATCTTATAAATTGTTGCTTGTAGATGCTTTTAAATGTTATATATATGTTGCATTGTGGTTTTCGTGTAGTTGGCCTAGTTTTCAGAGCCAATACGTGGCCTGATCAATGTATCTTTGATAACACTATGTTGTGTTAGTAATGAAGTGTGATGTGAAGACAAAAAAACAAATGTGTTAATATCCAGAAATAGGATGCTTCTGGACGTAACAAAAATTGCGGTAGGAAGCAAAATCGGTGATATATGGAAGGTTTGGCTGGCAAAACTTATTCGCAATGTGTCGCAACTCGCAATTATTATATTCTCTAAATTTAGCTGGAAATCAATCATATTGAATGATAAAAAAGAGTTGCCACAATTGGTAATGCTAGAGTAACTTGTTTGTATTTTGAAAATAAAGGACCTTTTCGACATCTTTAATGCGTGAAGAACCTCCCCTGTACGAGAAAAAAAAGAGGGTGAAAGCAGTTGTTTTAATTGGAATGCTAATCAAAATCAGGTTTAGGACAGCCAATTGTGCTAAATAAAGCCATAAGCATTAAGTATCTGGAAATGTAGTAAATCCTTTGCGTTGGATAGGAGTACATGTACATCACAGTGCAACTTTCAGATTCTTGTGAATATGCACTAGCACTCTAGCAGTTCATAGTTTAAACTTCTTTACCCAAAATTTTCAGCTTATCCATTTTTTCTTAATAATTTTTTTAATAAGGTTTGGGCGACCTTTATCTTTTTTCTCTGTAAGCTTCATAACAGTATTGATATTTTTACCATGTACTTGTGGTTATCATGAACTTGCATTTGTATACTTAGTACATGGTAATTGAAGTTATAGATTGGGTGAAACATTTCTTTAAATAGGCAATTACAAATTTTCTGCTGTGATTTTCAAAGTGTTGACTAAATACTAGCTACAGAAATGCTTCAGAGGGAGAAAAGCAATGGAAACTGAACATTCTAAGGTGCGAGAGCAGTTCTATGGAACCTATGGGCGGCATTTGCAAAATGTAGACAGGTACATTATGATCCTTAACCTTATGTTTAGAAACTCTGTTGCCTTTGCCCAACTCTTTCTAATTCCTTCTTTAGTCTTATTAGCTTCACCCAATGTCGAGATAGTGGCAATACCCTTTTTTGATGGTTTCTTCTTTTACCTGATCTTCCAGTTTTGTTTGAATTGTCTATGTGCATTCAGGCATTGCTTTGGTCCAGATTCAGGGTTTCTCCGCCAGCTTTTCTTTTTCTTTAGCGCTCGAAATGCTGGTGATATTTCAGTCCTTGGGGAAACATCTCGATTACTTCATCATTTTGTGCAGCATAGTGGTAATTTCAATCACTATTACCTCTTAAAGATTTTTGAATACTTGTGCGAGTATACTTTTTATGCATGGAATTTTAATCGTCTCATTCCCTTTCTTGCTCCAACTTTTCATCTGTAATCAATTTCTTTTTTCCAACTTCCAAATGGGTTTGGATAGCTTAAACTTATTTGAGGTTATCAGTTGTACTCTCTCTCTCTTCATATCAACACTCTCACACAAACATGCACACAGAGTAGCATTATGTGCGGGCATTTGTTTGTTTCAAGTTTTTATTTCTATACTTTTCTTAAGAACTGATAATAAAGAGAATGAAATGACCATAATGGAGATCATTATTCCGCTGTCCTGTTCTGTCAATGTGTCTTTTAACTAACATAAAGAACATATCAAGAAAAGGGAAGAATTATATAATCTGTTTAGAAAATGGGGAACTTTCATCATATAAGTATTACATTGAAAGTTCCATGTCTTTGATGGGTAAGCTTAATTGATAAGGAAAAGACACTGGTGTATCAGCATCAAGTTCTTAGTGATTATGATGATAATCAAGAAGTACATAGTATACATGCAAGTGTAATTTTTATTTTCTGTATTTCTTATAGGAAACGAGACATGTATAGATCACTTTTGTTTCTTTTCAACTCATCTGCAAATGGTGTGGTGTTAAGAGTTTATAGCATTTTAATTTGTCAATATTAATATGGTGGCGTAGTTCACCTTTTGTTTTTCTAAGATCTTTGTTTACCGGTACTAACTGCATCTGGTTATGTGACAGGGGATATTGTGAGCCTCTTTTCAGGTGTGGATTATTCATTCAATCGTGGTTTGGTGGATTACAGAGTCAAGAAATTTGCATTTGCCTGCATTCGGGCTGTACATCAGAATAGGTTGGCGGCCAGAGATCTATTTATATTATAACAATTTTATGTGCTTTTAGACTTTCTGAATTTGTTTGCTGGTTGAACGAAATAATTATACTTATTTGCTAGCTGGTTGAATTTTTAACTGGACAGGAATTACTTGAAGGATCAACTTTTGGTGACTCCTGAGGAATCTAGTGAATCCACAACTCTCTTGCTAGAAGCAGTAGTTCTGTTGATAGATCCTAAACTTCCATGGGTTTGTAAAATAGTTAGTTATTTCTTGCAAAGGAATGCATTCACTCTGCTCAGGGAACTTGTTCTTACAGGAAAGGTGTGTGTCTAGTTCTAGATAAATGTTGTGGAATTATTTTTCTGTCAATCTAATTTGTGTAACGCATCATTATTTCATTGTTTTAGTACTCTGTGTCTTTTACATGCATGTGCTCAGACACACATATGTTTTGCTCAGACTCCAATGTGATGCAGGAAAGTACAAAGATTTCTAGTTCAATCGGGAAGGTATCTTCATTGGAGCGCGTGCTAGCCCTTATAATTCCTCACATTGGCCAAAGGGGATGTACTTGCCTAAATATTGATCCACGATGGAGTTTCTCTTCCCAGATTCTTACAGTACCTTTCTTGTGGCATCTTTTTCCATACTTGAAAGAGGTAAATTTCCTCCAAATTTTCCTTCCGATCTACTTAATATTTCTTTGTTAATCGGCAATTGACATAGTGATGGCATGAAGTAGTCAAAAACCACTAAATTGATCATCTTGAAACATATGTTTTTGCTCCGCTTGTCCTATTAATTTTTGTTGGTTAACAAGTAGCTGATTTAGCATTTGTTTTTTGTTTTATGCTCCAATACACCTTAAAATTTGCAACCAGTTTTACCCCGGGGTTCTGCTTTTGATAGCATGAAGGATTGTTATATGTTAATAGGCGTATCTTTTTCCATCCAGGTTTTTGCTACTGGGGGGATGAGTCAACATTACATCCATCAAATGGCTTTTTGTGTAAAAGATCATACTAATGTGCTACCTAATGATATATCGGTTGAGTTGCCCGGTTATGCTTGTCTTCTTGGAAATATTTTGGAAACAGCAGTAGTTGCTTTATCTCAGCCTGACTGCTCATTTCAAATGGTAAGAAATTAACTTGATTTTTGTTTATTTGATTTCTCAAAAATAATTAAAAAAATTAAATCAGTTATTTGTAGACAGCCAATTTCCTTATTCTCCTCTTTCTTAGTTTCTTTTTTACCTTATTAGAGATGAATATATTCACATTGTTTTTACAACCTTTAAAACTTTTTATTTATCTAATTGCATATTTATTTTTGAGATATTGGATTTAAAGTGGATGACTTGTGCTGTATTTGTTTGTGAGGTTTTTTCCCTTAACTAGTTAGCTATTTTTTTGGTCCTTAGTAACCAATATTTTGTACCTCTTCTAATTGAGTTAAATTTTGAATGTGTTTTGGAGTTTATGAAAGCACTTTTCTTGTCATTAATTGAACTTTTTTGGGCCAGTAATGATGGTGATGATACTAAACTACAAGAGTTGGTCAATGTTTGCTATAGTACAAACAATAGGAAGCGTCTTTTATCCCCGCTTTTTCACTGAGGTTTCAAATATTTTTTATTAGTGTTCCTTTCTTTTGGTTTCTTTAAGATGATCATTATTTTATTTACCTCCCTTTCTTAATTTTGGTTTCTTAAAGCCTTGATTAATCTAGGTCTTTAATCTAATTCATACTGCTATTCTTCATATTTAACAGGCTACAGACCTTGCTGCTGTTACAACATTCTTGCTGGAGGCACTTCCTCCTAGAAAATCAAGTAGAGAAAGTATGCTATTTTTTAAATCAAATTATTAAATTTCCTCCTTGTTTTGTGCTTACATAGAGTTGCTTTTTCTCTATATACTCATTTGATAACAGAACTTACACAAGTTGAATTTTTTATATCTTTTTACAATTATTTTTGAACTGCTTGCACTAATTGTATGCATGTGCAACTATCCTACTTCAGGTTCTATGGTAGGTGAGGAGGATATGACTGCTGGTGATGATGTGATGGAAATTGTTTTACATATGGATTTGGAACGGCAAATAACCAATGCTATAGATTCACGTTTTCTTTTGCAATTGGTATGCTGCCTTGTTTTTCATTTTTCAAGTGTAACTGTATTTACTTTACAACATTGGAGTAACAATTCAGAACATTCTTCTTTGTGGAGCAGACAAATGCATTATTTAGAGGGATTGCTTCAGTACGTGGTTCACATAATGAAGGACTCGGAGATACCGAGGTGGCTGCTGTTGGTGCTGCTTGTGCTTTTCTGCATGTCACTTTCAACACTTTACCTCTAGAACGGATTATGACTGTCTTAGCTTATAGAACTGAACTCATTCCATTGCTTTGGAATTTTATGAAGCGGTGTCATGAGATGAAAAAGTGGCCAGCTTTGGCATATCTGTCAGGAGATGCACCTGGTTGGCTACTACCTCTGGCTGTTTTTTGTCCTGTGTACAAGTAAGAGTAGATGTGATCAGGTTGTTTTTCTCATATGGTTCATGTATTGTGTGCGAATGTTTTTCATTTTTACCTAGTTAAGCTTTATGTAGATATCAACGTATAAGTAAATATAACTAGTCTAATATAATTCTTGGTTGATCAGGCACATGCTTATGATAGTAGACAATGAGGAGTTTTATGAGCAGGAGAAGCCTTTGTCATTGAAGGATGTCAGATATCTAATTGTCATTTTGAGAGAGGTACTGCTTGGTGTTGAATTTGTAATTAAACATGCCATGTTCCTTGGCCAAATAATGACATCTGTTATTTCAATTAATGTTTTGAAACTAAATTTGGTCACTCACTTATATATGGGTGTGGCAACCAGGATTGCAAGAGGTTACCATTTGTACATATCTGATTGGCAGTACTAAATGTTATAATTGCAATTGATGTTTTTGTAGTTCTTTGATATTTTCTCTTTTTGGCAGGCCTTATGGCAGCTCCTATGGGTAAGTCCTACAGCACACTCTAATATTGGGAAATCAATCTTCAAACCCTCTGCCCATAAAAAGCTCTCAGTTGAAGTCATTCAACATCGGGTTGGCATTTTGGTCTCTGAGGTCCTCTCACAGGTACATGCAAGCATGAGTTATTGAAATTTGGGTTATTGTACACAGAAATCTTGCTGTGTGTTTTTTTTTTTTTTTCCTAAACTTCATGTAGTACATTATGAGATTACATATACTTCAGTTTTGTCCATTATGCCATTATTGGTTTTCTTCTTTCTGTGAATAGAAGTGTCCCGATACTTGTCTTCTGATTAATCTATTACTTCTGGTTGTTCTACTAATGTGGTATCAAACTGTTCTTGTAGTTGCAAGATTGGAACAGCAGGCGACAGTTTACACCCCCGAGTGATTTCCATGCCGATGGTGTTAATGAATTTTTCATTTCTCAGGTAAGAGCTCCTAAATTGCAACTTTAGCAACCTTAGCAACCAAAGTTGTCTTTGTTATTTGTTTTAACACCATTTCTCTCTTCCCAGGCTATAACAGATGGTACAAGAGCAAATGAAATTTTGAAGCAAGCTCCTTTCTTGGTACCATTTACAAGCAGAGTTAAAATATTTCATGTAAGTTACTGAACCTTTTCAGTTTGCATGCCAACTTATTCTAATTTTTTTTTTTAATTGCCAGGAATATATTTGAAAAGAGTTATGTTTATTGTGTTGTTTAAATTAATTAAAGATGTTTTATAAAAAACATTTTTTTTAACTTGTAACTGATTCATAAACTCATCTACCAGTCAAAGTTAGGTGCTGTTAGGCAAAGGCATGGGTCTCATGGTGTTTTTACAAGAAATCGGTTCAGAATACGGCGGGATCATATTCTAGAAGATGCTTACAGTCAGATGAGTGCACTGTCTGAGGAGGATCTTCAAGGAGCGGTAATGTTTCTGTTTATGTTTCACTGCCCTCTTGATGCCAGGAAAGGCGGTTTTGTATATGTGAGCCGCCAGAGTAATCAAATATTTGGCTGTTTACCAACAGATTCGCGTTTCATTTGTCAATGAACTTGGGGTGGAAGAGGCTGGTATTGATGGTGGTGGAATATTCAAAGATTTTATGGAGAATATTACTCGTGCAGCTTTTGATGTGCAGTATGGATTATTTAAGGTTTCTCTTCCTCTATCTGTTTCTCTCGCAATAGCATCCATTTATTTTTATTCTTGGTTTGGAAAATACAATGAAATACAATGAATGTCTACTCTTCCAGAGCAAGAATAAAGAAATTCTATGAGTTCATTTGGTTTCTTGATTTTCTTGACAATAAATTTGTATTTCAATTGTGGAAATGCTTGGTAATAAGGTCATCTGTTATCACTTATAAAAAATGTTTTTGATTTTCTTTGTTCATATGTAGGATTCTTATCCTCTACATCATAATTGATATAATCTTGCTGTTTACTCATGCCTTATTTTTTCTGTGGTATACATAGGAAACATCAGACCACCTACTCTATCCTAATCCTGGATCAGGAATGATACATGAGCAGCACCTACAATTTTTCCATTTTCTTGGAACTCTTCTTGCGAAGGTATGATGAATTACTCTGTATCCACACTTTCATTTTATGTTGCTTGTGTTTGATTAATTGAACCTGAAGAGCATACGCCTGCTGTATATTAATATTTTTGTACATTATATCTTATATGGGGCAATCATGACTTGACTAGTATGAATTGTATACTACTATACTTTCTGTAGCTGTTGAATTTGGCCATATCCATGTGCAGGAATACTCTTGCTATTAACCAACTATATAATCTCTTTATTGAGAGTTTCAGCTTGATAATGCATGAGAAAAAAAAGAGGAAAGTACATAGTTTCATGTTTGCCTTTTGGTTCATTATATTATTGTTATTTTTTTTTTAAAACTTTCATAATGAATATCTTAATTAAGAAGGTAAATAGTATCTTGGTTTTGTGTAACAAGTTTATGCTTTTATAGATTCTGGTGTTAAAGCAATCTTGCATAAATATTATAGAATAGCCATTTGTCTTTTACATGTTCCTATTGTGTCAATTGGCATCATAGGGGGTATTTCTACTGGTTGGCAGAAACCTACCATCAATGAGACCTGAATATAATTTAATCTATTTATTCTACCTGTTATCTCTTAGATTTGTTACAATCTTCCCTGGGGCACTGCCTAATATCATCTGTTATGACGATTTGTGAATGCAAAACATGTAATTGGCTTTAATTTAACTTATTTTAGTACCATCAGTTTATGGACTAGTGGCTTTACAATGGTGTTGTGATGGCTTATATATTCTCTCTTTTTTTATCTCTTTTAGTGGTTTTTTATGGGGCTTCATTTTGCTCTTCTTGCAGGCCATGTTTGAAGGGATTCTTGTTGATATACCATTTGCGACTTTCTTCTTGAGCAAGTTAAAACAAAAGTAAGGTTTGGTATACTATAGTATGCAGCATTTTACAGATGGAAAAATGAAGCAAATTAATATACAATAAGTAACAATAACATGGCGTGTGCAAGCTGTATGCTATATATTGTATGCCTTGGTTAAAATTTGCACGTGTCTACAGACTCTACACACACAGACACACTTGTGCAGATAGAAAAACTTTTCGTATTGAAAATTCATGCCAAAGAAACAGAGCAAGAACAACTGATATTTGGAAAACCTCAATGGTAGGAGGAAATTTATTTATAAAAAAATTGTTTTTTTTTTAATATTGCTCATGTGTAAATCAAAACCCCAAACCCCTCGTGTGAGAATAGATTTGAATCCAACTTTTATATAACTGTAAGAGATTTCAATATTTAGCTGGTAATTACATTTAATTAAAAGTCAATGACATCACAAATATCTTTCATTTACAATATTTACTCATGGAGATGTCATTGAGGTTGGTTTAATTAGTTTGATCAATCATGGGCTTTGCAGCCTATGTTATGCATTTCATACTGCTTTCTGTATAGCTGATGACTCATTTTTGTTTTTCGTTTCTGTTCCCCTCATCAACCATAGGGTTGTGCCTAATATTTTTAGAGATGCTAAGTAGTTCTATCATATGCAATATCAAGGCAGTTTTGTTACGTAATTACTTTTATTATGTATTTGATATCTCCATTGTAGTTATTTATATCTCACATGCTTTTACTGTTTTCTTTTTGGTTGGTAGGTATAACTACTTGAATGACTTGCCGTCGTTGGACCCAGAATTATACCGTCACCTTATTTTTTTGAAGGTGACATTGATGTTGCTATCCTTTTTTCTTCAAGATTTATCTTAGTATCAACTGTCTTTGTGGCTTGGAATTTATTTAATGTTTAAACTGTCATTGCTGATGCACAATAGATATTTTCTGTTAAATCTATAAAACCTTTTCTTTAAATTTACAATACCTATTTTAAGACTTATGTTTTTTGCTCAATCATTTAAATATCTCTTGGAAGTGAACCCATTTCCATCATAATTTGTTTTTTGGGAACTTTTTTAATTTTATAAGATTTTTAAAGTTGTCTTATCTCAATTTCATTTTTTATTCTTGGGGATGGGGAGACCGGTGGAAGATTGAAGGGTTGAATTTCTGTTCCTTTATTTGTGTTGAAAACAAGAAGGAATCATGTCATTCATAATTTCATACAACATTGTCACTGTCTTGTCAGTTTCTTTAGTCTTGAGGTTCTCACTACTTTTCTTTCTATTCCCTGTATTTTACAGCATTACGAAGGTGACATTTCAGAATTAGAACTCTACTTTGTAATTGTAAATAATGAATACGGAGAACAAACTGAAGAAGAGCTGCTTCCGGGAGGGAACGATATACGTGTCACTAATGAGAATGTCATTACATTTATTCATCTTGTGTCCAATCATCGTTTGAATTTTCAGGTACCACAATCTTTCATCTTAGTTCTTTTTGTAAAATTAAAAGTAAATCTCAGGCCACATTTGCTATTAATAATAACAAGATGTTGAAATTATATATATCATTTTCAGATACGTCAACAAAGTTCACATTTCCTAAGAGGCTTTCAGCAGCTTATAGAGAAGGATTGGATTGATATGTTCAATGAGCATGAAATTCAGGTGTGGTTCATTTTTAGAATTTGCATTTCTGGTACTTTCTATACAATTGTGCTTTCTATGTACCTTGATTGCTTGGATTTCTTACACACTTAATAATGTTGGGAGGGGTTGATTATTATTTAATGAGGTTTGTAACTTAATTTTTGAAGGTATCTTTTCGTGTTTCTTTATTTTCTCCCTCACAAGAGTATAAATGCTCTGCAAGTCTTTTCCTTTCCTTTCCTTTTTTTTTTTTTTCTCTTTTATATGTATATATATGTATATATTTTATATTAGTTTTACTGTGATAGCTATTTTGTAGTGTCTATTCTTTGAATAATATTTCTTGAACTTGTGGCCTTCAAATGTTTTTAAAAAATTTGACTTTTGCTATTGATATATAAGTTAAGTTAGTCTTATGTCCTTAAATTTTATCAATGATGGTGTCTTGATTGAAACGAGTAGTTTGGTGTCAGATTGTTTATCATTTACTTTAGTTTTTAAATTTCCAGTTCTTTGACTGATTTGTTTTATTTACAGCTTCTGGTGGCAGGTTCGCTTGACAGCTTGGATTTTGATGACCTAAGAGTCAACACCAATTATGCGGGTGGCTATCATAGTGTAAGTCGCATTTCATTTACTTCCGTTTACTTAAAAGAGGTTAGGGCTGTTAAAAGTATTTTTTTCATTTCATTGCTCATCTCTGGAATGTGAGATGCTTCGAATGTACTCAGTAATCAGATATAATAATATTTCTTATCCTTTTTTCTGAGCAAAATTTTAATCCCAGACCAAACACCTGCCATCTCATTTACCTTTACTCAAGGTGAGAAAGCTGCCTACCATTATTGTCACCATTGAATGTGTGCTTTGAACTAGACTTTGTTGAGTTTCAGCGTTTTCAATTCAGAATTTCAGATGTATATTTGTGCTTTACATTAAACCCCAGTAATGTAGTCAATCTCAAAACTTCAAAAAATTTCTGCCGCTTCCATAAGCTGTTTGTTCCAATGGCTCTTTTGAATTATAAGTGAATTTTTATTATGAGCTAAAATTGGCAAATTGTTTACAAACGTCTTACATATTCTGATGACGTGATGCCCACTAATCATATTCTCTAATGGATGGTTAAAGCTGTTTTTACTTGTGAGCATTTGCCTGTGAAAGCGTGAAGCTCGAAGGCATGCTACTTATTTATTATTTGTTTTTACAGGAGCACTATGTCATTGAGATGTTCTGGGAAGTTCTCAAAAGCTTCTCGTTGGAAAATCAGAAGAAATTTTTGAAGTGAGTTGCACACAACATTATTGCTTGTGCAACCTCCAGTGATTATAGTTATCATAAAGGAAAATAACCCCTGAATATTCTCTGTAGGTTTGTGACTGGGTGCTCCCGAGGACCACTACTAGGTTTCAAATTTCTCGAGCCTTTATTTTGCATACAGAGGTAAAGAATACTTTTATAACTGCCAAATGGATCGTGATATCTGCCATGTAATAATATTCCATCTTGTTTTTTTCTTTATCCTGTTTCATTTTAATGCTGGAATTTTGTTGTCAACCTTTTATGTAGAGCTGCTGGCGATGCTTCTGATGATCATCTTGACCGTTTACCAACATCGGCTACTTGTATGAATCTTTTAAAGCTTCCTCCATATAGGAGGTTCGTCCAATCTTACTATACTTTTTGCTTAGGCAGAACGATTTTACTTCCTGGAACTACTTTGTACTATCTTTTTTCATCAACAAGCTTTCAATGAGCGTTTCTTACAATCATTCAATTCATTCTCTTGTTATGTCTGTGATAACAGCAAAGAGCAGATGTCGACAAAACTGCTGTATGCTATAAATGCAGAAGCAGGTTTTGATTTGAGTTGATGGGTCTTGTGTTCTTAAATATTATGCTCCAACGTTGAGGTAGACGTTCCAAACGTCGTGATGCCAGTCTATAAATACAGATTAACGATCAAGTGTGAACCACCATCAGAGTGTTTACACATACTCTGCAAAGAACAAAATAGTCTGCTGATTGAGTTCACATATGTACATAAGTGGGAAGATCAGCAAATATGCGCAGGAGAATCTGCGATATAATACCAAGACCCCTTACTAGGCAGGTCTTGTCTTTGGAAGACGATGGTCATCTTTGATTGTTGTCTGTCATCTGTCGTCGTGTAAAACTAAAATAAAATTCATGAAATGAAAATTGTGCTATAATTTTAGTGTAAATGAGAAGGAATAGTAGTGTTTTGTAAGTAGTGTAGATGCAGTAGTATAATTGTAGATGGCAATATCATTTTTTATCCATTTTCTTGAATCATCTTGTCTGTAGTAATATGAAGTTACAATCGTAGGATGCCCTAAATCGTTTGCTTTGCATGCAATCAATATTTTTCAAGTGCAAAAAAAAAAAATGAAAAGACCAATATCTCAACCTATTAGTCATGTACTCCCAGTTTTTTTTCTTTGTCGTCATCAAACATTTTTTATACAGAATTTCATATATTTATTTTCTCTTAATTAAGAGTGAAAATAAAAGGTTAAGCTTATGTAACCCTCTCTCTTTTGTAAAATCTTTGTTTTACTCTAAATGAAGAATTTGTTTGATGAGTAATTTATTAAATTTATTAATCTTAATTCTTTTGAAATATCTAGTAAACCTCGTCTAAATTTTTATGACTCAACTCGTATTTTTAAGAGTTCGTTAAGCCTTATTTTGTTTAAATATTTACTTATTTATGTATATATACACAGTTATTTTCTCCTCAGTGTGTTCTGATATAACTCTATCAGTGCGTTGTATATGGACTATAGATTATGGAGAAGTTTTGACAAGTGCATACAATTTGAGTTAAAGCATATAAATCTAATTGTTCATGTTCTGATAGTTATATCAGTAAGCACTTACTTTAAAATTTTCCTATATATAATTTTGATATAAATTTTGTCTAAAATTTTATTTTTTAATGGACGATAGCATATAACCTTTTTGATAAAATGATGATTGATGATATTAAATTACAATTACGTTCTACAAACTCTTCAAATAACGAAATCCTGAATTTTTATTTTTTGTTTATATATAAAAAAAAAAAAAAAAATTAATGAACGAATTGGTGCCTTTTTTTTTTTTTTTTTTTTTTTTTTTTTTTTTTTGTTTGGAATGATAAACGTACAGCTGGTTATAAAAAGAAAATCACAGCAACCAGCACTCGTTTTTCGACGATTTTCAGCTTCGTCTTCGTCGTCGTCATTTCGACGTCTTCAAATAGCAAACAGAAAACAAAAAAAAAAAAAACGTTCCTGATTTGAATCAGAGAGAAAGAAAACCGAGAACAAACAAAAATGGTGAAGGTGCGCATGAACACGGCCGATGTGGCCGCAGAAGTCAAGTGTCTACGGAGGCTCATCGGCATGCGTTGTTCCAATGTCTACGATCTCTCTCCCAAGGTACAATTTTTATTTATTTTTTATTTATTTTTAATTTCACTTGTTCAAAAATCAAATTCATTCACATATGTTTCGGTTTATTTTATTGAGATTTCTTTGTGTTAGCAGACTTACATGTTCAAGCTCATGAATAGTAGTGGAGTCACCGAGTCTGGAGAGAGCGAGAAGGTCTTGTTGTTAATGGAAAGCGGTGTTCGCTTACACACTACTGCTTATGTTCGGTATTTAACTACTTTCATTTCAACTTCTTCAAAAATCATTTTTGATTTTAAGAATTAACTATGATAAGCTTTGTTGTCGAATTGAATTGAATTGAATTTGATTACTTTTGTAGTGATAAGAAGAATACTCCATCTGGATTTACTTTAAAATTGAGGAAGCATATTCGTACTAGAAGGCTCGAAGATGTCCGGCAAGTTGGATACGATAGGGTATGCTTTTTATTTGTTGGTTATGTGATTGTTTTTTATTTTCAGTGTCTAATAGTGATGGTTTTGGTTGTTTAGATTATTCTGTTTCAATTTGGATTGGGAGCGAATGCACATTATATTATACTGGAGCTGTATGCTCAAGGAAATATTCTACTTACGGATTCTGAATTTACTGTCTTGACTCTTCTTCGATCCCACAGGTTGGTGATGCACTCAATATTGTCTACTTACTTTGTTTAGAGTGTATGCTAAGGCATTTGCAATTCTATATGTTAAAATTTAGGCATGAAGTTAGGTATAGCGATGAAGCTTGTTGGTTGAAATTATGTTTGTTTGCTTGCTTGCTTTTAATGAAGTTCATTTGCTATAAGGATCAGAGAATCATTTCGCTCCTTGTCCTTTGTGGTATTCATTTGAGACTTTATGATATTATGTTAAAATAGTATTGTCTTATCAACAACAGGGATGACGATAAAGGGGTTGCCATTATGTCACGTCATCGTTATCCGACTGAGATTTGTCGAGTTTTTGAGCGAACTACAGTTTCTAAGTTGCATGCAGCCCTTATGTCTGTTAAGGAACCTGACAATAAAGAACCTGATAAGGTTGATGAAAATGGAAAAAATGTGGCCGATGCACCCAAAGTAAAGCAGGGTTGGAACAAGGGTGGGAAGACGTCTGAGCCGAGTAAAACTTCAAGTAAAAATTCTGGTGATAGTGCACGGGCTAAGCAAGCCACGTTGAAGACCGTTCTTGGGGAGGCATTGGGTTATGGTCCTGCTCTTTCTGAGCATATCATTTTAGATGCCGGTTTGGTTCCAAATACAAAAGTTAAAGGTGACAAGTTAGATGAACATACACTTCAAGCTTTGGCAGCAGCTGTTGCAAAGTTTGAGGACTGGCTACAGGATGTTATTTCGGGTGATAAAGTTCCTGAAGGATACATTTTAATGCAGAATAAAAATTTAATGCAGAACAAAAATTCAGGGAAGGACTGTCCCCCATCTGAACCTGGAAGTTCTAGCCAGGTTAGCATATTATCCTCTATTTGCATTTTTTTTATGTTCAGTAGAAACATAGCCCATTGTTTTCTTTTCCTTGTTTTGTTGATTACAAAACGAGTCAAACATACATGTGGAATAGAGCTATTTTAAATTCTTATTGGGATTGCCAGCTGCATGGCATTTTTTTATAGTTTTTGTTTGGTTATGCTTGCAGATCTATGATGAATTTTGCCCTCTTTTGTTGAATCAATTCAAGTCGAGGGAGTATGTGAAGTTTGAGACATTTGATGCAGCTTTGGATGAGTTCTACAGCAAAATTGAAAGTCAAAGGGCAGAACAACAGCAGAAGACAAAAGAGGGTGCTGCCTTTCATAAACTAAATAAAATACGTGCGGATCAGGTCTGCATTATTAATTTTATTTTCTTTATTATGTACAAACATTAGTTAAGTACTCTCGTGAGTTGTGACTTGTGATGACCTTGACATTAACTCTGACCCTTTTCTAGAAAGGCCTCTTCATATAAAAAATGACATTTTAGGATTAATTAACTCCGCGGCTATGCCTTTGGATGTATTGAAGAGAGCTGGAAATTTACATAGTATCTTGTACACTTTTTGATATTGTATTGCGGATAGAATAGCGTTCATACCAGGGTTGTGAGGGGAAAGGAGGGGTATAGGGTGGGGATTTGGTTTGTATTTGGAATTTATTCAAAAAATTGTAAAAAATAAAAATGGAGATATAAGAAAGTAAATGATCAAATTGTACTAGATGGATGAATTTAGATTTGCTTTAGAATTTTATTGGTCATCTTTATCTTTCTGATTACTGCACAGATGATTGGACATTTTAATCCCCAGAGCTGTTCTAATATATATATATATATGCTTGTTTTTACACTTTTTTGTGTTTCATTTTTGTGTTCTAGGAAAATCGTGTGCATACACTGAAGAAAGAAGTTGATCGTTGCGTTCAAATGGCAGAACTTATAGAATACAACTTAGAGGATGTGGACGCTGCTATTTTAGCTGTTCGTGTGGCTCTTGCAAATCGCATGAGTTGGGAGGATCTTGCTCGTATGGTGAAGGAAGAGAAGAAATCTGGAAACCCTGTGGCCGGCGTAATTGACAAGCTATATCTTGAAAGGAACTGCATGACATTGCTGTTGAGCAACAATCTTGATGAAATGGATGATGATGAAAAGACTCTCCCTGTGGAAAAGGTGATACTTCAAATACAAACTTGGGTTTCAAATATTTTTCTATATATTCATTTTGAAGCTTCTGCTCTTGATTCAGAAAATTAAGCTGCTCATATTATACCCACCTTTCTATCATTAAATTATGCCTTTACTTGGCTTATGAACTATGAAGACATCCAGTACCTTGGTTCATACTTATGTTCCTACTTTTGACTTGATATTTTTATTTCCGTATATACGCTGAGTCGATGATTATGAACAGCCATAATGTGACTTTAGGAAAGTTGGTGATGTTAGACCTGTTTAACATCTTATGTCTCATAGGTGGCTTATATAGAAGACTTTGTTACTGTTGATATAATTTTCAAGTGATGTATAATCATTGTATTGGCCTCATCATCATCATGGTTTCTTCCATCCATAATTTTTTTTTAGTTGGAAGTTCTTTGAATATAAAAAAAGGATATCAAATCTAACAGTTTTGCTATCCAAATCATTCATTCGCATCCTCAATTTGTTTTCACTTCTTAGGTAGAAGTTGATTTGGCACTTTCAGCGCATTCAAATGCTCGTCGATGGTATGAACTGAAGAAAAAACAGGAAAGCAAACAAGAAAAAACTGTTACAGCGCATGAAAAAGCTTTTAAAGCAGCTGAGAAGAAGACTCGTCAACAACTTTCACAGGTAGCTTTATGTTGGAGTGATGTTTTCCTCAGCAGTGATGAACTGATACTGATTTCTTTTTTTCAGATGTTAAACTACAGATTAGTTTGGTATTATTGCTGGATAAACATTTTAATGCTCTTAAATTTTCCCCTGCCGCCTAGTAATTTGTCAACACAGATTGATTGATGGCATTTATCCTTTCCTCAATTTTTTTTTTAGGCATGGCTGGTGTGTTCTTATGCGTTCTGATGGGTTATGAAGGTTTATTGGATTGAACACCACATCACATTGTTAGATCCGTTAAGGCCAGAAAATGATTTTGCAAGTTTTTAAATATATCAATCAAATATGCTTTATTGTCTAACATACTATTCATTGAGGCAGTAATAATGACGATTATAAATAGAGCATAGGGCAACTGGAACTGATTCTTTTTTATTGATTTGATTTATATTTTTTATTACAACTTTTGCTGAATTATCTTGGTTCAGGTGTCTAATTTCAACATTCATCCCTCACCTCCCAATTAATGATTATGCAGGAAAAAACTGTTGCATCAATTTCACATATGCGCAAAGTTCACTGGTTTGAGAAATTTAATTGGTTCATCAGCAGTGAGAACTATTTAATTGTTAGCGGACGTGATGCTCAGCAAAATGAAATGATAGTCAAGCGTTATATGTCAAAAGGAGACCTGTAAGTAAATGCAATGACAAGATTTTATAAGTGTGTGGAATTGGTTTATTTTATTTTTTAATTTTAAGTGTTTCAGGGAGTAACTATTGTTTTCTTGGTTGGAAGTTAAATGTCTAAGCTACATAACCTAGTAAATAAAAACTTGTTTTGTTACATTATGCTATAAATGCACGTTTTCTCTTTGAACGATAGTTGAAGCCTATATTAATATTGTCTGGGTTCCCAATCTAGACAATTTTATGATTGCTGGTGTAAAAAACATAATTTTCTTTTGTTTAAGTGTTCAATTTTTGTAAAATTGAGAGGATAACCATGAACTGAGATATGGTAATACCATTGCTCTTTTTTGCAAGCCACTCAATTTCTCTCTTATGCTTCTCTATGGTGGCCTTCTCTTGCAATATCTGTGTTTTATGAGAGCGGTGGAAGAGATATTTTAGCAAATGCAGTGTAGAAATTTTAATTTTCTTAACGTCACTTTGGTATTCTTAAGGATTGTAGAAGATCTGATGTCTGATTGTATGCATTTTGCATTTCACTTCTCCAATTGGTGAATTTTTCTCAGTACTTCCATCTTTTACAAACAAATGTGCCAAATTTTATTGGATTGTTATCTTCAACAATTTTGGTCTGATAATTCAAATCTTCTCCTCATGTTGAATTTAATAAATGATAATGGAACAGGTATGTTCATGCAGATCTGCATGGAGCTTCTAGTACTGTGATAAAAAATCACAGGCCTGAACAACCTGTACCTCCACTCACTTTAAACCAAACGGGATGTTTCACAGTTAGTCCTCTTTCCACATTCAGTTGATATCAAATTACTTTTTTGTGTTTCTACTGTGAATCATATTGCATGCAGTATGATTTGACTTCGTAACTTAACCTTGCTATGTAGGTTTGCCACAGCCAGGCATGGGATTCGAAGATGGTCACTAGCGCTTGGTGGGTTTATCCTCACCAGGTTAGTAAAACTGCTCCTACAGGGGAGTATCTTACAGTTGGTAGCTTCATGATCCGTGGGAAGAAAAACTTTCTTCCTCCTCATCCTCTTATAATGGGGTTTGGATTGTTATTTCGCTTGGATGAGAGCTCTTTAGGGTCGCACTTAAATGAAAGGAGGATTCGAGGTGAGGAGGAAGGGATGGATGATGTTGAAGAAAGTGGATCTATCAAAGAAAATTCTGATTCTGAATCCGAGAAAGGTGTTATAGATGAAAAGCCGATAATAGAAGGTTTGTCTACTGCTGATTCTGCTCATACTGGATCAATAAGTTCAATGGCTGGAGCTATTGAGGCTCATGAATATCATGTTGAAGACCCTATCTCGAAGGATATTGATAGTAAGATATCTGAAACTGCTGGCAATGATGTTGCTTCAGTTACCCCACAACTTGAAGATCTTATTGATAGAGCTCTTGGGCTTGGATCTACAACTGTATCGAATCCGAAGTACGAACTTGAAACGTCTCAGGTTGATTTGGAAGAGGAAGATAACCGTGAAGGGACGAAAGCCACAGCAAGAGATAAACCTTATGTTTCAAAAGCTGAAAGAAGAAAGCTCAAGAAAGGCCAGAGCGGTATAGAAGTAGATGCAAAGATTGAGAAAGAAAAGGAAAAAGGAAATGATGACTCTGCTAGTCAGCCGGAAAGAAGTGTTAAAAATAAAATACCTGAAAGTGGAAAAGTTAGCCGTGGGCAGAAGAGTAAACTCAAGAAGATGAAGGAGAAGTATGCCCATCAAGATGAGGAAGAGAGGAAAATTCGGATGGCATTACTTGCTGTGAGTACAATAACTTGTTTTTATCCTTCACGTGCATATCCAGTTTTCATCTTCTTTGTTTTGTCCCTTTTACTTTATTTTGTTGTTCGTATCTTCCATCGGGTCTCGATTAAGTTCATCATCATATCTTACAAACCTATTAATATAAGTTAGAATCTATGTGGATTTTCAGTCTGCCGGTAAAGTTCAAAAGAACGACGAGGAGCCACAAAATGGAAATGCGGTTACAGTCCCTGAGAAGAAACCTACTACCAGTATGTTTTCAAGCTGTGCTTAAATTACATTTTTAAAACAACAAGAGCATCTGATTATTTTACTATGTGAAAATCATTACGGTTGAGCATTGTAGTAGATTTGAGCAACCGTACCATTTACTATAAAACATTGCAAACATATTTTGATAAATGGTTGACATTGTCATTTGTTTAAATCTTACAGGTTCTGATGATGCCATAAAAATATGTTACAAATGTAAAAAGGTAGGTCACTTGTCTCGAGATTGTAAAGAACAACCAGATGATACCTCACATGGGCATACAAATGGTGGAGTCGAAAATAATTCGCATGTGGGTTTGGGTGATACTGCTGAGCTGGACAGGGTGGCTATGGAGGAAGATGATATTCACGAAATAGGCGAAGAAGAAAAAGAGAAATTAAATGACGTAGATTACCTGACCGGAAATCCACTGCCTAGTGATATCCTTCTTTACGCCGTGCCTGTTTGTGGCCCTTATAGTGCAGTGCAATCTTACAAGTACCGTGTGAAGATAATTCCCGGCACTGCTAAGAAAGGGAAAGGTATCAAATCTTTCAATAACGCTCATTGTTAATCTGTTCCATGATTCCTGTGTGATTAACATTTTCATGTCCAACAAAATGATTTTCACTTTCTTTTACCAATTTGAGATATTTCTGATCTCAATATGTTTTCAATATTTCTGCAGCTGCAAAGACTGCAATGAATTTGTTCGGTCACATGCCAGAAACATCAACGAGAGAGAAGGAATTGATGAAAGCCTGCACGGATCCTGAGCTGGTCGCTGCAATTATCGGAAATGTGAAGGTTACAGCAGCAGGACTTACTCAGTTGAAGCAAAAGCAAAAGAAAGGCAAGAAGATTAGTAGCAAACAACAGAGTTAGCCAGCTATGAAAGAGCCAATCTCAATGGTTGAAAAATTTTCATTATAGAGATCAAATATCAACAAGGAGCATAGTAATTTGTTGCAGTGTTGTATGAATTGTGTTAATGACAAATTTTTTTTTTTTTTTTTTTTTTTTTTCTTCCGTGTCTGTCTGTGCGAGCGTACTGTATACGTTAAAGAAGCTTGTACTACACGAAAATGCAGATGATAGTAAACTTACTGGAAAGAACACTTGCTTCATATTTAGCTCAAAGTTGGGACTATACCAAATCTTACAACGAAATTTATGCGAGTATTATTACAAAAAAAAAAAAAAAAAAAAAATACAACGGCTTATTAAATGAATTAAATATCCTCGGCCGAGGGAACGTCGCTCAAATCTAAGCCTTCAGCCGGCAAGTCAGATGTAAGCGGACCCAAGATTCCATCGGAGCTTAGAGTTAACCCACTCTGCAAAATAACGGTGAAAGGGAAACGATTAGGTTGGTCCATGTCTAGATTTAGAAATCTAAAACTAGAGCCTCTGAAAGACTGTAATTCAGTTTACAATGCCTGGAACAGTCGATACCTCAGGCTGGAATCTAAGCATGTCTGCACGAGCCATGGCTTCTGCTTGAGCGATTCTCTGCCTGAATGTCTGTGCCATCTCCTCAGCCTGTCAATAAGATTAAAATACATGATTATGTTGGTTCCGGAAAAGATTTCAGCAGCCTAAAAACAATGATCGATTTATATGTTTCAACAGAAATCCAAGATTACAATCCTTGAGGGTGGTCAAGGTAGTAGAATTTACCTTCTCAAAAACAAGCTTTGGATTGCGAATCATGTCTCCTGGAGTAGGTTCTAACTTCTTCGTTGAAAGACTTACTCTGCCTCTCTCGCGATCATGGCTCAGTATCATGACCTATAATATATACCATGATATAGTTAATTTCAGTAATCGTTCCTCCGAAAGTAAGCAAAATTTATCATGCTAACATTACATACTGTAGGCATACCTTGAGTGTATCACCAGGTTGAAGAACTGTAGCAATATCCGAAACACGATCATGACTGATCTGACTGACATGAAGAAGGCCATTAATTCCACCAATGTCAATGAAGGCACCGTATGGTTTCAGGCTCTGCACAGTTCCAAGAACCACCGATCCAATTCCTAGCTGTGCTTGACTGTCAGCCATGGCCTTGCGGTTGCTGAGGACAAGCCTAGATTGTTCCTCATCGACCTCTACAAACTTTAGAGGAATCTCCATACCGAGAAGCTCCTCTGCAGTTGATTTCTGATACATGTGATTAAAAAGTGACATATTTTGGGATTAGTATATACATACTGCAAAATATAAGTGAGATTTATGTGTCTAAGAATGCCGACACTGACAAATGTATACTAGATATGCAAGTTGGGTTTGAGAACTAACCGATGATATCTGTGAGAAAGGAACAAATCCACGAAGACCCTCCAACTCAGCAACCACTCCACCTTTGTTTGCACCAACGACCTACATGTTTAATCCAGGAGTGGAAAAAAGTGAAACTAACATTCATTCAAATAGACGAATAACAAAGTTACTTAAGAAGAATATTGGGAAACAAGGGGATTTACAAATGAATATCAAAATGAAACTCCCTAAATCCCCATGCATCAGCCAATTCTCATGTAAACTACTTTAGTACTAGATCATGATTTTGAATATTTGACACCAGAGCAAAAAGATGGAAACTAATGCTAGATACCCACCTTACCCTTTACAACGACATCCTCAGTTTGAAGCTGCCTACATCTTTCCCAGGCAAGCTCATAATGGATTACCCGTAAGCTCAAAACCAAGCTATCATCAGCTTCGTTTTCACCGATAATTACAAACTCCTCTTTCAAACCAGGAAATATACCTGCTTCTTCCACATTTTTAATCTTGTAAATGCATGCCTCCTGGACCGGCAAATATGCTGAAGACTTTGCAGTAATATCGACTAATGCCCCGTGAGCATCCGTACAAAAAACTGTTCCCTTTACCTGAAAGAAGTACAAAACGAAAAATCATGTTCATGATATCCCTCCTCTGCCTAGCTAGACTCAAACCGAAACCAAAAGCAATAGAATCGCTTTAATAAATGTAACAATCAACATGTTTGTCTTCTTTTCTCTATGAGCTTCACAGAATAAAATGTACAAGTAATGCATTTTCATTTGTGAACCTGTAATTTGATAAAACAAGGTTCCCATCAGAACCATCAATAAAATTATCTGAAAACTCATCTTCCTTGTAAGCTCAAAGTTAGAGAAACAAAAGCATTCTATCAAATATTTGAAACGAAAAGGACTCTCAAGCTACATCAAATTGATAATTTGAAGTCACATTCCCCACAAGAAATCTATCATAAAATTCACAATTCACATAAACTACCACATTCAAATTCATGTTCATCATCAAAAACATGATAATAATAATAATAATAATAATAATAATAATAATAATAATAAAACATCCTTTAAACCCACATAGCAGTCTCAATTTCAAACAAAGCAAAAACCATCAAAATTTAAAAACAATTCATAATTCAAGCAGATACCCATTAACAAACTCAATTTCTCCTTTCAAAAAATAAAAATAAAAATCCAAACTTGAAACACGAAGAGACATTGAAGAAGTAGACAAAACATTTTATTTGACTGACCTTGGTACCAATTTCAGAGTTGAAGTCATACTTCTCGACAGCAGCGTGAAACTGATCGAGAGTGAAGGATACGCCTTCCATGGGAGCTGTACGACACCGTTCGTAGGCTTCCTCGAAGAGCTGCTTGAGCTCATGCCTCTCTCTCGTCTGCGGACTCGATATCGCATTCGACGTCACCGCTGATACTATCACTCCTTTTCTACTGCTTACTCTGGTCTGTGATATTGGTTTTCTCGTTGAAAGTCGCGTGTGAGAGAGTGGTGGGCTTCTCAGACCTGTGAATTGTTGAGCCAGAGACGCCATAGCCTCTCTCTCTCTCTCTCGGGTCCGTGAAATTTTTCTTCTTTGCTTTTGATGGAGTTTTGTTTTGTTGGGTCAGATAAGGTGATGTGCAAAGAGAGCTCTGTTTATTGTGTGGGGTACATTGGACCTCATCACTACAATCTACTTCAACACTTCTGGTTCTAGTTTCAATTAAATAATTAATTAATTATTAGTGAATAACAAATTATAATTTTCTATAATTTTCCTTCAAAAAAAATTATAATTTTTTTTATATTACAAGATAACGAAGTATTATTATTTCTTTCAAAAATTATTATTATATGTACTATAACTAAGAAATTATATATAGATTCTAGAGATATATCATCTGTTCAAATCTATAACGATATTAATAACAATTGAGATGGAATAAATTGAGATATAAAGTTATATATATATATATATATCCTTTCTACCGTGGATCATAGATTATGAAGAAATTTTGATAAGTGTACACTTTGAGTCTCGAATATGAGATATCACCGGTCTGAATGAGAGCTCTGTACCACCGAACCACACCCTGGTATCCACTGCCCAAGTCCACACATGCAAGACTGTTCTGATTATTCTGATTAAGGTTCATGGCAGAGTTGGGCCTAACAAAATATTATAGGCCCAGACCGTACCTGGTTCACAAGCCCAATTGAATCTTAAAATTACTATTTAGCCCCGCTCATTTGACACCACCATTCAACATCTTTACAATATCCTAGTGGTACGTATTGGTAGCATTATTATTATTATTATTTTTATTTATTATTTTTTAATTGAGAATTTGGATTCTCTACTTTAAGGAAATATGAATTGAGAGTTGCAATGGTTTTTTTACAAATAAAATAAAATAAACCAACCAAAAAATTAGGAAAATAATGAAGATTTGAGCTAGTGTCTATTAGCGTCAATAATGGTTGGTTAAACAATTTTTGAATAGCTAAGAAGTTGCATAAGATTCTAAATGGAGTTAGATGATTACTCTACAATATTGGTATTTGTTATTAAAGTTAGTTTCATTCAAAAACTAACAAACAAACTGAAAAAATTAGTTTGAGCTAGTCTCGATTAGCGGTTATTAATTTCTATTAAACAATTTTCAAAAAGCTAAAAAGCTCCATATGGTTGGAAATGGAATTTAAAGATTAATATAAACGATAGATGATGATGATGATGCTAGTGTCGGTTAGTGTCAGTAATGGTTAGTTAAACGATTTTTGAAAAGTTAAGAAGTTCCATTTGTTTTGGAAATGGAATTGGAAGGTTACTATAAGGAATTGATAATCTTAATTGAAGTGATTTTCAACAACAAACTAACAAAAAAAAAAAAAAAAATCAGAAAATCTATAGATTTGAACTAGTGTCGGTTAACGGTTGTTATCATTGGTTAAATGATTTTCGAAAAGTTAAGAAGTTCCATATGGTTGTAAATAAATTGGAAGATTACTATAAGTAATTAAGAATCTTAATTATTTTCAACAACCAACCAACAAAAAATAATAATAATAAAGAAAAATTACTGGTTTGATCTAGCGTCGTTTAGTATTAGTAATGATTAATTAAACTATTTTCAAAAAGTTAAGAAGTTACATAAGGTTTGGAATAAGGTTTGGAATGGAGTTGGAAGATTACTATATTTTAGTATTAATAATGATTAATTAAACTATTTTTGAAAAGTTAAGAAGTTACATAAGGTTTGGAATGGAGTTGGAAGATTACTATATATAAGAGATTGATAAGCATTATTGAAGTGGGTTTCATCTAAAAACTAACAAAATAATCTGATCACACGTCAAAACTCAAAACTTACTTCCTAACATGACTCGACGGTAAAAGACAACCATTCAATAATTCAAGTTTAAAGCTTTCCTATGGTTTTATCTTCTCTATTTATTTTCTTTAATTCTTCTAATTAATTCATTACACTTCTACCGATGGCCTTTGTATATAAATATATATATTATGAGAGATATTATATGAGATATTTGTGTGATATTTGTGTGAATAACACATGTGGTAAAAGCCACATATATTATAACACCTCCCTTAGATTTATACCACATGTATTAATATTCTAGGGAAAACCCTAATAAAATAAAACCTAAGTAAGATATATACAATGATCTCCTGAATCTTGGGATGTTGGACGTTCTCAAAACTATTTCTTTAAAAACCTTGTCAAGAAAACCCAGTGGGAAAAACCTGATCAAAGGGAAAAAGAGTATAGTGTATATATGTCCGTTCAGAACTTTGCTTGCCTTGATTGTCTCGTTAAAAACCTTGTCAGGAAAATCCAGAAGGACAAAACCTGATCGAAGGGAAAAAGAGTACAATACAAATATGTCAATAATTAATGTTTTCTTCAAAACATTTCTCACATTTATACTTTGCTAGGAAAAACCCAGTGGGATAAAAACCTAAACAAAGATATTCATTGATCTGTCAGATTAAAGTAATATTTATGATGATCTTTTGGATCAAGGTAATATATATATACAATGATTAGCAAGATCAAAGTAATATTTACAATGATATTTTTGACCAAAATAACATATATACGATAATATATTGAATCAATGTAATATTTATGATGATTTTGTGGATCAAATGATTTTTGATTGTGTTTAGAGAATTGTCTCATTAAAACTTTATCAGGAAACCCAATGGGACGAAAACCTGATAGAAAGGGAAAGAGTACAATGCACATATTCCCTAATATGATTAATATACTTCATTTGATATGCTCCCCCTGATGGGATGATCCCCCTGATAAAAGTTCATTTAAAACAATATTCTAGATTGCTAAACTGGGGTATACAGATATTTGTTTCATGAAATGAAATAACATCATAAATGATTGGAGGGAGTATAAGCAAAGACTTGTTTTATGGAGTAATATTCATATGGAATCTTTTCAGAATCTTTTCAACATATTCTGATTGATAGACAAACATTCCATTTGATCTATGCTCGACCTTTAGGTCGAGACAATATTTTATTTCCCATATCTTTTATTTTTAAACTCATTTAACAAAAATTCAAGATTTTTCAAGAGCTCTCCAGGAGCTCCATCATCAACATATATTGTGAATATAGTAAATTCGAATTCTGATTTCTTTGCGAAGACTCTTGGGTATATAATATAATTATTATACCCTTAGTTTATTAGATATTCACTAAGACAGTTATATCACACCCGTCCAGATTATTTTTAATCAATATAAGGATTTTTCTATATTCATCAAAAACAAATTACGAGATCTCGATTTACATGCTTCTAGCATTTTAAATCATTATGGGATTATAAATATCTACATTGAGTGAATTATATAGATAAATGATTACTACGTCTGAAGACGCATTACAAGCCTTTCAAGGGCAGCCAAATTTATTAAAAATTCAGAACGTAATCGTATTCATCAATAGTGAATACCAAGTTTCTATAAGAAACACTGTATTACGAGTCGTGCCTCATATCTCACGATCTCGTTTTTCTCATTACGTTTTCGTATAAAGACCTATTAGTTTCAACTAGTTTGACATCTCCAGGTATCTGGAGTACTATTGGTCTAAATACCTTATGTTTGGCATATAAAGTCAATTCTTCTTGAATTGCTTCTTTTCACTTAGGCCAATCATGTCTTTTGTATACAATTATTGATATTATGAATATCATAATTATCGTTTATAATTTCAGTAGCGTTACTATGTATAAAAATACATCATTAATGATTGTTTCTTTATGATTCCACATTTCTCTTATATGATTTATAAAAATTTTCTCAATTTCTCAATTTCAATATACTTAAATCTCTGTTAAGATTTCTTTTATTACAATGGATTTAGTCATTTTATAGACTAGTATAGAAATTTTCTCAATTTCAATATACTTGTATCTTTGTTGAGATTTCTTCTATTTTCAATGGATTTAGTCATTTCATAGACTTGTGTCTCATTAGATATATCAGACTCTTACAGAGTTGATTTAGAGAAAGTGGATTTATTTATAACTCGAGTTTTGCTTACATTAGGATCATGATAACAATAACTTTCAAAAAGGTTCATAAACTTATGAATTATAATATGTATCAAATGATTTATTTGTTGCTTTTTACTCAGATCGTTCTTTAGGAACAATCACCCGGTCGAGGTTTATGAGATGACAACTTATAAATCTTGTTACCTTTAATATATCAAGTAACAAATTAATAATTATCTGATGATCAATTATCTTTTGTATTTAAGTGATACAAATATTTGAAATGAGACATATTTATATATAGAGAACTGAACTGGTATCTCTATTTTGTATAAAAGTAACTTTTCATTTACTCTTTCTGGAGAAACTTTCCATTTGGAAATTAATCAATATAATAATATACAGATTGTGTGTAAAAATATAAACTATCAGAAGTTTAAATGATCTAATTAGAAGATTAATTAAAATCAATATTAATCTCATAATTATATAGAATTCTTATCCTAGATCATACCAGAGATGAAATTATGAGATATACTACACAATCAAGTATATTTAAAAATGTGAGCAATTCAATGACCAAATACAAGTTGTAATGGTAAATACCGATGATAGGTAGTGAGTTATAGATGAATGCACTAACATGTAATATAGAATGTCCTATATAGAAATCGGTAATTGTATTAAAATAATAAAGTTCTCATAATTACCTAGAGACATTTGATAAGTGATTCCCTGATCCATTCTGATTATGAGTACATGTGAAAATTGGATGTTGAACATCGATCTCAACTAGAGACGTTTGATAATACATAAACATGTGATCATCTTGTAGATGAATCAACTAGAACCATAAAATAATGAAAGGGTTCTTTTGGTAGATGAATATGTCCACATATATCCCCTTGAATGATAGAGATTCAAAACCAATTTTAAAATGAGATAGTTTATTTGGTGGATGAATATATCCACATACATCATTTTTTCTTATCAGCAATATAATTCGAATGATAAAGAACACAACTTTTCTATAATCAGCTTCTGACCTGAATCACGCATAGATATTCAACATTCTTATTGTTCATGATCTCAATATGACATTAATAAAGTTATATGTCTTTGATCTAAACATATTCCTTTATATTGTTTAATAACAGTATCATGGCTCTTCCAGAGCTTTCTATCAGATTCGTTGGACCTGATACATTAATAACATTTGTTTTCAGCAAAGTCGAATACATAAAATATTTCTGACTCCACAGAATTACATGAGTCGTTGCACTCTCTGCAAGACATATATTTTTCCTTTTAGAAATTTTATAGACATTATGTGTAATGTCATTTTATATCTCATTTGGATGACATTTTATATATCATCTGAAATGATAATAATCCCCCCTCCTTTTTTTTTTTTTTTTTTTATAAATATTTTTTTTCAAAAATGAAATTACAAAACTGCACCTGATTTTATAAACTTACGAAAAAGGTCCCTAATTTTTTTATTAATTATAAATTAGCCCCAAAAGCTTTTGAAAATTGCAAAATGGACCAATAAGTTTTGGTAATTATAATTATAAATTGATCCAAAATTTTGTCAAAATTATAAAATGGCCCAAAACAATTGCAAAACAGTCCATCAAGGATATTTAATTCTTCAACAGTGGCCCAGAGGAAAAACGAGCTCTGTGATCGATCTAGACCAGATCGTGGGCCATGACCGATGATCTCTGATTGTGGTTGCAAAACGCACTAGGCTGGTGCGAAAAATCGACAAAGCCCACCAAAGAGGTGGCGTTGGCCTGATGGGTGATAGGTCTGGGTTGAAACTCAAAAGTAAACCCAGATTGGGGTTTGGTGATACCAAAACAGATGATCTGATGATCCAACACCTATCACATTCACATGTTCATCAAGTTCATCTACTGTCAAGTAGACTATTGATTTTAGAATTCCTCTTTTTCAGCGACTCTAAATTTTGCTCTCCAGGAGTATCAAACACGAATGAAATGGATAAAATATTACATCTAGTTTTATTATACGTTAAGATCTTAAATCTTCCATTTTTATATGATACTCACAACATCCTGTTGGATAAATGGATAAAATATTAATTCCAATTTTATTAAACATTAGGATTTTAAATTATTTTTATGATACTTACAACATCCTGTTAGATGTGTAAATCATTTTTCTCAAATGATTGATACGTTAGGATCTTAAATCCTTTTATGTGATATTCACATCATCCTGTTGAATTGTATGAAATAGATAAAATATTATTTCCAATTTCATTTTACGTTAGGATCTTAAATTCCTTTTACAATACTCACAACATCCTGTTGGATGTATAAATCCTTATATTCAAATGAATGATATGTAAACATATTACTTTATATATATGAGATAAAATAAAATCATGGATCATAATGATTTTTCGAACTTCAGGTTCGACCATGAACTTCAGATTCTGATTGGATTTGAAATCTCAGGTTCCAAATAATGAATCATTCATGAATATAACACTAGATCCAGAACTGCAGGTTCTCATCGGTTTTTCAATACCGTACCGTATGATATTCATAAATATAACACTGGATCCATAACTTCAGGTTCTTATCGGTTTTCAAAACCAAGCTGACTTAAATATCATAATTCCAGAAACTTTAAGTTCTTGTTCGTCGGTCTAACCAATCTCATATATTGCGTATAAATAACTACTGATTTGTTGATTGATTTATTTATTTATTAACAATTTATCTGGAGACACAATATAAGCCAATCCCGAGACACAGCATAAACCAGTCTCATATGTTCTGTAAAATAATAACAATTCCAGGAGGCTGAGCTCACTTGTTATGTGCATAAAAATAAATCCAGAACTATATATAGATGATCCGTTGACGGCATAAACCATCTTGTATACGAAACTATAAATAGATCCAGAGTATTGAGATTTGAGGAGAATAAATTCAGGACTATATATATATGTTCTGTTGACGGCACAACCATCTTATACGAAATATATACAGATCTAGAATATTGAGATTTAGAGAGAGATTCAAAATATTGGGATTTAGAGAAAATAAATTCAGAACTATATATATATGATTCGTTGATGGCACAGCCATCTTATACGAAATATATGCAAATTCATAATATTGGGATGTAATTAAATCACCCATCAGAGATCCTTTTTAGATCATGCTGAAGATATGGATCTTCCATCGTGCCTGAAAATAGAGTTAATAAAGCTTGAATAAGTCAAAACAATGCTTACAAGCAGAATTAGCTGAAACTGATGACACGGTTGCGTCCAGAACGGTCGAAATAGCTGGAAATAGGTCCAACTTGGTTGAAAACGAGTGAAAATTGCACCGAGTTTGGCTAAAAACACTTCTGGACTGAGTTGGCTCAGGAATATTCTGTCAGACTAACGGAATATGCTCTGATGGTAACATAATACTCTCTGATGGTAACGGAATATTCCCTGACTTGCGACATGGCACTGACAAGGCGTGTCGCTGACGTGGCGCTGACGTGGGGCTACCGTTTGATGACATAGCAAGACTTTTCGCTGACGTGGAGATGACTGTTCGATGACGTGGAGATGACTGTTCGATGACGTGGTGATACAGTGTCGTCATCTTCCTTGAAAATTGCAGAAAAAATCTGGAAATTTTTTCAGGGTTGCCCAAACTTTGACCGAAGCTATAGAGTTCGTTAGTGCTCCGTTTGAGATGCAGTCAGTGGCGTTGGAATCATATTTCTGAGATGAACACAATGGTATCATTCGAAAAGCGATTTGAGCACTTCAAAATTTCTGGATTCGATCTAAACCAAGCTAAAACTCTCAAGAACTTTCTCTAGAACAAATAAATTCGCGCACTTCGTGCCGATAACGTGTTGTAAATTATTGAGATAACAAATAAAGAAAATAAAAGATTATAGATGAGAAGAGAGAGACACGAGATAGAGGGAGGAAGCTTTTAGCTTTGTATTGATATTCTGTCAACCAACAAACAATTACAAAGGAATCTGTATATATAGGCAATTTGTTTAACTTAATCATGAAGTAAGTGAAGAGATATTATGAGAGATATTTAGAAAGATATTATGGGAGATATTACGAGAGATATTATGGAAAGATATTTGTGTGAAATTAAAAGCTACATATATTATAATATATATATATATATTTTCTATTATCAGTTCGTTCTGATAATAAATATATTAGGATGAAAAATGTAAACTACTAAATTTATATACTTTGACTTAGAACGTATACACTTGTCAAAACTTCTCCATAATCTATGGTTTACATTCTTCGTCCTAAAATATTAAACCGACTCAATATCAATTTTTATCGATATCAAACAATATTAGTATTGATATTTCAGAAAAGAAAACGATATTATTAGTATGGTCTGGACAACACAAGCGAGACTTCTACGACATCCATTAGTCAATTATGAGTATAGCAGTAGCCTTTTTACTTTTTTATATTGTTTTTCTTTTGAAATTGACACCGACTCGATATCAAACAATATTAGTATAGTCTAGACAAAGGAACTTATTATTGGTATTGGTATTTGTATCAATATCGGGCTTTTAAATTTACAGATATTTTGAGGATATTATCGATATCGGTGAATGTTCTGTCAAAAATTAAAAAAATAATAGATATTTATATATAAAGTAAGATTTTTTTTTTTTTTTTTTTTTTTTGTGGAATTTTAGAATAAACTTAAACAAATAATTATACATCAAATGAATCATATTTCAACGATAAATTGACATAGTTATGAGTTTATTATAAATTATAACATAGATAAAGTCTGTATATAATTTTTAAAATTGAGTATTTAATAGAATAAGAGCATCTCCAATGGTATAAGGAAATTTGGATCCTTAAAAGTTGCCACCACAGCATTTGAGATTGTTTTCGGGGATTGCTAAATTTGATGATTGTATAGTCCACAATGGTACACTTGTAATGGTACCACAATAATATATTAGATTTTTATACTAAAAAAAAAAAAATTATAAAAGACAAGAGAAGGTATGTGATATGAGTATTGATCCATTCGTAATAAAGAGACGAATTTTACCTGATTGAAATTTTTGAGGTTGAAACAATGATAAAATACATAAATGATTGGAGAAAAAAAGAGGAAAAAAAAAAGCCAAATAAGAGAGAGAAAGAATAAAATTAAAACAGTTAATTTGAGTTAAGTTTGTATTTGATGATTGAAAGTCAATCTTCAAATTTGATTATTGAAGAGTCAATTTGATTATTGATAATTGCTATTGCTAAATTTTAGTGACTCCATTGGACAGTGTTTTTTTGGATAAATAATCAAATTTTGATTACTCTCCTACTTTTGAGGATACCATTAAATTTTAGTGACTCCATTGGACAGTGTTTTTTTGGATAAATAATCAAATTTTGATTACTCTCCTACTTTTGAGGATACCATTGGAGTATCTACAATGGTATAAGCAAATTTGGAGCCTCAAAAGTTGCAACCTTAGCATTTTAGGATTGTTTTCAGGGATTGTTAAATTTGATGATTATATAGTCCACAATTGGAGTATACCATTGGAGTATCTACAATGGTATAAGCAAATTTGGATCCTCAAAAGTTGCAACCTTAGCATTTTAGGATTGTTTTCAGGGATTGTTAAATTTGATGATTATATAGTCCACAATGATACATTTGTAATTGTACCACAATAGTATATTATATTTTTATGCTAAAAAATAAATAAATTATAAAAGACAAGAGAAGGTATATGATGTGGGTATTGATCCATTCGTAATGAAGAGACGAATTTTACCTGATTGAACTTTTTGAGGTTAAAACAATGATGGAATACATAAATGATTAGAGAAAAAAAGAGGGAAAAAAAAGCCACATAAGAGAGAGAAAGAATAAAATTAAAACAGTTAATTTGAGTTAAGTTTGTATTTGATGATTGAAGAGACAATTTGATTATTGATAACTAAATTTTAGTGACTTCACTGTAAGGTGTTTTTTGGATAAATAATCAAATTTTGATTACTCTCCTACTATTGAAGATACCATTGGAAATGCTTTAATATTTTGTTTCACTTTTACAATATTATATACAATATAAAAAGATTAAATATTTAATAAACAAAATTATCATTAAAAATATATATTTATATATTTATATATAGTTCTACACTTCCAGATTCAATCATAATTCATAATTCATACATAATAATACATTGTGTGTCTGAAATTTAAAACCGAAATGAATTCCTTGCTGGTTCAAATACATAAGATACATTTATATCTTGATTCGAATAATAATTTTTCCAAGAAAACGTGTTTGCATAGTTTTCAATATAGTTATTAACATGTCATACATATGTTGCTGGATCTCTTCCAACTGATCCATAAATTGGGTAGTTTGGATTTACCCAACTTATTGGATATTATTGATCTGCATGCATAGGTATTACATATGACATTTATGGAGAAGGATAATCAAATACATTGTAGCCACCATAACTACCATAATATGATACATGAGAACCTGACATTGTCTGCAAATCACCTAAAGAACTATTTTTTGTGTTTATACTCATTGAGGAGAGAGTCATATTCAAATAATCTTCATTAATTTGACTTGTTCCTCCATGTTATCTACCACAATTTTGATCAAAATTACCTGCATAAGCATCCCAACCCGCTGCACTAGCATTCCAACCTATTGTACTAGCATCCCAACCTCTTGCCTCATCCCCACCACCCCCATCATCTCCATCATCTTTTCCTTCACTGTTTACATCAGAGGTATGTTGGTCATCGGAAAAGCTGGTAACAATAACTCCACGATCTACACCAACTCCTTCTCTAATCACTTGTTCAACATTTATTCTCATGTCTTGAACATGAAAAGCAATATGTGAATCATGATTTCCCTCGTCATCATCTAATGAGGCATTTCTAACCCAATTAAAAATAAGATTCTCATTATTGTCTCTTACTTCAGCAGCTACTTGAAGTAGATCCATAAAATCAGTTTCATAATTTATCTTTTTCAGTTGTCATATCCCTAAGTTTCAACTTTATATTATAATAACAATAAACAAGTTGTTCAAGCTGAAAATAGACAAAACGGTTCCTATGTTTTGTGTGGATTAAAGCAAAAAACGTGGACCAATTTCTTTCACATGCAGAAGATGATGATATTTGTGACAGTATGTGAACTGCTATTGCACTCAATGAAGGAGCACAATAGATTCTCTACTTAAAAGAAACAATTGTGGGTTTTTACACGTTTTGCACAAATATTTTTGAGATTCTTTTATTTGGAATGTCGGCACAAAATTATAAAAAAAATCAATTATACATATTTATAAATTGATTGGTACATATTTAATATTATTTGGAATTAGTTTTACACATTTGAATCACAAACAATTTTTTTTTTTTAAGATTGTTTTCACAAAATTTTACATATTTTACACGTCCACTATTTGGTTCTTTATCCAATTTTACTTCAAGTCCTTAATAATTTTACTATTGACTACTATGTTGGAAATTTTTATAAATTTTTATAAATTTATTAATGCTTTTTCTAAAATAATTTTCAATCTGAATTATTTTAACAATAATTTAATTGTTTAGGATTAAAAAAATTATTTTAATAATATGCAAAATATCCATGGACTTTTGGGGTGAAATTTGTGAAATTTCAGGAATTTCGGGATATTTTTAGAATATCGGGA
Organism: Acer negundo; assembly: GCA_035582765.1. Lineage (NCBI taxonomy): Eukaryota > Viridiplantae > Streptophyta > Magnoliopsida > Sapindales > Sapindaceae > Acer > Acer negundo. Next base: position 44,606,454 of record CM069233.1, on the reverse strand, counting down.
GATTTTTACGAATATTTCAAAATCGGTCGAATATTCTACAAGATATTAGATATTTACCTATTTTGATATCGGTGGATATTTCGGTATATCTATCGTTTTTAAGTTCCTTGATTTGGACAACACGAGCGAGAGAGGTCTCCCATTCTTTAATATTTATTACTCAATCATATAATCCAAAAAAAAAAAGTTACATATTTCACATTTGAAATAAATTATTGGCAACAATTTGAAGCTTTTGCTTCTTGCTTTCTTTATTTCTTTAAACTTTAAAGGAAGATCACACAACATTATTTTACTAGATTCCACTTCCTTTGTGTGACTTTTATAATATATGTACACTAGTTCTCTTAGTACAAGCTTAGTTTATCCGTGTCCAGGAACCCTTAGATCAAGAATATTTTTAAAAAATGACATTCCCACAACAAAAGCATGTTTTTTTTTTTTTTTTTTTTTGACATTCCCATAACAAAATGACATTCCCACAACAAAAGCATGTCTTTTTTTTTTTCCTCTTTTCTCTCTCTCCTTTCCGTTTTCATCTTTGTTGTAAATATGCGTTAGAATTAGAAGTCATAACTATTTTTTGTACAAGATATGGCAAAGTAATATACTCCTCGTTCTCATCACCACCTCCGTCATCGTCATGCGCATCTCAATTGGGTGATCAAAAATGTTTAACCGAATGATTTATGAGTATCCGAATATTCACTGTAAAAAATAAACGTGGAGTACATTTCAAACAAGTAATGTTTGAGAAATAACCTAAATACTATTTAAAAAAAATTATAAACCTAAATACAATTTTACATGTAAAAACAATTTAAAAAGTTTTGATTTTGTGATAATTTTGTTTTAGTTATTGGTTGGTGTAGATGTAATAGTTTGAAATACAATAACAACACCCCTCCCACGAGTGCAATTGTGAGTTGTATTAAACGACACACGAAATGGAATTTTAAATGTCTTTTTTTTATTTTTTGCATTTCATACTTTATTTTTTTCTTTTTTTCTTTTTTATCATGTATACTGTATACGGTTCCGTTCTGATCAGTACCAATTCATGTTGACCAATGATTATGGAGAAACTTGATAAGTGCATACACTTTGAGTCAAAGTATGTAGATCTAATGATCCACATCCAACGCACTGATAATGATCCATATCCAACACACTGATAATGATCCACATCCAACACACTGATGAAGTTATATCAGTGCATATTGACTTGAATATTTCTGATCATGTATATATATAATAGTGATTGAACTGTGTGGAACATTTTTTGTCTCCAATTTTTATTTATTATTATTTTTTTCTTTTAGGTAAATAATTCTATTACAAATATTCTCCTCTCCAATTCCGTATAGATTAAGCTTTGAATTTGAATTGAAACCATTCGAGACTGTTTGGAAGAACTTCTTCAAATAGATCTTCTACGAGTAGAGCTTTTGATGAGAAAATGTTGGTCGTTTGGTTACCAATTAGAAAAAACTTTTTTAAATGGTGGAATTACCAAATATTCAAAAACTATTTTAAATGATAATGTTATATTAGATATTTTAGTGTTATTAAAAAAACTCAAAAAGATCTATTTGACTATTTGAAAAAGCCTAAAATTTTAGTTTCTACAAATTGGTGTAAAACAATTTTTTTAATCATCCAAAAACTATGAGTGACAACCAAAAAACATAAAAAAATTTAAAAAAGAGACTTTAATTAAAAAGACTCTTTTAATTAGTAGAGAAGCGCTTCTAAAAAGGCACGAAGTTTCAAATTAACAAGAAGAACTTGGTTTTGACTACCTTTTAAATTAATTGAAATATAGTTAAATTTCACTTATTTTTAAATTCGTTTATGAGACTTGAAATGTTTTGACAATGAGAATGGGGAAGAATAGAATTTTGTAAAGTTTAATGAAAGAGTGGTGTTATTGGCACACCCTCTATTGATCTATTTATACCTAACTTGTTTAAATTTTGATTTAATTAAATAAAGTTAAATGTTTTTATTAATTTATTTTATTTATTTTCAAAACTATTCATTTACTTATTTTTTAAACTTAATAAACATCATATTTAATATCTCTATCTGGTCTCGTCTTTCTCTCACTTCCCATGAACAAAATTATTTTATTTTATTTTATTTCTTTTTAGTGTTTTTTTAAACATCAAATTTCATAAAAAAGATCAAAAAATCACAATACAAAGAACAAACAAACAACCTTAAGTAAACGTTTGATATATGTATATACAAGTTTGAATTATCTGTCGTTGGATTCATTCATTAATTTGGATTTGACATTTGAATTTTAACAAAAATATAGACTATTGCATCACATACATGAGTACAACACCACTGTCCCACAACTATGGTAGCAATCTCATATTCGTCGTTCACAGTCTTCTATATGTTGTTTGGCAGTTTCTTCAGAATGGTGATCAATTACCAAATTCGATGCTGATGTGGGTGCTTTTTTTTATTTTTATTTTTTTTATCTATTATTATTTTTTTAAAGAATGTTGGTTTTCTTAAAATTATTTTTTTTTTAAAAAAAGATTAAATGAACGTTGTTTAAAAAAAAAAAAGAATATTTGGTTTTATTAGATTTACTTTATAGAATTTTTTTTTTAATTGTATATCTATTTTAGTAATTTTGATAAAGAAAAAAAAAATTAAATAATTAAAAAATTGAGATATAAATAGATCTGTAGAGATGTGCCAATAACATTGCTCTTAGTGAAATTTATTAGAAGCCAACTCTCTTGTACCTCTCTACTTCTTGAACCGACATGAGGTATTGAACAAAATTCATGACAATATAAAGTTAAGTGACATTTAAATGCATTTTTATTCAATAATGCTTGATTACACACGATACTTTTTTGTAAAGAGAATCGATCAAATATTTTAGAATGAAGAAAATTCTTTTAATTATGTAGGAGCATCTTAATTAATTTAATTATATCAAAAAAAAAAAAAATGTTTTCACTTATCAAACATATATGTTTATTTTATGTACTTGCTGAACAAGAAAAAATATAACTAAAAATCTTGAATAATTATAGTTTCTTTTGGGTAAATTAGGAAAATGAAATTAATTTTTTTAATAAATATATATATCTTTATTGGATTTACTTTATTTTTTTTGAAAAGTATTGGATTTACTTTATTACCCACCAAAATTTATACTAATAAAAATGGAAATGAATATAAAAAAAAATCCCTTAAATTTAATGTTATTTTATTATTTCCCCAAATGTTGATTAAAAGATTATTACACTTGAAGTCTCATCTCTCAACCTAAAACATTACACACATGTTAAGAAGCCGAGAAATTATGAAGAAAATTGATTTGTTGTGGATTGATGCATCAAGATATTGACACGTGTTAGTGTGCCCCACAACTTTATATTATTCATATATTTACACACACTGCATTCTCTGCTTTGATCGAGTTATCCAGACCACCAACCGACTAAACATGTAGAAACAAAAAAAGTTTGATAAGGATCACATCCTAAATCGATCATAACCGTCCATCAAACCAATAATATTTATCACCTCACATGACCCTCTTCAATCAACCGTGTGATGTCATCTCCATATCATGCACCCGCATGCAAGAGATCCTGTTTTGAGTTCTCAAGAAATTAATGACTCCATATATAGTCAATATCATTGCCATGCCACATCTTCAAAATAGAATCACCTTTTTTTTATTTTATTTTTTTTTATATATTTTTTTTATTTTCTAAAAATAAAAACTACAAAAATTGGAAAACAAATAATTCTAATTAAATGGACATATATTGATTTAATAAAATCTTATATTTTACATATTTGACCCATATTTTCAGTATAGACAATTACCATTATTATAAAAATTTCTTGAATCGAAGAGATATGTACAATAAAATTTAAAGAAACTTAAAAATGGAAATGGATACGTGATGAAAACAATATTATTCAACTAATTATTTTAAGAAATTAATTATACACAAACCCCATAAAATATTCTCTTAATTACCGTATATAATTTCACCAATCTTTTCAATGCCTATATAAGGACACCAAAACCCTTCCACAAGAATCATATCAATCAAGCCTTTTGATTCCAATTCAAATCTTCTTTTTCATATTATTATTTCTCTGATCTTTTGATCATCTTCAACAAACACCAACCAAAGATGTCTTTCTCAACAGAGACGATTACAACCGAGCCACTAGCAGCAGCAACAAACGACGTCGTTGCGAAGCCAAAAAGGGCCTTCGTGACGTTCTTGGCTGGAAATGGTGACTATGTGAAAGGTGTGGTTGGCCTTGCCAAGGGTCTGAGGAAGGTCAAGTCTGAGTATCCTCTCGTGGTGGCCATACTGCCGGATGTTCCCGAGGACCACCGCAAGATCCTCCACTCTCAGGGATGTATTGTCCGGGAGATCGAACCCGTCTACCCGCCGGAAAACCAGACACAGTTTGCTATGGCTTACTATGTCATCAACTACTCCAAACTTCGTATTTGGGAGGTAAATATTTCACCATTATGTTATAATCACCCATGCAATCGGTTCACGTGTCATATTTTCATTGGTTGGTTTGTCCACGCGTATTGCAGCATGTACCCCATAAAAAAATATACTTTTCAATACTTTTTTATTTATCTTAACATATATTATATTATAAATTTGACGTTTAACTATAAAGATTTATAAAAAATATAAATTGTTCCTAAATATATATATATATATATATATATATATATATTACTTTATTTCTTGAATACCGATAAATCTAATTGATTCTAACTGTATACATAAAGATTCCGCTCTTGAGACTTTTTTTTTGTTGTTTTTGTTTTTTATAGTACTTTTGTTCCGCTATATAATTATTCACGTATCGTGTTTTTAGTGATCTATTTATCAACCTGTATGAAAACATTATCCCAATATAATGTTTTTTATTTTATTTTATTTATTTATTTATTTTTATTTTGGATTATATTAACATGTGTTATATTATAAGTTTGACGTTAACTACATAGATTTAATAATAATAATAATAATATATCTATATATATTTGTTACTTGAACATGTTACTTAAATATTGACAAATCTGATTGATTATGATTGCATCTGAATTACATTTTAGATTATTTTTCTTTTTGTTTTCTTTTTGTCTAAAAGTAGTGCTAGCTTTTGTTATTTACTTAAATTGATATATAGAATGAATAATGATGATTATGTACATTGGTTTGTAGTTTGTGGAGTATGAGAAGATGATCTACTTGGATGGAGACATACAAGTGTTTAGCAACATTGATCACCTTTTCGAAGAACCAGATGGCTACTTTTATGCTGTCATGGACTGTTTTTGTGAGAAGAATTGGTCCAACTCACCTCAGTTTAAGATCGGATATTGCCAGCAGTGCCCGGAAAGGATGCATTGGCCAGCGGAGATGGGTTCGCCGCCACCGCTCTACTTCAATGCTGGCATGTTTGTCTACCAGCCCAATCTCTTGACCTACTTTGATCTCTTGGACACCATCAAAATCTCTACTCCAACTTTGTTTGCAGAGCAGGTAATTAAATTGTAGCACGAGGGTGTTTTGGTAAATGCAGCCTTTGTTTTGTTTTTATTTTTTTATTTTTTTAATGTTTTTTGTTTTGGGCAGGATTTTTTGAACCACTATTTCAAGGATATTTACAAGCCAATCCCTAATGTATACAACCTTGTTTTGGCTATGCTATGGCGCCACCCTGAAAATGTTGACCTCAACCAAGTGAAGGTGGTTCACTACTGTGCTAATGTAAGTAAACATGTCCATCGATTATCATGTCTATTTATTTTTTTTTAATTTTTTTATGTACCACCACCAGAGGTGTATCGATTAGAATTTAGGATATTACAAGACTGAATGAATATATTCGATTTATTATGACATGTTTACATCATAAAAAACATGTTTAGTTTCGATAAATGTTTAAATCAAATCATTCGAGAATTCTTAGAAACACACATCTTTCATCATATTAGTGACGAAATTTTGAACAATATTTACAGGGATCGAAGCCGTGGAGGTTCACCGGAGATGATGAGAACATGGACAGGAATGACATAAAGATGCTGGTGAAGAAATGGTGGGAAATTTATGAAGATGAGTCTTTGGATTACATCAACACCATGCCCCCAACGCCAACAACCGGTGACAACAAGCTTTCCCCCTTGTTAGCGGCCTCTTTGAAAGAGGATGGTGATGTGGCTCACCAACGGACCATCCCATCTGCTGCCTAAATCCTTTCTAAGATCGTCGGGGCAATTATATATCCGTAGTATTTTCCATATTGAAGGATTTTATGTTATGGAGTCATAGAGGATCATAGTTATATTTTTCTCTTTTTAGGATGAAGGAAAGACAAAATTATTTATTATATATAATATAAGCTATGTACCCAAAATGATGTCGTGTGTTGATGCTATAATCGCCAACCTTTACTTGTTACTTTAATGGAATTATTAATAAAATCCTAATATTTTGGTTTTGTTTACCTTAATTTAGGCTTGTTAATTATCACCGTGTCTTTCTTCTTGAAAGTTTTATGAGAAATTATGTTTGAACCCCATCATTTATTTTGACAATGTCCGTATATGATACATATAAATAAATGCATATCGGTGCTTACAAAATGGAGGAAGATCTCTTATATATACGATTTTTTTTTCCAGTAAATATAAAAATAATATAATATGAACAATATATAAAAGGAAATCGTTTTATAAAATTAAAAATAAGTCAAATTGTATTTATGATATCATTATTAACAAAGATCATGTCTCAACTTAAGGATTTAATTAATTCTATCAAATTAAATAAAAGAAATCGTGCTTGGCGTGAAATTTGGACCATTGATTGAGTCATGCAAATCCAATATTTTTTGCCTTTTTTTATTATTATTTATAAAAAACAACTTCAAAGTTGATCAAGCCATCCGTATCATTTCATTACCATAAATAAAAAATACGCATTTAAATTAGTCCAAATAAACATCATTGAGAAAAAAAAAAAGATACACAAAGATACATTATGATATAATTTTCCAATAATACAATTGAATTGATTAATATTTATGGGAAATATTTTAACAATAAAAAGAGTCTTAAATTAGTAGAATCCATAGTCTCATTATTCAATTCGTAAAAGGTTTTTTTTTTTTTTTTGAAACGGATAAACAGGTTTTTTTTTTTTTTTTTTTTTTTTTTTTTTTCATCCTAATTTACACGTATTTTTTTTCATATATATAAATTGAGGTCGGGGAATATCGCTCCTTTAGCTAAGTGTACTCCCCCTCCACATTTGTGATGGGGAGAGTTCAAATCTCATATTTATCAATAAAATTTCAAAAGTGTGGAAAGATCCCTTTTATCGGACTAAAATAAATAAATGAGGTTGGAGTGGACGATGGTTGTGATTCAAATCTACAACCTCATTCACTTATCAGTAGAACTGAAGCCAACTTCATAAAATTTGGAGGGTCTGCATTCATGACAAACGTTAAAAAGAAAATTATAAATGTAAAAATTTTTAGGGTAAAAATTAAATAAATTAAATAATATATATATATTTTTAAAAAGTTGGGTTGGGGGGCTATGTCCCTCCGATTCCCTTAGTGGCATTATCACCGGTCAAACTCATCCCATTTATTAAAACAATATATATATAGTTAGTGTCAGAGGCTTGGCTCGATGTAGATCAAATATTATGTATATAGTTTTGATAGCTAGTATGGTCAATTATATGGCAATTGATATCCATTCAATTGAAATCCAATAGTTTAACACACTCTATAATTACTTTGTTGAAGCCTGACATCTTTCGGATTAGGTAGAGTACTTAACCGATATCAACAGTTATAAACATAATTCGGAAAACAACTCTCTCATTTGGTGGAAAGTATATCTCTAACTATAGAGGAGAAGTCTCCCTCACAAAGTCACAGTCGACCCTTATGATTTTATAAAATAATAATAATAATAATAAAAAACTGAAATTCTATAAGCGAAAGCATGTATTGTTATAATATAAGTGGTTTTTACCGCATGTATTATATACATAAATATCATATTAATATCTCTCCATAATATCTCATATAATATCTTCATAAATATCTCGTATAATATCTCATATAATATCTTATAATATCTTTGTTTAATCTTTTGTAAAAGTTGATAAATAAGATTTACGATTCTCATTTGTAAATGTTGTTCGGCTGAAGCTACAAATATATCAATACAAATGTCTTTCAAATCATTTTATATGTTCTTCTATTATTCTTCATTTCTTTTATAATATATCTAAATTTATTAATCGTATTTTTTTTTATTTTAAAAGAACTATAATCCTATTCTATATTCTATATAAAAACAAAATTATCTTTCAAAAAAATAAATTATTTAATTATATTTTTATAATATATTAAGGTGAAGCAACTACTATAAAAGGACCATCATGATCCTTTCCTTATTTTGTTTTTCTTTAATTTTTTATAATTTAAAGATATTTAAATAAAATAAAAAATATATAATCAAGATTTGATATTTTCTTTGTAACTCGTACAATTTAATATTTTAATTACATTTGGAAAAACTAGTACAGGGAGAGGATGCTGATCAACCTATAATCGTAAGTAATTATAAGTGGTAGTTGGAGAGAGAAAGAGACAGAAAGCGTCGCACAGAGAGAGAGAAAGAGATGGAGATGGAGGAAGGAAAAGGTGTGGTGAAGCACGTGGTGCTGGGGAAGTTCAAAGAAGAGACAACATCGGACCGAATAGATGAACTCATCAAAGGTTATGCCAATCTCGTCACTCTCATCGAACCCATGAAGTCTTTTCACTGGTATGTATCACTTCCAATACCCACTTTCTAGTTTTCATTTTTGCTCCAAAAATGGGGGATCTTGTTTGTCACTGTTGTTACTGTGCTTGAGAGATTAGATTAACAATTGGGCCTTGAATGCTTACATTTATATTGTTGAATTCCAAATTGATGTGCTTGAGTTTGTCAAATCATGTGCAAAAACTCTGTTTTTCTTTTTAGTTTGGGAATTTGTATGCAGCTAAAAGCAATCTTTTCAACAGCATATTTTTCTTTAAATATACCCTGCTTTTGGTTCTATTTTATGTGAGAGAATAAGTTATAACACAGTGCTTAAATTGAAATTGACAATTGGAAATGATTTGGTATGGAGGAGATTACAAGGAAGGAAGTCTTCATTGTTCAAGAGATTCAAATTATTCCACATTTGGCTATTTAATTGTAATAACCAAGAAATTCTGCTCATATTTCAAAATCACTTTGTTTCGAATGCTAACAAACTGTCTAAACTGAGGTATATACATGATTTTGATTTTTGACATTGTAATCTTTCATGTAATTCAGGAAAATTTTAAAACTTTACTTAGAAAAGCAACAATTACTGTAAATTATTGCAACATGATTGAGTAAATTAAAGGAACCTATGTACACTGGATTTTGGTTAGTATCGATAGAACCGATTAGCAAGCAGAGAAAGCTAAATGAGATAATTTGATGTAAATTTGGTTTGAATTAAAGAGAAAGGGAGCGTCATACATAACAAAACTTGCTAGTGTATCATCTCATGCTAAATCAATCAACAGAGAATAAAGCTATAGCTTGACTTCATGTCAAGTTTGACTTGTCCTCAAAATCGTCTTCATTTGAAGAATTCAGTCAAGGAGAAACACTAAAGTGTTTGACAAAATATCCCTTGATCATGTTTGATGAGTGTTCCACACAGAGCAAGCCCAGCTTGTGGAGCTACACTGTTGCATACAGAATCATTCCTCAATCTTAACTGAAATCCATCATCTTGGCTGAATTTATACCTCTGATTCAAGCAATTGCAGATGTTGAAAGAGTGTGAAAATCTTGAAGATGGTTTTTTTTTTTTTTTTTTTTTTTTTCATTTATTTATATGCTTTCAAAGCAACTTTATTGATACAATAATAGGTTACAAGCATATTGATCATTACAATAATACTTGAATTCCAAAATGATGTGCTTGAGTTTGTCAATTGTGTGCAAACTCTGCCTTTTCTTCTTAGTTTGGGAATTTGTATGCAGCTAAGAGCAATCTTTTCCGTGAATTGTTAGACAAATCAAATCATCTAGAGGTTACTTTTTTTTTTTTTTTAAGAACACAACAGGATTGGAAGATTGGTTTGCAAGTCTCATATGACAAAAAGATGGAATCTTTTGATGATTGATGATCTTTGGTAGAAATGTATTGAGTCCACATAGTTTTCAAGGAAGGAATTTTATAGTTTCTATGATTCACTAGCATTCAACTATGTATCGATAGAAAGAAGTGTTTTTTTATCTAAAAATTTTCATCCCTAGTAAAATTTACCAAATATTTGGTTCAATTTGTGTTAGATTTGACTTTGGAAAACAGTTGAAAGAATATCAATCGTTAATAAAATCACTTTCTTCTGGGAATTCGTTAACTTATCGTTTGGACAATGAAGATAGAAGGTGAAAATATAATGTTTTTACATATCATTTCAACTGAAATTTTTGATATTCAACTTCCACATTACACCTTTTTAGGGGATTTCATATGCAAATCTTGATACCTGATTATTCTTTGTTGAGAAGTGCTGTTTATCAAATAATTCTCTCACAACAGTCAACATAAGAAAAAAAATTAAGGGAATTTTGATCGTGGAAACAATAATTTAGGGTCTCCTCCTGATTTTATGAAGCTTGGCATTTTTCTTTGTCATTTTTATGCAACAGGGGCAAGGATGTAAGCATTGAGAACCTGCATCAAGGTTTCACTCATATCTTTGAATCTACCTTCGAGAGTACGGAGGGTGTTGCGGAGTACCTAGCTCATCCTGCCCATGTTGAATTCGCTAACTTGTTCCTGTCTCACTTGGACAAAGTTCTTATTTTCGACTACAAGCCTACTACTCTGCGTTGCTGAATTGGTAATCCAGTTGATCAATATTGTTGTCGCTATCTATGAATGTTGGGTCTATTATCTTAAACAACATTTGGATAACTTATCTATGTGTAGTGACATTGACAGTGTTGAAATCTTGTGTGTGTTTCTATGTATTGTATCTTAATTCCTAATAATAATGGCATGTTGAGTATTCTCATAATTGCAAATTATTTGTGTCCGCCTCAATTTCATTTTCAATATCCTATTGATATTGAAATTTCTGCTGTTTGATGATAATTGAACCCAGTGGTAGTCTAATGTTTGATTACTTGTATTGATATGTTTAGGATCCATATGATAGAGATACATCTGCTACTGTTATTCAAGCAATTACAAGTTAAAGTTGAGAGAATCACTAGAAATCATAGAGATGGATATGAGGTATATGTGCTTAGACTGATGTAAACATGAAACAATAAATTTGGAGTCAAATCTTATTGCAACTATGTTAGTATCATAACATAGATTCTTTCACATAGTTGAGGATCGTGGAGAATCCAATACCCGAAATCTTGGTCATATTTTGAGGGACTGAGTGATTTTTGACTCATTCAAACAGCTTCGGTTATTCTAAGATAATTGAGTGGTAGTTAGAGTAAATGTCTGACGGAATCAAACTAGGATTTAGCTAAGGTTTCTTGCGTCAACCCAAATCAAGTGGGCCTAGTCTAGTTCCAACACGAAGTTGGTCGTGGGCTTAGACGCTGTGTCTAAGGGTCATTTTTGACTACAATAATTACTTGGTATCTATAAGTTGCTGAAAGAGGAAATAAATTTTAGGGGTGCGCAGGTTTTTAAAATTAATTAATACATATTATTAAATTTTCATTTATTATATATTAAATTAGGTAGTAAATTTATTTCCGTTTGTGTTGTTTTCAATTTTCATTGTTCTATTAATTTTTTTTTTTTTTTTTTGAAAAATTGATTATGTAATTGCTTTCCTAGTTCATTTTCATTTTTTCTATCTAAGGTCTTTGTAAGCCCTAATGGCTAGTTAGTTGTTTATTGAATAAAAACATCTCTAGTTTATCCAAAATTTCGATATTTTTGTGAAAATAACCCTTTATTTTTTATTTTTTCCCTAAAACATATTATTATTATTATTTTTCTAATATTTTAATAATTTTCTTACTTGGAAAGTGATGGAGAATGATATGCAACAAAGATGAAGACACATAGAGAGAATATTACAAAGCTTCACCAAGGAAGAGTTCAAATTCAAATCCAAAAATAATAATGGGTAATATTATAATAAAATGAAGTGTTTGTAGAAATTTTTTTTAAAATTTTTTTTTTTTTTAAAATAGATAATTTATAATTTGGAATAAAAAGAAGTGTATTTATAATTGTTTTTTTTTATTTTTATTTTTATTTATTTTTTATTTTTTAAATTTAAATTTTTAGAATAGATTGTCTTCAGAAATGAAAAAAAATGGATATGAAGGAGAATCTCTCTTTATTTAAAAACTTTATTCCAAAAATAACCCTAATTAAAATGACTATAAAGAACAAATATTAACTTAATTAAAAATAAATCAAAATACTTACCCCATCATCTATTTTACCAACAAACTGAATTCCTCGATTGCAAATTCTCTCAGGCTTATCTCCATTGCAAAAACAATACTCCACAATCATCATAAATTTCACACGAATAACATAATTAATAGGAGATCGGAAGATTTATGTATAAGAAACATGTACATGGATCACATTTGGGAATTAAGAGAAGTCAATTGAGAGCTTCAAAATTGAAGTGCTCGCAAATCTTGAATTTATATGTTAAGTTTACCAATATTAAGGTGTTCTTCATTGAGTTAATGACTTGAATGATTGCTTTCACGTAATTTTTTTTTTTTTTTTTTTCCTGGGGTTTCTGTTTAATTTTCTTGTGACATTGATATAAAATTTTAACTAAAACATTGAAGAAGCAATCTGTAAACCAAAAACAACAAGAAACAGAAGCACACCATAACAAACAGGCACACAGAAGCAATCTAAAATGAGGAGATTATTGTCATTTAATTGGGTGCTTATATCAACGGTTTAATTTAAAATTTTTAATGGTGGGTGTACTTGTAAATTAGGTCGTCAGGTAAATAATATTTTTGAGTGGCAATATCTGCATCCTATTAAAATTTTGATCTGATGACTCGAATTTAAGGATTAGACTCTGTTGTGATAGGTATGGTGTTTGATTATACCTCATTCAAAAAATTGCAGATTTTGAAAGAGCGCGTGAAATTTTTGAAGATGGTTATTAATTATTATTATTATTTTTTTCATTTATTTATATGCTTTCAAAGCAACGTTATTGATCCAAATAATAGGTTACAACTTACAAGCATATTGATCTTTATTTGTATAAAAAACAAATGTCATTTCACTCCCTATAGATTGTTAGAAATAGCCAAAATGATTGAACAGATATGATCGAATTCCACATTGCCCTTCTTGACTGATGGATCAATTGCGAGTTTTGCGGTTTCATCACTGCAATCTCCAGCTTCAGTCATGGCAGCTGATGCTTTTGTATTCATACTAAAGTAGTCACCTTGATTGAACTTGGTTTCAGCGTCCTTGAGGTCACCGATGGCATCATTATACTGTTCGGAGCAGGTTTTGTAGATCTCCTTAAGTTTAGGGTCGGTAGTTTTGGGGATCAACGAATTGATTTGACCGAAAGTTTTCACGGCACTTGAATGTGCCAAGTCAAGGGTGATTTGTCCGAGGCCTTTAAGATTTGTCGTGGCTGCTCCCGGAGTAGATTCAAGAAGCTCAATGCAGGAAGAAGGAACCTTAGTCTTGGCACATATGTCATTGATAATTTTACTTGAAGCATTTGATGGTGTGATGAACAAAAGCACACCTAGAATTGAAACCTGAAAGAAATAGCTTTTGAAAGACACCATTTTTGTTGTTTTCTTTTTCTTCCTTTTGAATTTCTCTCTTTTGAGTATTGTTGGTATTTCATGTATGGAAGGAGGGAGAGAGACTTTTATATAGATATCTGATTTGTAAGTGAAACCAAATTATCAAAATTTGATTGAGAATGGGTCAACTTTGTTGTTTATTTTTAGATGCAAAATTTGCCTTTATTAAGAAATTAGTTATGAAATTGTAAATTTATCATCTATAAATAGTTAAAAAAAAAATTGGAATTTATGCTATTGATTTTGCATTTCTAAATATAGTAATTAATGAAAAGAAAATTAATATATTTCTTGGCACATGTTGAACCCGTCAATATTGTTGGCTTTTATTCAAAAGTCTTAGCTGCCGTTTGGAACCATTTTTATAAATGATTTTCTGTTTTTAAAAATAAAAAAAAAATTTAATCTTGTTCGTTTATACGTTTTACAAAACTATTTTTGGAATTTTTTTTTTTTTTGAAATGATTAAAAAGTTAAAAACAAATTTTTATTGAATTTTTTACCATTTTAAAAAACATCGTTTCAAAACAAATCACAACTTTTCCCACCATATAACTATTTTACCTATTTTAAAAACACTTACATAGTTTTCCGTTTTAGAAAATTACTTTAAAAAATATTACAAAACATATTATATTTTTAAAAATATTATTTTTTAAATATAATTTCCATTTTAAAAAATAGTTTTCAAAAATACTATTTTAAAAACAATTTCAAACGCGTCCATAGTTTTTTGAAGCAAAAGGAAAGTTTATAGGAGACACACATGTTAGGTCACTTGGTTTCCATTCGACAAATATTATCTATAATTGTTGTTTTTAGTTTTTAGAAAGAATACATAAATAGCATAATATTTTTGAAATTTGTGTCTTATAGAAAAGAATGTATAATAATTGATGGCATTGAAGTTGCTGTTACTATCTTGAAACTTTTCTTAATCTTATTAAGTAAATAAAGACTGTCTAGGATTAAAGTCGGGTCCAAGTTGATTTTTGAAATAATTTATGAGGTGTGAAGCATCGTTGTTTTTTCCATTAACAATGAAATAATATTAAAACGTATACATAACTTCGTCAAGTACTGCAAAATAGATACATTACCAAAAAAAAAAAAAATTCTTTCTTGTTGTATTAGAATTGGTTTAATGGTAATCATCTCACACCTATATCTAAGAGGTTGTGCGTTAGAGTCATACTCTCTCTCCTAATTCCAAAATATTGTAATATTTAAAATAAAAACATTTCAAGTTCATAATAATGAGCCTTTGTTCTGGTATACAAATATCATCCTGATCAAATTATTTTGATGGTGTAATTTATGCTTAAGCTTAGCTTAAACACAACCACCTAATCTCTCTTTTATTATTTGGAAGTAAACAGCTCATTGCCTAGAGTAATTGTAGCAGCAGTACTGCCCTCACCCATGAAAGGAGACCAAATTAAAGATGGATATGGTCATGACTGAGCTTGAAAGAATAGTAGTAGTGCCATTTCTTTCTCTTGAATTCTTTCAAGCTAAGTCATAATTCACAATCATATATACATCTTTCAGAAGAAAAAAAGATGGATATGATTGTGAATTATGACTGAGCTTGAAAGAATTCATGAGAAAGAAATGACACTGCTATCTTTCAAGCTCAGTGATCATGACCATGTCCATCTTTGGTCTCCTTTCATGGGTGAGGGCACTGCTGCTACAATTAATCTAGGCAATGAGCTGTTTACTTCCAAATAACAAAAGACATATTTGTGGTTGTACGTTGTTACCATACATTGTAGAGTCGGCCGATCAAATCTCTGATTTCTTCAACCTTGTTTTATCCTTTTCCCTTTAGAAGCATCAGGTCAACTATTTGATCTTTATTTGTATAAAAAATAAGGAACGTGTTAAACAAAAAAGCAAGCAAGCATATTGATCTTTATTTGTATAAAAAAACAAATGTCATTTCACTCCCTATAGATTGTTAGAAATAGCCAAAATGATTGAACAGATATGATCCAAGTCTAGATTGCCCTTCTTGATTGATGGGTCAACTGTCTGTTTCGTGGTTTCATCATCGCAATCTCCAGCTTCAGTCATGGCAGCTGATGCTTTTGTATTCCTACCATCATAGTCGCCTTGATTAAAGTAGGTTTCAGCATCCTTGAGGTCGCCAATGGCATCATCATACTGTTCGTAGCAGGTTTTGTAGATCTCCTTAAGTTTAGGGTCGATCGTTTTGGGGATCAACGAATTGATTTGGCCGAGAGTTTTCGTGGCATTCAAACGTGCCAAGTTGAGGGTGATTTTTCCGAGGCCTTTAAGATCTGCAGCGGCTGCTCCCGGAGTAGATTCAAGAAGCTCAAGGCAGTAAGAAGGAACCCTGGTCTTGGCGCATATGTCATTGATAATTTTACTTGAAGCTTTAGCATTTGATGATGGTGTCATGAACAAAATCACCCCTAGAATTGAAACCTGAAACAAGTAGCTTTTGAAAGGCACCATTTTGCTGTTTTCTTTTCTTCCTTCTGAATTTCTCTCTTTTGAGTATTGTTGGTATTGCATGTATGGTGGGAGATAGAGATTATATATATATCTGATTTGTTACCGAAACCAAATTATGAAAATATGGCTGAGATACAAAATATGCCTTTATTAAAAAAAATAAGTTATGAACTTGTAAATTTATCATCTATAAATAGTTAAAATTTTGGAATTTATGCCATTAATTATGCAATTTTAAATGTAGTGATTAATGAAAAGAAAAATAACTCAAGGTATAGGTCATAGGTGTGATTTGTGAGGGGCAAACCAACGAGTCAAGAGTGAGTTCTCTTCAAACAACCAATTGAACAAATCGATTGTAAACACTTGTTTTCGGAAGCAAATGGAAAATTTCTAGGAGACCCTCATGTTAGATCACTTGTTTTCCATTCAACACTATTAACTATAAGACGAAATAAGACTAAATATATAGCACTCTTTAAAGAGTGTTTTGTGGGCTTAGCTCTAAATTAATTAATAAGTTGAGTTTTACGAGCATCAACTATTTAAACGGATAAAAATGCTCCCTACAAGCAAGTCCCTATGCATATAAGCAATAAAAAGCAACCAAATTTTACATCTGCTAAGCAAGAAGAAAAATGTATTAATTAACACGATATTAGAACAGCAATGTTATATAAGTTGGTTCAAACAAATAAGAACAAGATCAGTATCAATAAAATAGTTGGTGAAACAGACACAACATAATAATAATCAAGATCAATTAGAGTAATGATATTGAGATTATAATTTGACTTATTCTATTAAATTGAACATATATGCCTCAAGTTTTCATAAATCGTATAGTTCTCAAGAGATTCAAATTATAATATCCCATATTTGGCTATTCAATTGTAATTACAAAAAATTCTGCTCATATATCAAAATCAATTAGTCTCAAATGCTAACAAACAATCTAAACTGATTTTAACTAAATATTAGTCGTAAAAGATACATAAAGGTCAAGCTACTCTATATGTAGCTTGCTCCTCATACAATTTATAAGGTTGGTTTTAATTTCTAATTCTAAACTCTTTGAAAGTAAAAAACCCACATTCAAGATCACCATACAAAAGACTTATTGACCTTGTTATGTACTACGAAGGCAAATTGTCTTTCATGTAATTCAGGAGTTTTAAAATTTTTACTTGATTGGAAAAACGTATTTTTGGTTAGTATCGGTAGAACCTGTTAGCAAACAAATAAAGCTAAAATGCTAAATGAGATAATTTGATGTAAATTTGGTTTGAGAAAAACCGAAATACCTGGCTTCCACATATCTTCCTTGAAATCATATCGTAGATCTTTGGAAGCTCATACAAGTTGGAGACCCAACGTGAACTGGAATAGATTTTTCGGTGGCTTAGAACGATCAGATTCTTCTGATTCATTGGACTTGAAATTCAAGTAACGAGTGGAAGAAATTAGTCCACCAGTGACTGATCAAAAGATATAACATTTATGTTTTATTTGAAGTATATATGAGATAAATTTTATATATTTATCTGCTTTATTATTTGATTGAAATAGAAAATAAATACAATTTCCCTTTTTCCTTTTTAGTATCAAATGTTTAAGTTCGTTCAATTCGAACTTTTAAAACGGGATGTGTGTGTACACATGAAAATTATAAGGAGTAGGAATTCTGCACATTTATTATTCGTGTGAGATTTGATTTCACTACAATATGGAACATATTTGATATTACATAACAATGTGGAATCGATTCTCAAGGTTTTTTTTTTTTTTTTTTTCATACAGAATTCGATTCCACAACTTTAATTTATGGAATACATTATGTAACGTTGTGATTTCAATTCCCAAAAAAAAAAAAAAAAAACATACGAGATCTTACACTTGATCAGCATTTTTTCTGTAAACAAGCCTATATTCTTGAAGTTTAAGTTTGGACATAAGAAGAAAAAAAAAATAAAAAAGAAAAACAATCTTTGTTTCTTCAATGTATTGATTGAACAAAAGCATGAAATATTCTGTATTTTAATTTATACTCATGTTTAAAGCTTCACAGAAACTCTAAACATGAGTATACAATGTAGAATATTTCACGCAATGAATATTTTATATATTTTCTATTTAAAATAACATGCGATGAATATTCCATGTTATTTTAAATAGAAAATACAAAAAATTGAAAAAGGCATGGTACCAATTAGAAAATGGTGATCGTGTCTAAAAGAGGTCAACCGATAACTATATATAAATATATATATATATTTATATAGTGGAAATGGTGGAAAATGTCACTTTTTTAAACTCTTATGGTGACAAAGTCACTCCTTTAATAAATTAAGTTTAAACGATACCTATTATGGTGAACTACCAAAATTGCCCTTATTTTACACATTTCTCTTTCTTACTTTAAAGTTTTTAGAGCTTTTTTCTTTCATCTTTTCTCTATAACAAACCTCCAATGGAAGTTAAACACCATAACCTTATCAAATCATCTTTATTGAATAGTTAATTTTGTGGCGCTACGCAGACGCATTCGGGGGTCGAGCTTTTTTTCGATTTAAAACCCTTCATTGAATTCATTTTTATTTGTTCTCCGTGTTTTTTGTAAACCATAAGTTGGTTGTGTGAATTACTCCAGTAGTGTATGAAAAGGCTCGGGTAGTGAATGAAAAGACACGAGTAGTGAATGAAAAGGCTCGGGTAGTGTATGAAAAGACTCGAATAGTGAATGAAAAGGCACGGGTAGTGAATGAAAAGGCTCGGGTAGTGTATGAAAAGGCTCGAATAGTGAATGAAAAGGCTCGGGTAGTGAATGAAAAGGCTCGGGTAGTGAATGAAAAGGCTCGGGTAGTGTATGAAAAGGCTCGAACCAAGTGTAAAAAGGCTCGAACCAAGTGTAAAAAGGCTCGAACCTAGTGTAAAAAGGCACGGAAAGGAACAAAAAGACTCAGATCTAGTGTAAAAAGGCTCGAACCTAGTGTAAAAAGGCACGGAAAGGTATAAAAAGGCTCAAACCTAGTGTAAAAAGGCACGGAAAGGCACAAAAAGGCACAAAAAGGCTCGAATCAAGTGTTAAAATGCTCGAACCTAGTGTAAAGAGGCACAGAAAGGCATAAAAAGGCTCGAACCTAGTGTAAAAAGGCACGAAAATGCACAAAAGGGCTCGAACCTAGTATAAAAAGGCACGGAAAGGCATAAAAAGACTCGAATCTAGTGTAAAAAGGCTCGAACCTAGTGTAAAAAGGCACGGAAAGGCATAAAAAGGCTCGAACCTAGCGTCATAAGGTACGGAAATGGACAAAAAGACATAAAAAGGCTCGAATCTAGTGTAAAAAGGCTCGAACCTATAAAAAGGCTCGAACATAGCGTAAAAAGGCACGGAAATGCACAAAAAGGCATAAAAAGGCTCGAATCTAGTGTAAAAAGACTCGAACCTAGTGTAAAAAGGCACGGAAAAGCGTAAAAAGGCTCGAACCTAGCATAAAAAGGCAAGGAAATGCACAAAAAGGCTCGAACCTAGTGTAAAAAGGCACGGAAATGCACAAAAAGGCTCGAACCTAGTGTAAAAAGGCACGAAAATGCACAAAAAGGCATGAAAAGGCTCGGATCTAATGTAAAAAGGCTTGAACCTAATGTAAAAAGGCTCGAAAAGGCTTGAACCTAGTGTAAAAAGACTCGAAAAGGCTCGAATCTAGTGTCAAAAGGCACGAAAAGGCTCGGATGTTTTCTCTCAAAGGTTTTCTCTCAATGTTTAAAAAAGACATAAATTGACAAAAAAAGGGTATTTTTGTCTGGTCACCTAAATAGGTGCCTTTTAAACTTAAGTTAGTAATGTGGTGTCTGTCTTACAAAAAACGCCTCAAATAGTGACAAAAAAATTTTGAACCCTATATATATCTGTATCTGGTTTCATCCTCGTCAGGCGTATCATCAGTTTGAAAATCCAAGATGATGTCCACCAGTTTATGAAGGGGAGCATCAAATCCTGTATGTAGCACTGGTGAGACAATCCAGGTTAACAATATATAATAAGTACTCTAATAGCAAAACAATGTTGCTATAACAGAAAAAGACCCAAAATAAAATAAAATAAAATAAAATAAAATAAATATTTTGGGAATGAATGATTATATTAGTTTTAATTTACAAATTTCACAATTTTTCTTTTTATTGAATTTCAAACTCTTGTGTATGCTCTAGTTTGTTATTGTTATTTTTTAAAACTTCATTATCTACGGGTTATTCTTTATTTAGAACATTTCTTTTAAACCGATTGATTTAGTGATTAATGTCACATGTGCAAATTCACGATCAATTCGGAATAACTGTGCATGTTTTAATGTTTATGTTTGTAATTATTGTTTTTAAGATGTTTTTTAAAATTCATTATTGACCGTTTTTAAAACAATTTGTCTTAACCTAGTTGCTTTAGTAATTTAGGTCACGTATGCAGTCTCTTAATTTGTAAAACAAGAACTCTCGCGGTATGTTTATGTCCGTCATTTTTTTTAAAGACTAATTACAAAATCGCTTTATTCTTTATTTAGAACATTTTATCTTAAACTAGTTGCTTTAGTAGTTGAGGTCACTTGTGCTCTCGATTTGGAATTATAATAAGAAGTCCTTGATCATGTTTGATGAGCGTTCCACACAGAGCAAGCCCAGCTTGTGGAGCTACACTGTTGCATACAGAATCATTCCTCAATCTTAACTGAAATCCATCATCTTGGGTCTTGGCTGAATTTATACCTCTGACAAGCAATTGCAAATGTTGAAAGAGTGTGAAAATCTTGAAGATGGTTTTTTTTTAAAATTTTTTTTTATGTATTTATATGCTTTCAAAGCAACTTTATTGTTATGAATAATAGGTTACATGCATATTGATCATTACAATAATACTTGAATTCCAAAATGATGTGCTTGAGTTTGTCAATTGTGTGCAAAAAGTCTGCTTTTTCTTCTTAGTTTGGGAATTTGTATGCAGCTAAGAGTAATATTTTCCATGAATTGTTAGACAAATCAAATCGTCTAGAGGTTACTGTTTTTTTGAAGAACACGACAGGTTTGGAAGATTGGTTTGCAAATCTCATGTGACAAAAAGATGGAATCTTTTGATGATTGATGATCTTTGGTAGAAATGTATCGAGTCCACATAGTTTTCA
The DNA here is from genome assembly GCA_035582765.1 of Acer negundo. Lineage (NCBI taxonomy): Eukaryota > Viridiplantae > Streptophyta > Magnoliopsida > Sapindales > Sapindaceae > Acer > Acer negundo. The sequence continues at coordinate 44,584,836 of CM069233.1, read as the reverse complement.
AGGAGGGAATTTTTATAGTTTCTATGATTCACTAGCATTCAACTATGTATTGATAGAAAGAAGTGTTTTTTTATCTAAAAATTTTCATCCCTAGTAAAATTTAACAAATATTTGGTTCATTTTGTGTTAGATTTGACTTTGGAAAACAGTTGAAGGAATATCAATCGTTAATAAAATCACTTTCTTCTGGGAATTCGTTAACTTATCGTTTGGACAATGAAGATAGAAGGTGAAAATATAATGTTTTGACATATCATTTGAACTGAAATTTTCGATATTCAACTTCCGTATTACACCTTTTTAGGGGATTTCATATTCAAATCTTGATACCTGATGATTCTTTGTTGAGAAGTGCTGCTTACAATGCTGTTTATCAAATAATTCTCTCACAACAGTCTACACATGAAATTTTTTTTAAGGGAATTTTGATGATGGAAATAATAATTTAGGGTCTACTCCTGATTTTATGATGCTTGGCATTTTTCTTTTTCATTTTTATAACGTGTTGCAACAGGGGCAAGGATGTGAGCATTGAGAACCTGCATCAAGGTTTCACTCATATCTTTGAATCTACCTTCGAGAGTATGGAAGGTGTTGCGGAGTACATAGCTCATCCTGCCCATGTTGAATCCGCGAACTTATTGCTGTCTCACTTGGACAAAGTTCTTATTTTCGACTAAAAGCCTACTACTCTGCGTTGCTGAATTGGTGATCCAGTTGATCAATATTGTTGTCGCTATCTATGAATGTTGGGTCTATTATCTTAAACAACATTTGGATAACTCATCTATGTGTAGTAACATTGACAGTGTTGAAATCCTGTGTGTGTTTTTATGTATTGTATCCTAATAATAATGGCATGTTGAGTATTCTCATAATTGCAAATTATTTGCGTCCTCTTCAATTTCTTTTTCTGTATCCTTATTGATATTGAACTCAGTGGTAGACTAATGTTTGATTATGTTTATATAGGATTCATATGATAGATATACATCTGCTATTGTTATTCCGGCCTATTGTTGCTTGTTTGCATAGCCAAAACGGCAGCTCCAATCGTCAACAAGAAAACGGCGTAGTAGAGCTCTTTTCACGGCGGTGGTAGATTGACTCCTTATATATCCACGGGTATCTTTATGGAAACTATAAAGCTTTGGACTGAATTCTGGCTTTCAAGACAGGGAGCTTTGTCAGCTCTTGTATCTGTTATTGTAGGTGTTGTTATATGCAGCAAATGGTTTAAAACTACTTTAAAATATCATCTCAATTCTCAAACTTGTAATGCTTGAAAGTTTAGTTTATGTAATCTATATACCATTTGCTGTTAAAAAAAAATAAAAAATAAATAAAATAAGATAAGGCTAATTCAACTTAAAATTGTGATTTAATTATTTGATTTCAACATCTTAACCATCAATATATTTTTAATCTGATGGTTGAGATTCAAATGCATTTATAACTTTTGGATTATAAACATATGGATGGTTAAGATATTGAAGTTAAAAAATTAAGTCACAAATCGATAGATATATATATATATATATATATATATATATATATATAAGGCCCATTAAGGTTTCATAACTGTATATAAATTATCTATATCTATATAAATGGATGATATATAACATGTTTTAAATAACATTATTTAAAAAAAAAAATTTGATATATCAAAATATAAAGTTTTAAGTTTACAAATAATATATATATATATATATATATATAAGGTTTACAAATAATAAGAATTATATGAAATTGATTAAAAAAAAGAATCCTATGAATTAATATTATAAAGGAAAAGAAATTATAATTCACCCAATCTAAATTGTAATCTACCCTGTAGAGCACATCGATAGTGTTTGATATTGATAGACCTATAGACCAATGATGTTTTGATGTCATTTTCAATAATTAAAAAAAAAAAAAATTAAAACGTGTTTATTTTTTTGAGTTGACACTGATATCGGTTCAGGGTCAAAAATCTACCATGACCTAACAAGATCAATCGCTATAAGTATAGTCCGAATGGGAGACTTTAGATGAATGTGATACTCTAGATCCCATCACGGATGTTTTAGGGAGAAGTGCACAAGCACTTTTATGTTAAAAACTCAAATTAAATATTATCTAGTTGTTTATTAGTTTTAATAATTTTTTTAAGAAAATAAATGTTATATATTTTCATTGCATTAAAGTCTCAAACAAATCTTTGTAAAATTTCATGTTTGTTACTATTTTGAAATAATTTCGTAGTTTAATCGGTCATAAGTTGGAAAAAAGAAAAATCGTCTCAGTTTAAGATAATGAAAAATTGAGACCTATTAACTGAACAAGAATTCTCTGTTGAAAATTCTTACGATATGCTAATATAAATTTACAGAATCTGAACTCGAAACTGGTATGCAAACTACACATGGATAACCAACTTAAAAAAAAATTAGAACAGTTCAATCCTAAAAATGTATACATTCTAGTTGAGGAATCTCTATCTAGATCTACTATTATACCGATTCTACTTCTAATAACGAACCACGTCGTTTATGAAAAACACGAACAATCTAAAACTTATTCAGAGTAAAGTCGTACTCTTGGGATTGGCAAAGAAATGATCACGGTATACCATCTTCGAATTCTTACTTCTGCTTCCGATGAGGGTCTCTAGAATGGCAGGGGGGGCTCTGTATGTTGTTTGATGCATCCTCCTCGCGATAAGGTGTCCATCCAAAACCATCAGCTCCATCAATTTTTTGCAGCTCTACAGAATTCGGAAAATATAGAGATGTGCATTAACAGTAGGTTAACTTATAAAAGCTTGAAAGATGGATCAAGAGGTGAGAACATTCAATACTGAAAAAGTTCCGAGAAATCCTATAATCCCTTTTTCTCTTCCTTTTTAAACCTAAACCGAACATTTTCCCGCTCCTTTATAAATTAATTACGTTATAATAAAATTATACGGCCATCATTGCCACGTGCTTAATCACAGGTATTGCAGAGGAATAACTATATATTCACAAAGAGTAAGTAGGTTTACATAGTTCAACAGATAACTCCTGTCAGGAGAGTACGGCTCTTTTCCTAATTTTGTTTTTTCTTTTTACCTTCATATACGGTTTCCTAAGCCTAGCATATGTCAAAAATGTTAAGCAAAACATTTGTTTAAACATAGGGTTGCTGATGTGAAAGTCGAAACATTCAAGTTCGTTATATTTACAATAGATGCAAAGAAATACAATAGCATACCTGGGGGTTTAATACAACCATATGGTGGATAATCTCATCCTGAAAACATAATTTACAAAAATAAAAACAACGTGAGAAACATGTTTAAAAACCAAAAATGAGGACTAAACAAACCAAAAGTCACATAGGGTAGAAGCTTGTACCTCTAATATCCCGGGATTTTGCATAACAACACCAAGAAGACGACGTAAAAGTCCATTGTAGACGACATTGTTAGTAGTTCCATCTCCATTTATCCAGGGCAATATTGGCATATATAAGGCAGAAGAAGAGAATTTGTAGCTTTCATCGTTGTTATTTCCACCAGGCAAAGCGACACCACCTTTTGTACTGTCTTCATGCACATTGCTAGTTGAAGTTTCATTCAAGAGGTCAGCTTCAGCTTCAGGAAGATTAAGGATAGTAACTTGGTGCACATTATCGGCCTTCCTTTTCTTTTTATTCTGTGAGTTAGCACTACTAGCAATATTATGGTTTTCTGGCTGGAGCAAATTGCTTAAAACCTTATCCAATAACGATTTGTTACGATATTGGTGGAAACCATCCATGGAGGTCAAAAAGAACTTGGAGCGATATAAAGCATCCACAACACGAACAGAGTCATAAGCATTGACCTGTAGTCATAACCATCCATTAGAAGCACATGGAAGAACTGCCCAAATGTCACCCTTTCCCTCAACAATGTCAAGGCCCGGGCCAGTATATTTATTCTAGAAAAATTATCAATATTTTAAGAACAAATAATCTAGAATTGCCGAATTATGATAGAAACCAACCTTCAATGCTCGTCCAAATGCTTGGAGCACGTCAATGATACATTCAGGGATCTTTTCTCCTAGAAAGCAAATGGCAAATAATAATTACATTGGAAATGTGTACAAATTTTCTCTATCCTGAAACTAAGAGCAGAAGGCACATGTACGTGGATGTCCGGTGTCCACATGGTAAAAAGAAATCGAGTATATACCTGGCATATCAAGAACATTAGAAACTTCCTCCATGCTCAATCCCTGGTCACCAGCCTTCTGAATGGCAGCAAAAACAGTCTTAAAGACCTGAGGACTGAAAAAACTAACTTCTTTCTGGTCAGGAATCAACAAGTACTCAGCATAGGTTGTCTTGGCATCCCAAGGTGACTCACTAGAACTTCCTGCTATCGTAACAACACTCCCAACATCAAGAACTTCCTTCATACAGTCAGATTGACATGAACTACCGCCATTTCCCTCACCCAAAGTTGAGTTGAGTTCAGCATTCCCTTGATGTTCTGCGGTGCAAGTTTCCCCATCCTTGAACATCTCTACAGCATCAGCTGTCATAATAGTAGCACGATGTACAGATACCGTGATACCTGGAAAGCCTTTTTCTCGGCGAAAATTAAGTTCTCCTTCTGATAAGAATTTTAATTTCTTAGCCTTATCATTGTCACATAAATCATTGTCCACATTTTTACGTTTCAAACTTCTAAAGTCTACGGTCTCTCCAACACCTTCATCTGGCAAGCATGGCGAAATGGACAGTTCGCCAGAAGAAACTAGATAAAACAGATGCAAAATGTCCCCACACTGTAAATCTGCATCAAGATTAATCCCCTGTTCTATAAGATCATTTTTCCTTTCATGGAGCTGACTAGAAAAATTAGCAGCTCTCCTTCCGGTATCAATTGGAAAGGGATATTTTGAAATACTCTGCAAGAACAATTGAGAAAATACAAAAGGTGCTCCATTATCCCCATTTCATAATATCATGAAAAGAGTTGTGTTAGAAAAAAAGATTCATATCTATAAAACACATGTAGATATAAAATAGCAGCTAAAGACTAGACAAATGAGAAGAACACGTAAAGTTCGTATAGGTAGATTGAAATAAGTGCATCAAATCAAAGAAATGTAAAGATAATTGAGTGGTAGTTAGAGTGAATGTATGACTGAGTCAAACGATGATTCAACTAAGGTTTCTCAAGTTGACCCGAATTAGGTGGGTCTAGTCTGGTTCCAACACGAAGTTGGTCGTGGGCTTAGACGTTGTGCCTTAGGGCCATTTTTGACTACCACAGTTACTTGACATCTATAAATTGCTGAAAGAGGAAATAGATTTTAGGGGTGTTTAGGTTTTTAAAATTTTCTTGTAATTAATACATATTATTATATTTTCATTTATAATATATTAAATTAGGTAGTAAATTTATTTCCGTTTGTGATGTTTTCAATTTTCATTGTTCTCTTAATTTTTTTTTTTTTTTTGTTGGAAAAATTGATTATGTAATTGCTTTCCTAGTTCATTTTTATTTTTTCTATCTAAGGTCTTTGTAAGCCCTAATGGATAGTTAGTTGTTTATTGAATAAAAATTCAAAGATGTTTCTCTAGTTTATCCCACATTTTGATATTTTTACGAAAATAACTTCTTTTTTTTTTTTTTTTTTTTTCCATCTTTTGTGTTTTTTTTTCCTCTTTACTATTTTTACAAACCTTAAAACATCTTCCTTTTTTTTTTTTTTTTTCCTAAATATTTTAATACTTTTCTTGCTTGGGAAGTGATGGAGAATGATATATAACAAAAATGAAGACACAGAGACAAAATATTACAAAGCTTCACCAGGGAAGAGTTAAAATTCAAAATCAAAATCAAATTCAAAAATAATAAGGGTTCAAAATTTTTTTGTCACTATTTGGGCCTGACTTTGTAAGAAAGTCACCGGTTTAATAACTTAAGTTTAAAATGCACCTATTATGGTGAACGGACAAAAATACCCCCCACAGTAACCTTCTTCACCATTTTGTTTTTTTTTTCTTTCAAAATCCTCCATCAATGGACGACGGTGGACCACGACCAAACACAATAGCGACTTTTTTTATGTCCCAGCCTTTGTTAGTTACATCTGAGATACAAACCGTCTTATTAGTTGCTTTTTTCTTTTTCTTTTTTTCAATTTAAAACACTCTTTTGTAAACCTTAAACAGATTGTATAAAGAAAAAATAAATTATTAAAAAGGCTCGAAAAAGTCTTGGAAAAAGCTTAGAAAGGCTCGGACAGTTCATTAAAAGTTTCGGAGAAGAAATGAAAAGGCTTGGAGAAGTAATGAAAAGGCTCGGATAGTTCATTAAAAGGCTCGGATAAGAAATGAAAAGGCTCGAAGATTCAAAGTTAACAAAAAAAAATTGTTGAAAAGTCTCGGAAAAGAAATGAAAAGGCTCGGAGAAGTAATGAAATTAACAAAAAAAAAAAAATTTGTTGAAAAGGCTCGGAGAAGAAATGAAAAAGCTCGGAGAAGTAATGAAAAGGCTCGGACAGTTCATTAAAAGGCTCGGAGAAGTAATGAAATTAACAAAAAAAAAATTGTTGAAAAGTCTCGGAGAAGAAATGAAAAGGCTCGGAGAAGTAATGAAAAGGCTCGGACAGTTCATTAAAAGGCTCGGAGAAGTAATGAAATTAACAAAAAAAAAAATTGTTGAAAAGTCTTGGAGAAGAAATGAAAAGGCTCGGACAATTCATTAAAAGACTCGGAGAAGTAATGAAAAGACTCGGACAGTTCATTAAAAGGCTCGGAGAAGTAATGAAATTAACAAAAAAAAAATTGTTGAAAAGTCTTGGAGAAAAAATGAAAAGGCTCGGACAATTCATGAAAAGGCTCGGAGAAGTAATGAAAAGGCTCGGACAGTTCATTAAAAGGCTCGGAGAAGTAATGAAATTAACAAAAAAAAAATTGTTGAAAAGTCTCGGAGAAGAAATGAAAAGGCTCGGAGAAGAAATGAAAAGGCTCGGAGAAGAAATGAAAAGGCTCGGAGAAGTAATGAAAAGGCTCGGACTCGCTCGGAGGCTCGGACAATTCATTAAAAGGCTCGAAGAAGTAATGAAAAGGCTCGGAGAAGAAATGAAAAGGCTCGGACAGTTCATTATTACTTCTCCGAGCCTTTTAATGAACTGTCCGAGCCTTTTCATTTCTTCTCCGAGCCTTTTCATTACTTCTTCGAGCCTTTTAATGAATTGTCCGAGCCTTTTTCATTTCTTCTCCCAGACTTTTCAATTAGATTCAAAATTCATATAACCAGAGAAAGACTTACAAAAGACTTAGATAACAAATGAAAAGGAACTCGGTTAGGGTTTCGACCACAGCGAGCTCAGCGGGGAGCTCGACCCCCGAATGCGTCTGCGTAGCACTATAAAATTAATTATCCAAAGGAGATGAATTGATAATGTTATGGTGTTCAACCTTCATCCTCCATTGAAGGTTTGTTACAGAGGAATATGAAAAGAAAAAATCTCAGAAAACTTTAAAGTAAGAAAGAGAATGTGTAAAATAAGGGCATTTTGGGAAATCATTTACTTTAATGTCTTTTAAACTTACGTTATTAAACCGGTCACTTTGTCACCAAGTGAGTTGAAAAAGGTGATATTTTTCAAAATCAAATTCAAAAATAATAATGGGTAATATTATACTAAAATGAAGTGTTTTTAGAAAATTTATATAATTTTTTAAATATGGTGCTTTTAGAATAGGAGTGCTAAAAAACAAAATGGATAATTTTGGAATAAAAAAAAGTGTATTTATAATTTTTTTTTTATTTAAATTTTTAGAGAAACAAAAATCGATAGCAAGAAGAATCTCTCTTTATTTAATAATTAAAATGACTATAAAGGACAAATATTAACTTAATTAAAAATAAATCAAAATACTTACCCCATCATCTATTGCACCAACAAACTGAATTCCTCGATTGCAAATTCTCTCAGGCTTATCTCGATTGCAAAAACAATACTCCACAGTCATCATAAATTTCACACGAATCACATAATTAATAGGAGATCGGAAGATTTATGTATAAGAAACATGTACATGGATCACATTTGAGAATTAAGAGAAGTCAATTGAGAGCTTCAAAATTGAAGTGCTCGCCAATCCTGAATTTATATGTTAAGTTTACCAATATTAAGGTGTTCTTCATTGAGTTAATGACTTGAATGATTGCTTTCACGTAATTTTTTTTTTTTTTTTATTTATTTTTTTTTTTGTCTGGGGTTTGTGTTTAATTTTCTTGTGACATTGATATAAAATTTTAACTAAAACATTGAAGAAGCAATCTGTAAACCAAAAACAACAAGAAACAGAAGCACACCATAACAAACAGGCACACAGAAGCAATCTAAAATGAGGAGATTATTGTCATTTAATTGGGTGCTTATATCAACGGTTTAATTTAAAGTTTTTAATGGTGGGTGTACTTATAAATTAGGTTGCCAGGTAAATAATATTTTTGAGTAGCAATATCTGTATCCTATTAAAAATTTGATCCGATGACTCGAATTTAAGGATTAGACTCTGTTGTGACAGGGATGGTGTTTGATTATACCTCTGATTCAAAAAATTGCAGATTTTGAAAGATGGCGTGAAATTGAAGATGGTTATTAATTATTATTATTTTTTTTTTCATTTATTTATATGCTTTCAAAGCAACGTTATTGATCCAAATAATAGGTTACAACTTACAAGCATATTGATCTTTATTTGTATAAAAAACAAATGTCATTTCACTCCCTATAGATTGTTAGAAATAGCCAAAATGATTGAACAGATATGATCGAATTCCACATTGCCCTTCTTGACTGATGGATCAATTGCGAGTTTTGCGGTTTCATCACTGCAATCTCCAGCTTCAGTCATGGCAGCTGATGCTTTTGTATTCATACTAAAGTAGTCACCTTGATTGAACTTGGTTTCAGCGTCCTTGAGGTCGCCGATGGCATCATTATACTGTTCGGAGCAGGTTTTGTAGATCTCCTTAAGTTTAGGGTCGGTAGTTTTGGGGATCAACGAATTGATTTGACCGAAAGTTTTCACGGCACTTGAATGTGCCAAGTCAAGGGTGATTTGTCCGAGGCCTTTAAGATTTGTCGTGGCTGCTCCCGGAGTAGATTCAAGAAGCTCAATGCAGGAAGAAGGAACCTTAGTCTTGGCACATATGTCATTGATAATTTTACTTGAAGCATTTGATGGTGTGATGAACAAAAGCACACCTAGAATTGAAACCTGAAAGAAATAGCTTTTGAAAGACACCATTTTTGTTGTTTTCTTTTTCTTCCTTTTGAATTTCTCTCTTTTGAGTATTGTTGGTATTTCATGTATGGAAGGAGGGAGAGAGACTTTTATATAGATATCTGATTTGTAAGTGAAACCAAAATTATCAAAATTTGATTGAGAATGGGTCAACTTTGTTGTTTATTTTTAGATGCAAAATTTGCCTTTATTAAGAAATTAGTTATGAAATTGTAAATTTATCATCTATAAATAGTTAAAAAAAAAAATTGGAATTTATGCTATTGATTTTGCATTTCTAAATATAGTAATTAATGAAAAGAAAATTAATATATTTCTTGGCACATGTTGAACCCGTCAATATTGTTGGCTTTTATTCAAAAGTCTTAGCTGCCGTTTGGAACCATTTTTATAAATGATTTTCTGTTTTTAAAAATAAAAAAAAAATTTAATCTTGTTCGTTTATACGTTTTACAAAACTGTTTTTGAAATTTTTTTTTTTTTTTGAAATGATTAAAAAGTTAAAAACAACTTTTTATTGTATTTTTTACCATTTTAAAAAACATCGTTTCAAAACAAATCACAACTTTTCCCACCATATAACTATTTTATCTATTTTAAAAACACTTACATAGTTTTCCGTTTTAGAAAATTACTTTAAAAAACATTACAAAACATATTATATTTTTAAAAATATTATTTTTTAAATATAATTTCCATTTTAAAAAATAGTTTTCAAAAATACTATTTTAAAAACAATTTCAAACGCGTCCATAGTTTTTTGAAGCAAAAGGAAAGTTTATAGGAGACACACATGTTAGGTCACTTGGTTTCCATTCGACAAATATTATCTATAATTGTTATTTTTAGTTTTTAGAAAGAATACTTAAATAGCATAATATTTTTGAAATTTGTGTCTTATAGAAAAGAATGCATAATAATTGATGGCATTGAAGTTGCTGTTACTATCTTGAAACTTTTCTTAATCTTATTAAGTAAATAAAGACTGTCTAGGATTAAAGTCGGGTCCAAGTTGATTTTTGAAATAATTTATGAGGTGTGAAGCATTGTTGTTTTTTCCATTAACAATGAAATAATATTAAAACGTATACATAACTTCGTCAAGTACTGCAAAATAGATACATTATCAAAAAAAAAAAAATTCTTTCTTGTTGTATTAGAATTGGTTTAATGGTAAGCATCTCACACCTACATCTAAGAGGTTGTGCGTTAGAGTCATACTCTCTCTCCTAATTCCAAAATATTGTAATATTTAAAATAAAAACATTTCAAGTTCATAATAATGAGCCTTTGTTCTGGTATACAAATATCATCCTGATCAAATTATTTTGATGGTGTAATTTATGCTTAAGCTTAGCTTAAACACAACCACCTAATCTCTCTTTTATTATTTGGAAGTAAACAGCTCATTGCCTAGAGTAATTGTAGCAGCAGTACTGCCCTCACCCATGAAAGGAGACCAAATTAAAGATGGATATGGTCATGACTGAGCTTGAAAGAATAGTAGTAGTGCCATTTCTTTCTCTTGAATTCTTTCAAGCTAAGTCATAATTCACAATCATATATACATCTTTCAGAAGAAAAAAAGATGGATATGATTGTGAATTATGACTGAGCTTGAAAGAATTCATGAGAAAGAAATGACACTGCTATCTTTCAAGCTCAGTGATCATGACCATGTCCATCTTTGGTCTCCTTTCATGGGTGAGGGCACTGCTGCTACAATTAATCTAGGCAATGAGCTGTTTACTTCCAAATAACAAAAGACATATTTGTGGTTGTACGTTGTTACCATACATTGTAGAGTCGGCCGATCAAATCTCTGATTTCTTCAACCTTGTTTTATCCTTTTCCCTTTAGAAGCATCAGGTCAACTATTTCATCTTTATTTGTATAAAAAATAAGGAACGTGTTAAACAAAAAAGCAAGCAAGCATATTGATCTTTATTTGTATAAAAAAACAAATGTCATTTCACTCCCTATAGATTGTTAGAAATAGCCAAAATGATTGAACAGATATGATCCAAGTCTAGATTGCCCTTCTTGATTGATGGGTCAACTGTCTGTTTCGTGGTTTCATCATCGCAATCTCCAGCTTCAGTCATGGCAGCTGATGCTTTTGTATTCCTACCATCATAGTCGCCTTGATTAAAGTAGGTTTCAGCATCCTTGAGGTCGCCAATGGCATCATCATACTGTTCGTAGCAGGTTTTGTAGATCTCCTTAAGTTTAGGGTCGATCGTTTTGGGGATCAACGAATTGATTTGGCCGAGAGTTTTCGTGGCATTCAAACGTGCCAAGTTGAGGGTGATTTTTCCGAGGCCTTTAAGATCTGCAGCGGCTGCTCCCGGAGTAGATTCAAGAAGCTCAAGGCAGTAAGAAGGAACCCTGGTCTTGGCACATATGTCATTGATAATTTTACTTGAAGCTTTAGCATTTGATGATGGTGTCATGAACAAAATCACCCCTAGAATTGAAACCTGAAACAAGTAACTTTTGAAAGGCACCATTTTGCTGTTTTCTTTTCTTCCTTCTGAATTTCTCTCTTTTGAGTATTGTTGGTATTGCATGTATGGTGGGAGATAGAGATTATATATATATCTGATTTGTTACCGAAACCAAATTATGAAAATATGGCTGAGATACAAAATATGCCTTTATTAAAAAAATAAGTTATGAACTTGTAAATTTATCATCTATAAATAGTTAAAATTTTGGAATTTATGCCATTAATTATGCAATTTTAAATGTAGTGATTAAAGAAAAGAAAAATAACTCAAGGTATAGGTCATAGGTGTGATTTGTGAGGGGCAAACCAACGAGTCAAGAGTGAGTTCTCTTCAAACAACCAATTGAACAAATCGATTGTAAACACTTGTTTTCGGAAGCAAATGGAAAATTTCTAGGAGACCCTCATGTTAGATCACTTGTTTTCCATTCAACACTATTAACTATAAGACGAAATAAGACTAAATATATAGCACTCTTTAAAGAGTGTTTTGTGGGCTTAGCACTAAATTAATTAATAAGTTGAGTTTTACGAGCATCAACTATTTAAACGGATAAAAATGCTCCCTACAAGCAAGTCCCTATGCATATAAGCAATAAAAAGCAACCAAATTTTACATCTGCTAAGCAAGAAGAAAAATGTATTAATTAACACGATATTAGAACAGCAATGTTATATAAGTTGGTTCAAACAAATAAGAACAAGATCAGTATCAATAAAATAGTTGGTGAAACAGTCACAACATAATAATAATCAAGATCAATTAGAGTAATGATATTGAGATTATAATTTGACTTATTCTATTAAATTGAACATATATGCCTCAAGTTTTCATAAATCGTATAGTTCTCAAGAGATTCAAATTATAATATCCCATATTTGGCTATTCAATTGTAATTACAAAAAATTCTGCTCATATATCAAAATCAATTAGTCTCAAATGCTAACAAACAATCTAAACTGATTTTAACTAAATATTAGTCGTAAAAGATACATAAAGGTCAAGCTACTCTATATGTAGCTTGCTCCTCATACAATTTATAAGGTTGGTTTTAATTTCTAATTCTAAACTCTTTGAAAATAAAAAACCCACATTCATGATCACCATACAAAAGACTTATTGACCTTGTTATGTACTACGAAGGCAAATTGTCTTTCATGTAATTCAGGAGTTTTAAAATTTTTACTTGATTGGAAAAACGTATTTTTGGTTAGTATCGGTAGAACCTGTTAGTAAACAAAGAAAGCTAAAATGCTAAATGAGATAATTTGATGTAAATTTGGTTTGAGAAAAACCGAAATACCTGGCTTCCACATATCTTCCTTGAAATCATATCGTAGATCTTTGGAAGCTCATACAAGTTGGAGACCCAACGTGAACTGGAATAGATTTTTCGGTGGCTTAGAACGATCAGATTCTTCTGATTCATTGGACTTGAAATTCAAGTAACGAGTGGAAGAAATTCAAAGTTTTATATACTTCGTGTTTAGTCCACCAGTGACTGATCAAAAGATAAAACATTTATGTTTTATTTGAAGTATATATGTGATAAATTTTATATATTTATCTCCTTTATTATTTGATTTAAATAGAAACAAATACAATTTCCCTTTTTTCTTTTTAGTATCAAATGTTTAAGTTCGTTCAATTTGAACTTTTAAAACGGGATGTGTGTGTACGCATGAAAACTATAAGGAGTAGGAATTCTGCACATTTATTATTCGTGTGATATTTGATTTCACTACAATATGGAACATATTTGATATTACATAACAATGTGGAATCGATTCTTAAGTTTTTTTTTTTTTTTTTTTTCATACAGAATTCGATTCCACAACTTTAATTTATGGAATACATTACGTAACGTTGTGTTATCAATTCCTAAAAAAAATTAAAAAATAAAACATACGACACCTTACACTTAATCAGCATTTTTTCTGTAAACAAGCCTATATTCTTGGAGTTTGAGTTTGGACATAAGAAGAAAAAAATAATAAAAAAGAAAAACAATCTTTGTTTCTTCGATGTATTGATTGAACAAAAGCATGAAATATTCTATATTTTAATTTATACTCATGTTTAGACGCTCTAAACATGAGTATAAAATGTAGAATATTTCATGCAATGAATATTTTATATATTTTCTATTTAAAATAATATATGATGAATATTCCATGTTATTTTAAATAGAAAATACAAAAAATTGAAAAAAGCCCGGTACCAATTAGAAAATGGTGATCGTATCTAAAAGAGGTCAACCGACAACTATATATATATATATATATATTTATCTCTGTATCTGGTTTCATCCTCGTCAGGCATATCATCAGTTTGAAAATCCAAGATGATGTCCACCAGTTTATGAAGGGGAGCATCAAATCCTGTATGTAGCACTGGTGAGACAATCCATGTTAACAGTATATAATAAGTACTCTAATAGCAAAACAATGTTGCTATAACAGAAAAAGACCCAAAATAAATATTTTGGGAATGAATGATTATATTAGTTTTAATTTACAAATTTCACAATTTTTCTTTTTATTGAATTTCAAACTCTTGTGTATGCTCTAGTTTGTTATTGTTATTTTTTAAAAATTCATTATCTACGGGTTATTCTTTATTTAGAACATTTCTTTTAAACCGATTGATTTAGTGATTAATGTCACATGTGCGGATTCACGATCAATTCGGAATAACTGTGCATGTTTTAATGTTTATGTTTGTAATTATTGTTTTTAAGATGTTTTTAAAAATTCATTATTGACCGTTTTTAAAACAATTTGTCTTAACCTAGTTGCTTTAGTAATTTAGGTCACGTATGCAGTCTCTTAATTTGTAAAATAAGAACTCTCGCGGTATGTTTATGTCTGTCATTTTTTTTTTAAGACTAATTACAAAATCGCTTTATTCTTTATTTAGAACATTTTATCTTAAACTAGTTGCTTTAGTAATTGAGGTCACTTGTGCTCTCGATTTGGAATAATAAGAAGTCCTTGATCATGTTTGATGAGCGTTTCACACAGAGCAAGCCCAGCTTGTGGAGCTACACTGTTGCATACAGAATCATTCCTCAATCTTAACTGAAATCCATCATCTTGGGTCTTGGCTGAATTTATACCTCTGACAAGCAATTGCAAATGTTGAAAGAGTGTGAAAATCTTGAAGATGGTTTTTTTTTTTAAATTTTTTTTATGTATTTATATGCTTTCAAAGCAACTTTATTGTTATGAATAATAGGTTACATGCATATTGATCATTACAATAATACTTGAATTCCAAAATGATGTGCTTGAGTTTGTCAATTGTGTGCAAAAAGTCTGCTTTTTCTTCTTAGTTTGGGAATTTGTATGCAGCTAAGAGTAATATTTTCCATGAATTGTTAGACAAATCAAATCGTCTAGAGGTTACTGTTTTTTTGAAGAACACGACAGGTTTGGAAGATTGGTTTGCAAATCTCATGTGACAAAAAGATGGAATCTTTTGATGATTGATGATCTTTGGTAGAAATGTATCGAGTCCACATAGTTTTCAAGGAGGGAATTTTTATAGTTTCTATGATTCACTAGCATTCAACTATATATTGATAGAAAGAAGTGTTTTTTTATCTAAAAATTTTCATCCCTAGTAAAATTTACCAAATATTTGGTTCATTTTGTGTTAGATTTGACTTTGGAAAACAGTCGAAGGAATATCAATAGTTAATAAAATCACTTTTCTTCTGGGAATTCGTTAACTTATTGTTTAGACTATGACGATAGAAGGTGAAAATATAATGTTTTGACATATCATTTGAACTGAAATTTTCGATATTCAACTTCCGTATTACACCTTTTAGGGGATTTCATATTCAAATCTTGATACCTGATGATTCTTTGTTGAGAAGTGCTGCTTACAATGCTGTTTATCAAATAATTCTCTCACAACAGTCTACACAAGAAACTTTTTTTAAGGGAATTTTGATGATGGAAATAATAATTTAGGGTCTACTCCTGATTTTATGAAGCTTGACATTTTTCTTTATCATTTTTATAACGTGTTGCAACAGGGGCAAGGATGTGAGCATTGAGAACCTGCATCAAGGTTTCACTCATATCTTTGAATCTACCTTCGAGAGTATGGAAGGTGTTGCGGAGTACATAGCTCATCCTGCCCATGTTGAATCCGCGAACTTATTGCTGTATCACTTGGACAAAGTTCTTATTTTCGACTACAAGCCTACTACTCTGCGTTGATGAATTGGTAATCCAGTTGATCAATATTGTTGTCGCTATCTATGAATGTTGGGTCTATTATCTTAAACAACATTTGGATAACTCATCTATGTGTAGTAACATTGACAGTGTTGAAATCCTGTGTGTGTTTTTATGTATTGTATCCTAATAATAATGGCATGTTGAGTATTCTCATAATTGCAAATTATTTGCGTCCTCTTCAATTTCTTTTTCTGTATCCTTATTGATATTGAAATTTCTGCTGTTTGATTATAATTGAACTCAGTGGTAGACTAATGTTTGATTATGTTTATATAGGATTCATATGATAGATATACATCTGCTATTGTTATTCCGGCCTATTGTTGCTTGTTTGCATAGCCAAAACGGCAGCTCCAATCGTCAACAAGAAAACGGCGTAGTAGAGCTCTTTTCACGGCGGTGGTAGTTTGACTCCTTATATATCATAAAGCTTTGGACTGAATTCTGGCTTTCAAGACAGGGAGCTTTGTCAGCTTATTTTTAGCAGAGCTTTGGCACACAATATCTTTTGGAAAATCTTAGAGAGTTCAGAATCCTTCTCCAGTGAGAAAGAGGTCCTATTTATAGATTCTTTCACGGGGCTGATACTTGAGGATCATGGAGAATCCAATCCCCGAAATCTTGGTCAAATTTGGTGGGACCGGGTGATTTTTGACTCATTCAAACGGCTTCAGTTATTCTCAGATAATTGAGTGGTAGTTAGAGTGAATGTATGACTGAGTCAAACTAGGATTCAACTAAGGTTTCTCGAGTTGACCCGAATTAGGTGGGTCTAATCTGGTTCCAACACGAAGTTGGTCGTGGGCTTAGACGTTGTGCCTTAGGGCCATTTTTTACTACCACAGTTACTTGGCATCTATAAATTGCTGAAAGAGGAAATAAATTTTAGGGGTGTGTAGGTTTTTAAAATTTTCTTGTAATTAATACATATTATTATATTTCCATTTATTATATATTAAATTAGGTAGTAAATTTATTTCCGTTTGTGATGTTTTCAATTTTCATTGTTCTCTTAATTTTTTATTTTTTTTGTTGGAAAAATTGATTATGTAATTGCTTTCCTAGTTCATTTTTATTTTTTCTATCTAAGGTCTTTGTAAGCCCTAATGGCTAGTTAGTTGTTTATTGAATAAAAATTTAAAGATGTTTCTCTAGTTTATCCCACATTTCGATATTTTTACGAAAATAACTTCTTCTTTTTTATTTTTTCCTTCTTTTGTGTTTTTTTTTCCTCTTTACTATTTTTACAAACCTTAAAACATCTTCCTTTTTTTTTTTTTCTGAATATTTTAATACTTTTCTTGCTTGGGAAGTGATGGAGAATGATACATAACAAAAATGAAGACAAGGAGAGAAAATATTACAAAGCTTCACCAAGGAAGAGTTAAAATTCAAATTCAAAAATAATAATGGGTAATATTATAATAAAATGAAGTGTTTTTAGAAAATTTATATATTTTTTTAAATATGGTGCTTTTAGAATAGGAGTGCTAAAAAATAAAATGGATAATTTTGGAATAAAAAAAAGTGTATTTATAATTTTTTTTTTTATTTAAATTTTTAGAGAAACAAAAATCGATAGCAAGAAGAATCTCTCTTTATTTAATAATTAAAATGACTATAAAGGACAAATATTAACTTAATTAAAAATAAATCAAAATACTTACCCCATCATCTACTGCACCAACAAACTGAATTCCTCGATTGCAAATTCTCTCAGGCTTATCTCCATTGCAAAAACAATACTCCACAATCATCATAAATTTCACACGAACCACATAATTAATAGGAGATCGGAAGATTTATGTATAAGAAACATGTACATGGATCACATTTGAGAATTAAGAGAAGTCAATTGACAGCTTCAAAATTGAAGTGCTCGCCAATCCTGAATTTATATGTTAAGTTTACCAATATTAAGGTGTTCTTCATTGAGTTAATGACTTGAATGATTGCTTTCACGTAATTTTTTTTTTTTTTTTTTCTGGGGTTTGTGTTTAATTTTCTTGTGACATTGACATAAAATTTTAACTAAAACATTGAAGAAGCAATCTACCAAAAACAACAAGAAACAGAAGCACACCATAACAAACATGCACACAGAAGCAATCTAAAATGAGGAGATTATTGTCATTTAATTGGGTGCTTATATCAACGGTTTAATTTAAAAATTTTAATGGTGGGTGTACTTGTAAATTAGGTCGCCAGGTAAATAATATTTTTGAGTGGCAATATCTGTATCCTATTAAAAATTTGATCCGATGACTCGAATTTAAGGATTAGACTCTGTTGTGACAGGGATGGTGTTTGATTATACCTCTGATTCAAATAATTGCAGATTTTGAAAGAGTGCGTGAAATTCTTAAAGATGGTTATTAATTATTATTATTATTTTTTTCATTTATTTATATGCTTTCAAAGCAACGTTATTGATCCAAATAATAGGTTACAACTTACAAGCATATTGATCTTTATTTGTATAAAAAACAAACGTCATTTCACTCCCTATAGATTGTTAGAAATAGCCAAAATGATTGAACAGATATGATCGAATTCCACATTGCCCTTCTTGACTGATGGATCAATTGCGAGTTTTGCGGTTTCATCACTGCAATCTCCAGCTTCAGTCATGGCAGCTGATGCTTTTGTATTCATACTAAAGTAGTCACCTTGATTGAACTTGGTTTCAGCGTCCTTGAGGTCGCCGATGGCATCATTATACTGTTCGGAGCAGGTTTTGTAGATCTCCTTAAGTTTAGGGTCGGTAGTTTTGGGGATCAACGAATTGATTTGACCGAAAGTTTTCACGGCACTTGAATGTGCCAAGTCAAGGGTGATTTGTCCGAGGCCTTTAAGATTTGTCGTGGCTGCTCCCGGAGTAGATTCAAGAAGCTCAATGCAGGAAGAAGGAACCTTAGTCTTGGCACATATGTCATTGATAATTTTACTTGAAGCATTTGATGGTGTGATGAACAAAAGCACACCTAGAATTGAAACCTGAAAGAAATAGCTTTTGAAAGACACCATTTTTGTTGTTTTCTTTTTCTTCCTTTTGAATTTCTCTCTTTTGAGTATTGTTGGTATTTCATGTATGGAAGGAGGGAGAGAGACTTTTATATAGATATCTGATTTGTAACTGAAACCAAAATTATCAAATTTTGATTGAGAATGGGTCAACTTTGATGTTTATTTTTAGATGCAAAATTTGCCTTTATTAAGAAATTAGTTATGAAATTGTAAATTTATCATCTATAAATAGTTAAAAAAAAATTGGAATTTATGCTATTGATTTTGCATTTCTAAATATAGTAATTAATGAAAGGAAAATTAATATATTTCTTGGCACATGTTGAACCAGTCAATATTGTTGGCTTTTATTCAAAAGTCTTAGCTGCCGTTTGGAACCATTTTTACGAATGATTTTCTATTTTTAAAAATAAAAAACAACTTTAATCTTGTTTGTTTATACGTTTTACAAAACTGTTTTTGAAAAAAAAAAAATTTTGAAATGACTAAAAAGTTAAAAACAATTTTTTATTGTTTTTTTTTTTTACCATTTTAAAAAACATTACAATTAGGTGCAACAAATGTAACCAACAAGTGCACAATATGAGCATTTGTGACAAAAGAGCTGGCTCTGAACCGGTTGCAAGGATTGAAGCTACTTAACCAAGCCAATGCACCACTCAAACTGAAACTGCAGCAATATATAGCAATTCAAAGAGGAAAAGGACACAGACCAATGCTTAGACTAAGGGTTGTTTACTTGGTAATTTTGTTATGAATGCCTGGTTTTGTAGTTTTTTGGAATTTTATTGTGAACAAATATGCAGCTTTTGATGTGTTTGGTAGTGTGATGTGTTTGTGTTTAATGGTAATGTTTGGTACTGCAACTCTTGATGTGTTTGGTACTGTATTGTACAAGAGACAACCCTGTTTAAGATAGGTTGAATGTAACTTTTTGATGTGTTTAATGTCAATGTGCTTTCTAAATGGTCTGAGAAGATGTTTTTGATGCTTTATTGTACTCAATGTGTTTGGCATTGTAATGTAGTTTACCTCAAGGTGAATCAATGCTTTGAAACAAGAAATTCACAATAGCATCAAGAAAAAGATCTTTCATTACTTGAACATACAACTACAACAATTTGTTACATTGTTAAACCAACACACTTGTGAAAAAGTTAAACATTTTCCACAAATTGTTTGGCAACACAAAACAAAAACACATCTGCTAAAACCAAAACACCAAAGCAATTTCTTCTTCTATGGTCATTTTCTGGGTTTCTTTTCTTTCCTGATACAGATCTACATTATTCATCTTCACTATTCATCTTCACTAATTGCACTAGTATAGCTTCTATGAATGCCTTCAAAATGATTGACTTCTGCCAAACTCATCTCCAGCTCCCCTATTCTTCCAAGCAATCCAGGAATAATCTTATTGGACATTGCATAAATTGGAGGGTCATACCATCTGAAGAATCCGCAATTAACATCACCCTATCAAGCACAATTTTATTTTTTTGAAA
Source organism: Acer negundo (assembly GCA_035582765.1). Classification (NCBI taxonomy): domain Eukaryota; kingdom Viridiplantae; phylum Streptophyta; class Magnoliopsida; order Sapindales; family Sapindaceae; genus Acer; species Acer negundo. The sequence goes on along the minus strand of CM069233.1, from coordinate 44,564,247 downwards.
TTATTGATTTCAATCTTTCAGAATATAAGGAAGAATAGCAACACATGTTGGCTCAAACCTGAAACTTGGAGCAACCCCAGAAACATCTTCCTGGGTTTGAATTTGTCCAAGATATGGATCGCTTAGCTCTGCTTCCACAAAAAAAATAGTTTGGAACAAATTCCCCAAAATCCAAGCCATCACTCATGTTTGCTTGGGAAACACAAACAAGACGTTGATGGAGGAAACTTCTCTGTGTTTTTCATTTGTCTCATTTAGAGAGACATAAAAGCTGAAATTATTTTTATTTCAATTTTACCCTTTTAACAAACACACGTGAAAATCACGCGACGAGCACAAGGTGACAGAACCGCCAATTAAAGAGAGTCTAGGGGTAAATTGTCCCAAAAAAAAAAGGGTGAATGGACAACTTGTAAATTCGCTAAGAGTTCAAGCGGCACTGGTGCTATTAACCCTTATTTTTTTAAGGGCAAATTGCGAAAACCTTGCCTAATATAAGACCTAGGAAACTTTTGCTCAAAATTGCACGACCGTTAGTTGAAGTGGGTGGATGTTAGGAGTTAACGGTGGAAGGGTAAAATGGACATTTATGAATGTCAATTTTTTTATAAAAAAAAAAATAATGTATTAACAATGGTGAAAAATATAAAACATATTATTCAAATAATAAAATATTGAAAAAATTAATGCCCCTGACATAACATCCAAGATATATTTATTTGTTATTAACTAAATCAATTAATTAATCATTTTTTAAAATAATTGTTGGTTTTAGATATTGTGATGGCTTCTTTATGTGAACAAAACACTATTCTTCAATTGTAATATGTAATTGGTTAGGTTGAGTCATAGTGGTATGTCAGGAAGATTCAATTGGACTAGAGTATTATGTCAAGCAACGAAGATTCTTTGTAGTATTTGACGACACGTCTCTGCGGTGTCGGTCAAAAGATGAACAATTAAGTTCGACCTTGTTAGCGCGCGAATCACAAAGACTAGCACAGCGGCAAGTGAGGGTATCATTCCGCAGGTGGTGGAATCCGTCGACCGTTACTGGTTCTAGCTATTATTACAACACGCCGAACGGACTCGTGTGTTGCGTGTGTGGAAAATGTAAATAATAATATAAATATATAAAGTACATAAACTAATATTTACATGATAGGATGAAATGGAGAGATGACATGAAATGTGGTTACAATAAGGAAACGATTCAACCGTAACAATCCTCCTAATTACGTGCTAGACCCACTTAGTCCCTCAATGTGCAAGTATATAATATACTTGTGTCCCCTTAACTGATCTCTAATCTCTCTAGAGTCTTAGAAATCACATCCACACAAACATATGGATTCATTAAGTACCGTGGGACACAAATAAGAGCCATGTATGTCGGCCTAGTAATCTCTCAACTTTCTGATCAAATACATTGGTTATTTCATTGGACATGTAATGCGCAACCGCGTGGGTCATACTACAACCAATAATTCATCCACGAGGCTAACCAAATACGGGATGACAACTAAGTGAAAGCATTAAGAATACGAGATACCCATATAACACGTATATTATATGCTCGTATTCCTTTAATTAATCTCTACCCTCTCTCGAGCGACATAGAGATTACATCCGTGCATAAATGCTTGGATTCATTAAGAATCGTGGGACAAACACACGAGCTCTACCTGCCAACCTAGTGATCTTTCATCTTTCTGGTCAAATGTAGAGGATATCACGCTGAGCATGTCAATGTGACACCACGCGATATATAACACACAACCTAAATATCATTCAGAATGTGGCTAACCAAGTGAAAGCATTAAGCAATGAAATACCCCTATAACTACACGAGCACAAGAGGAATTCAATGGCCATTACTCTAGATACGGATTCGATTTTATCAATCTCCCTATGATGGCTAAAAATGGGAAACAAGTTTACCATACAAACATGCGCAATAAGTTGATTGTTTTACATTAAGAACATTCATTCTAGATAAAGGGTTCATTCTCTTGATTTGAGAATTCTTCCTAAATCAATTTATTACTCAATCCGGTCAAGGATGGATAATTGTGCCTTAAATAAGACCCATGAAGCACAAGAATAAGAACCAAGGCCAATTTAGCACCTAAATGTATGAACTAAGCATTTTTTACTCTTTGGAATCCCTAACACTCAGTTTACTCTAAACATGGTAATTTGGTCATCCATCAACATACAAACAATTATGGGATGCTAAATTACATTACTCCTAATTTAATTTACTCTACTCCTAATCTCATTCAAGCATATATGTCAATTTGGACCTCCACACACATAGATTTTGCAATTAAAGCTTAAATCATGAAATTAACAAAGAGTAGAACAAAACCCAACCAAATTTAAGCACAAACAATATATATAACACAAGTGTAGGTTTACAAAATTTCCCAAATCGGGGTTACACATCAAAGAAACAAGAAATTACAAAGAAATGAGTAAATTAGAACAAACCCTTGAAAACAATCCTCCAAAGTTGCTCCATAGCTTTCCTAGCTCAAAAGTGGCTCCTAATTCCTTGCAATTTACTCTAAGATGGATGGAGAAGTGTATTTGGGGCTTGTAGAGGTGTATTGTTGGCTCCCATGGAGGAAGAACCTCCATGGGAGCGTGGGTCTCTCAAGGATTGGGTGAAGAAAAAGAAAGAAAATGGAAGAGAGAAGAGGATTGGGTGTGAGAAAGGAGAGAAATGTGAAGAAGGGATTTTGAAGATTCTAGGGATTTTGATTTAATGAAGCCCACTTTAAAATATTTGGTAAAGTGCTTTATATAGGTAGGTCAAAGTGGGTAAAGAAAGGTAGGTCAAAGTTGGTCCAAAAAAGGTGAAAAGTTGGCGATGGGTTTTAGCTCGTCACACTACCAAAACTCGAGGTTTGCATTTTGGTCTTTCGCGGTACGTCTTACGACACCAATCGCGAGAGTTGGCAGTGTTGCTATGTTGATTTTCACAGTTGGATATAGTACGCAATTTTACCTCTCGCGGTACACTGACGAAATCTGGAAATCTTCAATGAAAATTATTTCGTCTTTTCACACTGCGTTTTGACTCGGAAACACCCCGTTTCCACACAATGATTTTCCAATATAAAATGAACCTACACAAGGCTCACAAAACATATTATATTCACAAAAACGCTTGAAAACAAGAACAAATGACAAGAAATGGGGACCTCAAAAGGTGTTTAAATCGTTCCGATCAGTATTCGTAAAATATATGTAATTCTTCGATTCAATTCATGGCTCACAAGGTTTAATTATCAACCGGCTAGTATAGGACTTAGGAAAGTGATCTAAAGTAAGATTTATTATAACATACCTATTCTTATATGAATTCTATATTTCTATTAAAGGAAGAATTGTAAATAAGTCCCCTAACTTTTGATTAAATGACAAATCAAACCATCTACCATTAGTTGACGTTGATTTTAATTTAATAGTATGAATATGATTATTTAAGTTATTTTTTCTATAATTAAACTAAACAAAAACGATGAAAAAAATATACTGAAAATGTTTTAGAAAATAAAAAATTAATTGTTTTTAATAAAATTTTAAATATTTAAAATATACTATAATTCCTTCAACAACAAAAAAAAAATACTATAACAAGACAGTAAAATCATTAAAAAAAATTAAATTCAAATAAAATTATTTTAAAATATAGAAAATATATGAATGAGATACTTAAAGACACGTATCCATCTTAGTAATGTGTATGCCTTCTCTATAATTTTTGTTTTTTTATTTCAAATATTATTTGTTTTATTTATTTAGTTGAATAGTTATCAAACAACAGCAAGTAAAACACGTCTATATAATAATTTTTTTGTTTTTTTTTTTTTTGTTGTGGGGGTGTGGGGGGTTCGAACTTTACACTGTTTGCATGTGTTATGGTTTCTTTTTGGAGGCTTTTTTTTTTATATTTTTAATTAGTTTTATATTTTGAAGTTTCGTGTTCGTTTATTTGTAATTTTTCACCTTTAATTTCATTATTATTGATTTTACTATTTTATTAAGCAAATAGGTATTGATAGTTAGTTATAGGGTTTACTTTCAATAAATGCGACATTCGCGGTCAAATGGACACCTTTATGGGAAACATTGGTCAGCATATCACTATTAGGTAGACTTAAGGGGCTGTTTGGTTTTTTCACTATAAAATTTGTTGTCTCTTATATCTTAAATTAAAATAAATCAATTTGTTTATTTTTTCAATGAGTGGTGCTATTGGCACACGCCCTACCAATCTATATATACCCCCACTTTTTAAATTTTTTACTTAATAAATTAAAATTAAATGTTTTTATTAATTGTTTTGATTTATTTCCAAAACTATCCAATTTACTTATTTTTCAAACTTAATATACCCCATATTTGATCTCTGTATATATCTTTCTCTCACCTCCATTAAATGATTTATTTTTTCTTCTTATTATTTTATTTTATTTTGAGTTTTTTTTCTTCTTATTTCATGGTGGAAGAGAAAAAAAAAATAATAGGGTTGCTTCAACACAACGATATCTTAATATGATTATAAATAACGATTCTTTCATATGCTTGGTATCTTTCAAAGACTATTTCATAATATTTTTATATGAGTGTAAAAAGCAAAATTTAGGGTTTAAGAGTTAAGAAAAAAAAAAGGTTTAAAAGAACATGTTTTTTTTTTTTTTTTTTTAATGTGGGGTTTTAATAGGTTTACTTTGTAGAAGTATTTTTTTCCTTAAATTGTATGTCCCTTTAAGTAATTTTGATAAAGGAAAAAAAAAATACTGCATAATTAAAAAAGTGGGGCATAAATAGACAGGTAAGGGGTGTGACAATAGCACCACTCTTTTCAATTTATATCTTATTTTAAGATATTTATGGCTTTTAGAAAAAATAAAAAAATTTTGACATGTTTCTTATTTAAAAAGAGAGCTTCTTTTAACAATCCAGTTTTTTCTTTTAACTCTTTTTTTCTAAAAACACTCTATTCTCAAAATTTTAATTTTAAAAAATTATAAGACACTTATTTTGTTACAAAATTATCCTTTTTATCTTTTTTGAATTAAATTATTAAAAAAATAAATTATCTATCCTAAATCATTAAATTAATTATTACATATTAAATATTCCCTCATAAATTTTTAATTACCATATTAAACCCTCTCTCTTCCAATAAATATCTCAAATTTTCTATCCCTATTATATCTCAAGCAAGATTAACCATTTAAAAAAAAAAAAAAAAAAAAAACTTACTAATAAGTTTGATTTTTAGGAACCATATATATGTATGTATATATTAAAAATAAAATAAAAAAACAAAAAACAACTACCTTTTTCTTTTTTTCTTTTTTTTCTTTTTTTTTTTACAAAAAAAAAAAATCGAAATATGAAATTTTTTTTTTTTTTTTTTTTTACAAAAAAAAAATCGAAATATGAAAAAAAAATTTGTTACTCTTGTAAATATGTGATTGCCTAGAGAACTTTAATTCTTTCATTAATCTTAAAAATTTTGAGTTTAATTGAATTTAGTTGAAACAATTCAAGTTTTCATATATCTTTTTTTTTTTTTTTTTGAAAACTGATTTTTTAATATATATATATATATTACTGTTAGTAAAAAACTAAAATATTCATAAGTTTTTTTTTTTTTCTTTAATTATTAATCAGAGATTGATAGAAAAAGTATGGAAATATGATATTATTTTTTTTTAATGGAGAGATTAATCGGGATAAAGTGTTTAATATGGTAATAACATATTTATGAAAGATAGTTTAATACGTAAAATCTAATCTAATGAATTAAGAGAGAGAATTTTTTTTAAAATAATTTAATTAGTTTTGAGTGTCTTTACATTTTTTTGTCCTGTTTAGTAATTTTAGTTTAGGTTAAAATTGTCAATAATAAAAAAATTCAATTTTGAGTGTGAATAGATAATTTGTGGATTGTAAGGAGAAGCTCTCATTTTAAAAAACGCTACAGTAAAGTTTTTTAGTAAATTTTCACAAATATCCTATAACAATTCATACATTAAGAATTTTATTCGCACATAATAAAACCTTAAAAATCAATTTTCCAAAAGTTCCCAATTTTGAAAAAACCCTAATACAATCCAATCAATTTTACATTTGTAATAAGTCATCCAAAATAAAAAAACAAATATATCATAATATCTTAAATTGTAAAACTTATCCATATGTCTAACAAATTAAGATCTTATCAGACTTTGATAAAAATATATTTTGACATCCTTCTACAATGCTTCTCATAAAAGTTCATTGCAAAGAACAAAGTCCATAAACTGCAAGGCTTCTAAAACATATTAAATTACTGAAGATCTATGCATCAGTAAAAAGAGTGCATTATAGTGATCAGGTGACATTCATTCTATTAAAAAAAGGAAAATGCTTGGGTACTGACTGACTCAACAATGGAGTGTTGACACATGGCCGGTCGGTACTCGGTACACAAGCATTTTCCTTAAAAAAAAATAAAAAAAACTTCTTGTTATGACTACACATACAAGAATGAAAGATTAAAAAGCCTAATAGCTGATCATGATTGATCATGATTAGAAGCCTAATAGTTGATCATACTGTCCACCAGTATCAGTGGCACGGTTTTTTCATGGCTCACATCGACTCCAGGTTAGTCAGATCATTTCACTGAACGAAACCCTCAACACCAGATGTTTTTGCACCTTCAGGAGGCTTTGTTAATATGCCAGTGACACCTCTGAATAGACCTTTTGCAAAAGCTCCACCTCCCTCTCGGATAACATCACCAAGGTCCTCCACACCCTTATTCTCCTGCAAGATAATGTACACTACAAAGATGAAATGATCAACACAAACAAAAGATAGTGATGGTAAATACTTTGTAAATAACTAAATATATCAAAAAAAAAAACGTTTGCACCCAAGGATAAACCGTAATGAGGTCTTATTATTATTATTAAAAAGGCCAGATAATAAGGCTACAGCCATTATATCACATTTTTAAGCTTTATGCCTCGGTTCCGTTCCCATCTGGTATATTACCAATCCAAGTTCAGGATTACAATCCTATAGCGTGCATCATGGAATTTTAACAAATCAAAATATGGTCCTTATGTTCTACATGATAAAGTAACAAATCCAAGTGCCCCGGTCCTTATGTTCTAACAAATTCAATAACATCACTAATCATATAAATACACAAAAAGTTAGTCATAGACTTCAAGAGACCAAGAACAATGTTAAAAGACAATTTATGTGGTTTTTATTATAATTGGCAGAAATATTTGTTTAAAGGACACTTCAATAAAGAAATTTCAGTTACTTTTTACCCGCATCAAGTATAAAAAACTATACCGACAGACCTTTTAAATACTTGCTTTGTAAGCTTTTCACCGAATTCATCACAAGATAGAGGATAAAAATTATCAGCATGATTAATTTTTATAATATCCTATAACAATCTTCAGATCAGAGCACACAAATAGGAGTGTTTCTTGGATTGTTAGCTTTCAACTGTCTTCTTAATGAAATCATAAATGCCGCTGAAAAGAAACAATATATTATTAGAAAAGAAAGTAAGCCAAAGTGAACTGCTGCTACGAAAAAAAGAGCTTAATGAGGATAACCGAGACCAAAAAATAAGAAAATTGATTTGACTCTGCCCACAGAACAAAAGAATTCCCAAAAGTTAGAAATTATACCACAATGCCATCGCACTTGGGAAGAATGAAGAAGAAAGAAGAATCTATAAATTCCTTGGAGATAGAAGCCAAAGTAACAAACATGATCCCACAAGGAATCTATGTTCTGCTTTATGAAAAAAAAAATGCTAACATCACTTGATTAACATAGGCAAGTAGCAAAACCTACACAAGTACACTTAAAAGAAAAGGAAACCAAGAATTTAAAGAATATATTTTCTCCTACTTCTTGCCTTAGAAATGTAACTGAATGTTCAACCACATGAAAACCACTATTATTCCTCACACAACAAATTCCAAATAAATATAAAGGTATATTTCTCCCGACTATATCACTCATTCACTCGGAAAGTCCTTTAGCATCAACTTGTTATATCTTTCCAATGCTATGCAAGCCATTAAAATTTGAAAAATTGTTAAAGCCCAAATCTATTTAAGAAACAATAAGTGGATTTCCTGAAATCCCACTTGTCAAAAAAATTTCAACAAAAATCTGCTATCTGATCCACACTACCATAAACATGCATCTGTTTTAAATATCTTGAACAAATATATCACCCCCTGTAGCACACATGTTGAATCTTATTATACAAGCCACATTTTGCTCTTAACTATTTGGTAGCTTTGCGGTCATTGTTCATCTTTTCCAGCAGATACCAAGATAGATATTTTAGCTGTTGACCAAGCCATGAAAAAGGGTTAGACTTACTTATAGTTAGGGTTCAATTCTATAGCGGTTCCTGATTGCCTAATCAGCTCCAGTTTTCATCCTCCATAAATTCTTAATAACAATTGTAAGGCTCAGACTAAGGTCCTGAATTTTTTTTAAACACACATGTATAAGGGAACACGATTGCAGATTCACTGGCAGATTGAGGCATAATTTTTTAATACTCCCCATTGCTATAATTCGGCTCCTAAATATGGGGGATCTCTCTATAACCATTATGATTCTTTAGCAGTATTCCTTAAAAAGACTATTATTTAGACTCTTAGCATGTTTATATCCTACGCACAAACTAAGAAAAAGAAAATTGTTAATATAACAAACTCTTGCTATTTCATCTGTTTACCAACCAATTATTCATATTCATACTATTTATGATAGAAAAACCAGTGAGAAGCTCGAAACAAGAGGAAGATGAACAAAATCAGTAACTATTCACTTCAAAGAAATTTCTACTTGCTCATCGGTGTTATCGAAAGAGGACATAGCAATTAGAGTCACAACACATTTGAGGGAAAGAGATAAAGAGATAAGGAACCATTCTTATTTGAGGAAAACAAGAAAGTAAGTTGCAGCTCGCAAGCATATTTGTGGAAAACAGAGGAAACAATAACAGTTATTTCATGTGCATACACGATGTGACATAACGATTCATATTTCATACATGTGCGTACAAGGTATAAAAACTTGTCATTGTGTACGTATAGAAAGGAAATTTCTTTGTACAAGTTCTTTTCCGTTTTCAATTTCAATAACTTCATACAGAAAAAATAAAAAGGATTGAGATTTAAGGCTTGTAAAGATTCTAAAGCATCTCCTACCACGTGAACAAAAAACTTAATTTTAAGTTGATAAAATCCACCACTTACTGAACTAGTTTCAAATCGATAAGCGTTTTGTAATCATTGACTTGTAAATCATACAATAAAAAGTGAAGGCGAAGGAGACAAACCTGAGGTATTCTAATTGCAGCGCTCCTTAAACAATAAGTAGGATTTATTCAAATCGATGATTAGTCAGGTCAGAAGATTAACCTGAGGTATTCTAAAGATTGTAAACTTTACCGCCGGAGCCATCTCTGACGGTCGATTTGCCCTCATCAGTGAGCTTGAGAGAGAGAGCACAGTTTTTAGGGATTTTAAGATTGAGGTCAAAAGTAATAAGGTGAAACGGGGAACAGGTAGAGAAAAAGCTGTGTGTGTGTGAGAAAAAGTTGTGTGTGTTTATAGATGACACGTGTCTAAAAGGTAATAAATTTGTCCCGAGAGATAAATAATGTTTGGACATGTGTGTGATTGAAAAAGTTTTGAATGGACCGAACTAATAAAACCCATTTTTTAAAATTTAAAAATTTATTTAATTTTTTCTAAAATTGTCCTTCTTTTTTTAAAACGGAATTATCTTTTTATTTCTATTTCTCTATACTCTTTTTTAAGTTATGTACCTTTGTATTTTTTTTTTTTCTAGCATTTCTTTTACTCACTTCTGGCATCCATTTATTGTCTTTTCTTATGTTTTTTTTTTCCTTCATTTTGTTTTATCATATTAGAGAAGATAATTTTGAGGTGAGTAAAAGAAATATAAAAAGAAAAAAAAAATACATAACTTTAAAATAAAAAACAACAGATAAATAAAAAGGGGTATTTTTTTTTTCTTTTAAATTTAGAAAAGGGGCAAAAAATGAATAAAATAATTTTTTAAATTTTAAAAAATAGGTTTTATTAGTTCATTAGAGGGTTGTGAATAGCACTACTTAAAAGTTTTTTTTTTTTTTTTTTTGGGTGGGATGCAAATGGATGACATTTGTCTAGATAGAGATAAATTTATCTAAATTTGTCCCTTCGACAAATTTATCCCCTCTATGGACATGTGTCATCCATTTAAGAGGGGGGGTAATGCTTACCTCCTTGAAGGGATGAGTAAAAATGGACTCCTCAAGATATGACCACATATCTTTTTCTCTCCACATGTTCAATATTGAGCGGCTAAGTGAACCACTCACCAATACACTCGATGCACTCAATATTTTCTAGAGACGTTGAGGGCTAAGACAGAGAGATTGGGCAATATTTTCTAGAGACGTCAAGGGCTAAGTGTGTCATTGGGGGGGTGCCCACCTCTTTTAAGGGGTGAGCAAAAATAGACTCCTCAAGATATGAGTATTACCCCCCTCTCAAATGGATGACACGTGTTTGAAGGGGTGAGCAAAAATAGACTCCTCAAGATATAACCAGATATCTTTTCCACATGTTCAATATTGAGCGGCTAAGTGTACCACTCACCAATACACTTGATGCACTCAATATTTTATAGAGACGTTGAGGGCTAAGACAGAGAGATTGGGCAAAAATGATTCCAAAGTAAACAGTTCAAATCCTACTGATGGTAAAAAAATTCAAAAAAAGATAGAATTTGGCAAGGGCGGCAACGTAAGGAACTTATCAGTTATCACTGATTAATTTGAATATTGTCATTGATTTTACTTATTACATGTGATATAGTATTCATCCCTAAAAAAAAAAAAAAAAAAAGAGCCAGGGTTTTTTTGACCTAATAGAATTATACAAAACCCACAAATTCGATCTAAATTTACTCGCGAAAAAAATCAATAGGTATTGGATCCGGTCATTAACCAGTTGAGTTATAAAAACCTAAAAATGAATAGTTTGGGTTTGGGTTTATCTCATAAAATCCATTAGATTCCGTAACGACTCATTAATTTTAAGAAGAAAAAAAAAATCTACATTTTTACCTAGAAATTTTTTCATAAGATAGTTTTGAAATATATTTATTTTTAATTTAATTTAATTTAATTTAATTTAAGATTTGAATTATCATTTTTAATGTTAGACAATAACATTAGAGAAAACTAAAACCTCTGATGAGCAGTCAGAGCCCTACAAATCTACAAATCTACAATTCCACAATCCTCCAAGATTATAACAAGTGTTCACATGCCTCACAATCCTCCAAGATTATAAACTAAAAAAATAGGAATAAATTAAAGAAAGAGTTAAAAGGAGAGTTTTGAGTTTCCTTCCTTGCGCATATAGATTGATAACATATGATATCTCATTCATTTACCATTCCATAAAAATGATAAAAGAGGATCAACCATTGATATTCTGTACAATTCAAGACCATCTTAATCAGCTGACAAATTCTACTACAGATCTCCAAATACCCCACAAATAATTTGTCGAAAATCTCAAGAGAACGGTGTGGAATTGCCTTCTAGAGGAAAACGAAGCCTTTTGTTATATTTTAGTAACTGAACACCAGTTCAAGTCGAGAGTAACGAGTAATCATGGCTCTTCTCACATGTCTGGTCTCCTCCTGGCCTGTTGAGCCAGCCGCGCATCTCTTTCTCTCTCAAATTCACGGAAATCTGCTCGCTGCAAGAAGGATACTTTATCCAGGTACTGATTGGAGCTCTTCTTGTAAGCATCTAACTCCTCCTCCAGTCTCTTTTCTTCCTTGAACTCTCCCCAATCCTGTTTCGTCTTGTCTAGGACACTGAGCTTTGGTTTCTTCTTGATTTGTTCGAGCATAGCATCAACAGCAGAAGGTGCAGGAGCTTTGGCCATTTCAGATGCCTCCTTCGAATCGGCATCAATAAGCTTCTTATATTCAATTTCTTTACCTGCAAAGTCCCGTACCTCAGTAATCTGCAAAGGGAAAGAAGTGCGATCATGATGAGCAAATTGTTCATAAGAATCTTGTAGGTTCACAATCCATCAACAACACCTACATGATTTCGAAAATGATCTCACAGCTGTGTCAAGAAATATTAGTTGACCTAAATGCTAGATTATTGAGACGTAATCCAGGGAACAATCCCCGGTGAGTTCATACTTCATACTAATTAGCAAATGGGCAAAATTGCCAAAATATTCTGTACTACTAAGTAGTATTGAATGCTAGACCTATTACTGTTCTAGTGCTCCATCAGATACAATTCTAAACATATTAGAAACCTTTTTACTATTTATCAGAAATGGCCTCAGCTTATCAGAAACTACAATCAATTACTCAGCAAAAAATCCATCTTCCAATGACCAGCAAAAGCATTGCCAATATTAGCCAGTTTTTACTTCTGGTTCTGGTGAACAAATAATCATTATACAAAGAAACCAGCCAACAATCAATCAAGTGATTAGTGAACCTATGAGAGATGCTTACAATTAGTTAGTCTCTTTCTCTCCTACTCTTTTTCTCGTATCTATTTATTTATTTTCTTTAGTTATTCACTAGAGCAATTATGATCTGGAAGTCGATCCAGGGCAAGTGTTTGGATCTATTATGACATATCCATGAGGTGTCTTCCAATATAGCTTATTAAATACCATGTCAAAAGAATTCTAGAGTGAGAATACTAGAAACATTAAGTCAGTACCTCAACTTTCCCCCTGCCTGCAGCAGCAGCAACCTCCCTAACTGCTGATAGAGCAGCAGCAGCAAACCTCTTGGCCTCATCACTGGTATCATTCTGCTCAACGCTAGGTCTCTTCAGTGGCAAGATGTCATTTTGCACACCACTGGGTCCATCTTCACCAAGGGAGTCCCTCTTTGTTGGTGCAGATCCCAAATATTTCATCCAGTTCTATGAAACAAAATCAAGGAGAGTAAAATCACATTCTAGCTCCATTGTCAAAAAGATTCCATTTCAAGTAGAAAAAAAAAATTAAAAATCCTCACATTGGATAATGTCTGAGAAGTTCTATTGACAGCTGAACTAGGATTGCTTGAAAATGATTTAAATGTCCGTTTAGGTACTCCTTTGTTCATTTCCTCCCACATAGCAGCAATCTTCTTGTCATCGTCACTAGTACTGTTTAGCAAGCCACTAAGTTCACTCTGTGGTGCATCTTGCCCAAGGGATCCTGTCTCCTTTGGTGCCAAGCCCAGATATGTAATCCAGTTCTATAAAATAAAATCAAAGTTGAAAATAATGCTCTAATCAACCGATAGTTAATCATTCCATTTGGAAAATTTTAAAATTAAAAGAAAAAAGAGAAAAAAGAGTATGAGAAGATCCTCACATTTGACATCTTCGAAGAAGTTTTATTCACAGTTGGACTAGACTTGTTCAAAAAAGATTTCTGTGTCTTGTTGGAAATTCCTTTATTCATCTGCTCCCACATAGCTTCCACCGAAGTTTTCATCTCTAGAATAATAAAATAATAGCACCTTTACTATAGCATCATAAGAAAAAAAAAATTATCGATAATTACGAAAACAGTTAATCCTAAGCTCTCACCAATATCTTTAGGTTGAGACTCTAAGCTTGAACCAGAAGCAACTTCCTTGACAGAGTCAATTGATACACCATCTTTATCAATCACGTTACCTGGAACAGAATTTTCAAATTAAGAAAACTTAGCTGAACCTACTATTCTCATCATTGGATTCATAAATTAACAAGTTTCAAACGGTGACAAGCAAAATTCATTCAAATTCTTGATCTTCATAATTTGCTTAATGAGGTCCATACCCAGGGATCTGCATCATTTCATGCAATAAATCTACAACCAATACTCGGTAGTTTAGAAAACTACAACTAATCCATTCCACTCCCGAAACAACATACCGAATGTCCATATTATCGTTTAAACAACACTATCATATTAATTGATTATAATATATCAACAGGAGCGACCTCCGTGATCTTCCAAGAAACATTTGTATCATCCAATACTTTTTCTTCTCGCAAACATACACACACTATAACCATTCTAAAAACTTTGATCAACAGTACAACTATCCTATTACAATTATACAGCAGCAACAGCAACCGCCACCCATTTCCAGATAATCCAAATAACACACAATCTCGAATTCGCAACAGATACCCAGTTGAAAAAAGAACCAGTATATATAACACTAAAATTGGTCTAAAAGCTCACAAACCATGCAAGAAAACAGAGACACTATTTTGCTTTTCCTTCTTCAACCTAACAATTATAATCACGAACAAAAGTAATAAAAAAAAAAAAATTACATGCAAACATACTAATTGAACCAAATATATATATGTATATTAAGTAGAACGAAAGGACAGCGAAGAAATTGAAAACCTGGGGCACCGATTTCAACGACACTGGTTGTGGCCATCGATCGAGCTCCGAGTCGATCCCTTTTTTTTTTTTTTTTCCTTTTCTTTCTTGTTTTGGTGAAGATTCTACAGAGATTCTTAACTGAATTGATTGTGGAAACCCTAGTGAGGGACGATAAACGACTCATGTTAAACGGCGTCGTATGAAGACGGGTGCGGACGTATATCCGGGTCGGGTTTGTATGGGCTTTCACAGGCTAACCCAAGAGTAGAATTAAATGGCCCGCATTCACTTTTAACTCAACCTGGTGCTAGTTTGGCCCAATTTCACATATAAATATATGGAGTAAATATATTCACCTTATAAAGTCTGGTATAAATACAGCTTGAGACCAAATATGTATTTATATACTCGAACCCCGCCCTTAAAATTGTACTAATAAAAAGATCAAATTACTCTTTGTTATTAAAATTTTAAAATAAAGATAATCAATTTATGATAAAAAAAAAAAAACTAAATTAATTGAAGATTATTCTTTAAATTTAAAAATAAAATGATTTTAAAATGAAAAAAAAAAAAAAAAAAAAACTTTTAAAGTTTTAAGTTATCTTCATTTTTAATTTTTTTACTATTTTTAAAGAAAATAAAAAAAGTTTTTATTTTTCTAAAATTATCTTCATTATTAAATTAAAATATAAAATTTAAAACAGTAAAAAATAAGTGTTTTATGACCTATTAAATTATTATAATTTTTAATAACCGACCTTACAAATTTTTAACAAATTAAATTTAAAAATGAAGATAATTTAAAATTTTTAAAACAGTTTTTTTTTTTTTTTCCATTTTAAAATTATTACTTTTGAATTATATTCCATTGAAAGGATTATCTTCAAATGATTTAATTTAAATTAATTTTTTTTAAATGATTATCTTTAATTTTAAATTTTAATAACTAAAGACAATTTGGTTTTTTTATTAGTTCAATTTTAAAAACAAGGTATGAATAAGGACCCAGCTGGTGATGTTTAAGCAGTTATATTAAGGGTTTTTTTGACCAAAAAATCACTTTAAGTGATTTTTTTTTTTTTTTTTTAAATCGAGGAACATAGGCATATTTCAATTGAAAGGTCTATTTACAGTCGGAATATATCTAAGAACACAAATTCACTTTCGAGTATTCAAAAAACTATATTGTTGATGTAATAAGAAAAGTCATGCACAAATAGGTTTGCAAATAATCTTACAGATTTAAGATTTATTAACGACCTTACCAAGCAACAATAATGTTTGATAAATTGTTCCACATTCCTATTTAGATTTGGGGTGAAATTCACCCCACCCCGTCCCCGTCCCATCCCCCGACCAATTCTTTCTATGGCCCGAGATGGGATGAAGAAGAGGTGAAGAACCACGACAATATCATGCATCGGCTAGTTTCAGGCGAGGAACGATATTCATCGACTGAAGTTCCTATAAATAATGACAGTGGTGGAAAAATCAAAATATTAGGCAGCCATAAAAAAATGACAAAAGCAGCACAACATAGTAGACAAAAACAAAGTGAAGTTTACCTGGAATAGGAGCTTGCATGCATATGGCAGTTTCGTAGTGGAGATATTATCCCCATTTTTATATGTTGAACACATCCCAACTTTCAGTTTATGATTGTAATAACCCAACAAACCGCACACGCTACAAACCTGCATAAGATTATCGATTATATCGGAGTTTCTACTCTCTTACAAAAGATATATGCTGCACGTTGAGCTAGTTAAATGATCAAAAGTTTTACAGATAGATGATCAATCATTCGAGTAAATAAACTTAGAAAAAGATGCATGACAGCATGACGGAATACCTGAACTTCAAAAGAATCACTAGAAAGCATCAGGCGCTCAAACATCAACATGCTAGCACCATAAGCAATTAAACAATCACGTTCCATTTCTCCGACTCTCAACCCTAGAAAATAAATAATTGTTGGAATAAAAATCAAAATTTAAGGTGAAAATAAAACGATAATCTAGGAATAAGTAATCAAACCTCCATTTCGAGCTTTCCCTTCAGTAGGTTGTCGAGTTAGCGTAACACGAGGTCCACTACCTCGAGCATGCATTTTATCGTGGACCTTTTTTTGGGTAAGAAACAAAAACTTTATTCATGATGGATTGATTATAAATATAAACTAAATTCTAATAGTCTTCAACAAACAAGTGAAACATTTTTTAGGTTCTTGGAGGAAAGGGAACTTAATTCTTATTCCTTAGTTTAGCAAACACTAGAAAGGGAATTAGTTTGATTCCTTTTTAATTCCTAAAAAGTTAGTAAACACCGTAATGGGATTTAGTAATCTAGTTCTAATCCCCCTCCATTCCCTTTCCAATAGAATTTGATTCCCTATCATTCTCAATTAGTAAACGTGCAGGTCACATGGACAGTTGGCCACAATTGAGTTCGCTTCCAATATCTCAGTGTTGAATAATCATAAGATTTGTGGCAAGGTTAATAAAAACTCACTAGAAAAGGCTAGAATCTCACCATATGCTTTAGCTTCTGGTAGTAAATTGGACCCATGAAAATATAAGCTTCCAATGGGGAACCCGTGATACCTGAATCAAGATTAGAGTTATAAGTATGCTCTCCAACAAATCCACACAATAGAGAAAAGACCGTATCTTTCATGATCGGTTAATTTCATGAATTTGAAGGATTAATTACAAATTAATACATGTCCTCATATTAACAAAAAAGACCTTGATTGGAAAAAAAAAAAAAAGTGATGTAGCCGATACCGATATAAGTAGACAAAATGACTCTCATACCCTTCCTTGCAGATACAAATATCAGATTAAATGACTCACATACCCTTCCTTGTAGATACAATATTTTACCAATTCAATCTTGCATGAACAACAAAATTATATGACAATAATGATCAAATCACAATTTGAGAGTATAATTAAGTTAAAAAAACAAGTTGTAACAAATTAAAAAATCAATTTAATATTTGAGAAAAAAATAAATTTGTTTTCTTCAATTTTTATGAATTTTCTTTTCCAATTGTAAAATTGCATGTCAAATTTCCTAAATAATCATTATATTTTAAGATTAACTGTAGTCAACTAACGATTAATGATCAACTAACTTACTATAGGAGTTTTTTTTCCTGATATCAGATTCACTGGTATCAATTTGTAATTACACCTAGTAGGAATTGTTTTTCGATAGGAAACAAATTTCTTAAACATATTGAAAGGAAATACATGGGTGAACAAGCAGTCCACATAAAGGGAAAACAACCCAGAGGAGAGCATAAAAAATAGGAATTGTTAAAAACAAACCAGCCATTATTTTAAACAACAAACCTGAATAAATGAAGTCCTTGCTACTGTAGCTAAAGCCATGCTTCACAAGGGTTTCACTGTCACCAACCATGATATGCAACTGTGTTAAGAAAATAAATTTTGAAATATGGCTAAGGAATTCATACCGGATAAAAATAAAGGCACCTTATAGCTTCAACCCTGTCAGCATGACCACTTGGTTCACCAAAGGCAATGCCATAATGGAACCTACCACATGACACTCCAGCTTTACTCCCAAGAAGCTCTATCATCTTACCTACTGTCATTCGACTGATGAAAACAAAATAATATCAAGACACTGATATATATTTTGAGAGCTTTAAAAATTGGACATTAGAGAAATATAATTGAAAACATCTATACTCTAGCTTGAGGGGAGTGTTAAAGTCAACTTTCAACTAGCTTTAAAATGATTCAATTAGCATAAGATTGATTTAGAAATGATTGTAGATTGATTCCATTTCCTTTCTCTACTCTAGGTCTAGTCTATATATACTTGTACTATTGATTGAATAAATTATACAACACAATTCACTCTTCTTCCTTATCTCTTTAATGTTAAAAACAATAAATCAAGCAACTCCAACATTATTTTAATCAACTATGATAATTGTTGAGGAAGAAAATGAGCCTCCGATAATAATAGGTCACAGATCTAACAGTGGCCTGGTTACAGTGAAAGAAGTCTTTAAAGAGTTAGTACAGTGAGAGTGGTTCTTGACTTCCGATTGGTTAAAGTTCTTAGTTTTTTGGGAGTGAAAAGTCCCCCATCAAAATGGTAAAAATGGGGTTTATATGTAGGTTTGGATCCTGACACACGAGCTCGCTTGTGGTTGGTTTTGAGTTCTGATAGGTCCATCTGTCAGTGTGCATCACATCATCTACAGTGCTGCCGAAGCTACATTGGTGGAGAGGGATGGAATCAGGGACCTTCGGATCTACGGAAGCGACCCCGAGGGAGGATCACAGGTACATATTCGGATGGCCTAGATACCGAAAGATTTGCGGATATGTTAAACAGTCGTGTCCAACAATAATCCTTAAAGTGAAGTAAAAGTTTACCTGGGAAAGCCATGAGGATTCATAATTAAATCAGGACAAATGCCACGTTCAGAAAATGGAAAATCTTCCTGCTGAATTATTGTTCCACAAACACCTTTCTGCCCATGTCTACTGCTAAACTTGTCACCAACCTGTACAAATATCAAAAAAATTGGTATCTTAAAGATCCCAACAATCCAAAAATATCAAAGACCATACAAAATTTTTTATTTTTTGATCAAATAGCTGACACGATGAAAAAGAAGCAGAAAACACGAAGAGATATATATATATATCCTTCGTTATCTCTGAGAGCACTGTGATAAAGTCTAAAGGAGATTGAAAATTTTAATTGTGCATGATGTCAGAGAAGAAGAAGAAGACAAGTTAATATTGATGTGATATAATTATATATTTGTAGTCTTGTAGGACCACGCTAGAGTCTCATTTAGCACAGTGCTCTCAGAGATAATGAAGGGTGTAAGCGGGTAAATCAAAACTCGTCCCCGTCTGGATAGGATTCGAACCGCTGACGTTAGTCCCATGTCCATCCGTCCATCCATCCATCAGCAGACTAAACGCTCTGAGGGCTGGACACAATGTAATTGCCGAAAATAGAACCAAGGACTTAAGTTTATAATCTCAAGTCTTGGATCACCAATGCAACCACCTTGTGGTTCTTAATCACCATTATCAATCTCTCTCTGATCACTCATTTAAACAAGAACCCAGTTGCATTCTTTGGTTAATTTTTTTTTTTTGGTTCAAAAGTTAGAAATATTCCTTGCAGAGCAACCGATAGATGTTGAGATAAAAAGTCTTAGAATTGGTTATATGTCTCTTTCTCTATGCAAAGTAGTTTATAGAAGAGTGCTAGATACACTCTCTCAACCCACTCTCTCTTCTTCTTTTGACACTTGTTCTATATTGACTTTTTAAAAATAAATTTTAGAGCTATCATTAATGAATTATTTTTGCATGTTATTTAAAATTCAAATCATTCACATCTTCTTAAATTGCCCTCTTTTTTACATCAAATTGTCATTTCCAAATATGTGAGCAAAATTCTTCAAAGGTGGTTGAATAATATTTATTAAATTTATTTTATATTTATTTTTTTTAAAATAGCAATTTAAGTTATTAAAATTCAATAAACATTGGCATCTTACGTTTTTTAGTATATGAGTTTTGATATTATTAATAAAATTTTAATTTTTTTTAACTATATTTTTCAAATTGCATAAAAATAATCACTTTATAAAATATGATGAACTTATAATAATATAGACAGAAACGATAATTTTTCAAGTATAAACTATGTTTGTTATGATATTTTAGAAAATAAAAAAGAGGTATATAAAATAATAACAGTATTGATAATCAAGAAAATGGATAATTACTCCGGTGGCCATCGAATTGATGACACACTATCAAAATGACTACTAAATTGGAAAGTTGTTCTAAAATGACTATTTTTTGGTAAACTTTGTGACACTAATGGTCATTCCATCTAATTCCATCTAATGATGGTATTTTGGTAAATAAAAGATGTCATTAATTTATTTTAGATTTTTTTTTGGAAATCAACTTTTTCATTTGTTTTTTGAAACGAATAATTATATTTAGTGTGTATATATGTATAGCATATCTCAAATATATATATATAAATATCTCAAAAACACACAAACACATATTATATATATATATATATATTTAAGAAAATTAAAACTACAAAATCTAAAAAACAAAGAAGAGATACGTATATTGATTTAAACTATTTTTTTTGTTTTTTGAAAAGAATAATTATATTTAGTATATATATATATATTTACACACTAAATATAATTATTCTTTTAAAAAAAAAAATTTGATTTCCAAAAAACATCTAAAATAAATTTATATCATCCACTTATTTACCAAAATGTCACTCATTGAAAAATTTGATTTCCAAAAAACATCTAAAATAAATTAATGGCATCTCTTATTTACCAAAATGCCACTAATTGGATGAGTGATCATTAGTGTCACAAAATTTGCCAAAAATGACCATTTTGGAATAACTTTTCAATTCATTGGTCATTTTGATAGTGTGTCATCAATTCGATAGCCACCGAAGTAATTATCCCGAAAGAGAAAATGACTATAACATTTAGGTGTAAAAAAAAGGGCAATTTCGAAAGATATGATGGTTTGAATTGTAAATGACATATAAAAACAATTCATTAATGATGGTTCTAAAATTTATTTCAAAAAGTAAATAATGAATAAGTGTCAAAAAGAAAAAAGAAAGTGGATTGAGAAAGTGAGTTGAGAGAGTGATTCTAGCACTTCTCTTACATTCAATTACTAACAACATGTTCATGAACACGTTGACCAGGAATTAGTCTGTCTCTCAAAACAATGTTTACATTCATAATTATGTCAACAATATGGGTCAGTACACATGTATTGTTGAGTTTTTATCTTTCAAAATAACATTAATCCCATCAACCCATTAATTAAAACATATTCCAAACAAAAAATTTAAGAAATTCCAACACCCTTAATATTTTATCACTTTAATTTCTTAGGCTTGTACTGGAGCTTCTCTAAGAAGTTGTACTGTTCACACGAAAGTGAAGCAATAGCACCTATATTTCACACCATTAACAGTGACAAAAATGAGCTGAAAATAAATAAGCAGTTGTTGATCAAACACCGAAAAACCATATGCAGAGCACGTCCATTTTGAAGAAACCTGTAAGCTATTAACAAACCTGTAAATATAGTTATGTAGCCGTGAATGTATTTATTATTTACATACAAAATTTTGAAGAAACCATGGAATGACTATCGAATCCATAAATATAGTTACCGTAGCCTTAAACGTAGTTACAAGCAAAATTTTGAAAAAAAATCATGAAATAGTTACCGAAACCGTAAATGTAGTTACCAAACTCGTAAATGTAGTTATTATAGCTGTAAACAGGCGCAAAACCAGGAGTTTGGAGTTGGGGGGTAAAATGAAAAATACTTAAAATTTATAGTAAAATGTAAAATACATATATATATATATATATTATAATTTTATAATTTTTTTAATAATTTTCTTATTTCATTGGGCTACAACCTATCTCCCATTGTGGTCCGCCCATGGTTGTAAATGTAGTTATAACTAAAATTTTGAAGAAACCATAAAATGTAACCCAAAGCCGTAAATGTAACTACTGTAGTTGTAAATGTAGTTACAAGTACAATTTTGGAGAAACTATGAAATAGTTACCGAACCCATAAATGTAGTTATCAAAACCATAAATGTAATTATTGTAATAGTAAACGTAGTTACAAGTAAAATTTTAAAGAAACCATAAAATGGTTATTGAAGCCGTAAATTGTAGTTACCGAGCCCGTAAATTGTAGTTACCGTAGTTGTAAACGTAGTTACAAGTAAAATTTTGAAGAAACCAAGAAATGGTTACCGAAGCTGTAAATATAGTTACCCAAACCCGTAAATGTAAAAAGAAACCATGAAATGGTCACCGAAGTCGAAAATGTAGTTACTGTAGTCGTAAACGTAGTTACAAACAAAATTTTAAAGAAACCATGAAATGGTTACCGAAATCGTAAATGTAGTTACCAAAGTCATAAACATAGTTAATGTAGCTGTAAACGTAGTAATAAGCAAAATTTGAAGAAACATTGAAATGGTTACCAAACCCGTAAATGTAATGACTAAAACCGTAAAAATAATTACCATAAAATAAATAATAAAATAATTTAATTTATTTCAATTAAACATTACTTTTCTATATTGTTTTTTTTTTTTTTTTTTTTAGGCTAAATAATTTTTTATTATTATTTTATCTTATTTTTCTTTATTGTAATTATTATAATATATATAAATTATTATTTTATTAAAAAGTAGGGAACAGCCAGTTTGAAACAGGCTATTCCAATAATCCAATGTGGCAGCCAAACACGAAAACTTCATTTAATTTTGTTTGAATTTTTCTGATTACTAATATATATTGTAAGCATAATGACGATCTAGAGTCTAGACCTAGCAATACAAGCTGATAGATCATGTGCACGTCGATACACAATTATTAATTGGGTAAGATCTGATAAACACCAACACGATTAAATTTGAATCAACATATAAACAATATCTAACTCCGTGAGTCAAATCAGGGCCGGCCCATAAAGGCAGCCAACCCAGCAAAATACTGGAGCCCGTAGCTTATGCAATTTTTTTCTTCTTCTCTAAGGCCTCGTGATCCAATATTTGTTAATGATCTTTAGGGCCTCAATTAATTAAAAAAAAAACTTTAAAGGCCCAATATGATTCTGAGACCATGACATCACTGTGGCCCATTTAAATTTTATTGTTCATAGCCATATCATTTAACAAGATAAATTGTTAAAGATATTAATTCATGTTATTTGATAATAATATGTTTACTTTATTTGAAAATTATATTCTTTTAAATTTACAAGACTATTCAATATTAAGCGAATTTTCTCATTTTCGTTATAAGTTATAACATGTAATTTAGGGAGTTATCTTACATTATATATTCCTTTGTTTCTTTGTTTAATTGGATTAATGTTATTGTACTATATTATTACCCATATTCGTTTGACTACAACGGCTTGAAATATAATTGATTGATGTTGAGTTATTCTTAGAAATTCCTCATAGCACCGTAGTAAAAAGGGGCCTACGGCCCAAGTCGTTTAGACTAATAAGAAGCACGTATTTTACGATTTATACTGGTTAGACCGTCTTCAATATTGGACAACGTTTGAACTTAATTATTCAATATTTCGCATCTATAAACACTCTAAATAATCCGTAATGAAGATATGTTTCTACGGTTGTTAAGAAAATCATTACCGGAAGGCACAACGAAACCTATTGAAGTCTTGAAGTATATAAAAAACATTCACATTTGCTTCCCAAATGGCAAATGCTTATTGACTATTCCAGTTACAGTTGCTACTGCGGAGAGAAGCTTTTCAAAATTGAAATTGATTAAAAATTATATTTGGTCAACAATGTCACAAGATAGGTTAAGTGGATTAACTATGTTATCTATCGAGAAAAAAATGTTAGCTAATCTTAATGGTAATATTATAATTAGTAAATTTGCACTTTATAAAACAAGAAGAATAAAAATGTAAATAATGTTTTGTTTTTATATTTTTAGATACGATAAATGTTTTTTGTTTTAATTTATGTGGATTACATTATATTTGGTAAATGGAGAATTATTTATTTATTTATTTTTTTTTTTTGTTAATGATAATAATTTTATATAGAACTCCAAATTTTATTAATGTTATAAAATCGCTCGGGCATCAAAATGTATGGAGACGGTTAGGGATGGAAATGGATCAGATTGGGTATGGGTACCACAATATCCATCCCCGTATCCGTTTGAGATATATATCTTCATCCCCGCATCCATCCCCATTTCTAAGCGAGAGGGGCTGATTCAGATAATCCGCTAATTAAGATAGATACATCAATCTCTGCTCCGTTTATATCCGTATTCGATGAAAAAACTTTAAATTTTTATAGTTTACAAAAGAAAAATGTAACTTACATATATAACGGTACATTTTATCCTATTTAAAGATAAACAAATACATCCAATAAAGTTCAAATATAAAAATTAATAA
Organism: Acer negundo; assembly: GCA_035582765.1. Classification (NCBI taxonomy): domain Eukaryota; kingdom Viridiplantae; phylum Streptophyta; class Magnoliopsida; order Sapindales; family Sapindaceae; genus Acer; species Acer negundo. Next base: position 44,539,670 of record CM069233.1, on the reverse strand, counting down.
TAACTTATATAATTAGAATTAATAATTGTATAATAAATTTTTATATTTTTAAAATATTAAAATCTTGGGGATGGATATCCATAGATAATATCTATCCTCATCCCTGAAAATAAAATGGATATTAGGATAACATCCATTCTCGCTCCATCTCCGAAACAATAGTACCCATCCCCATTTTAAATGGAGCGAATTCTTACGAATATCCGTATCCGTGGATAATTTTACCATCCCTAGAGATAGCCCTGAGTCAAATGACTCATTTAATCGACATTTTAACACCTTTATCACTAAAGTTGAAAACTTGATATACTTTTATATTAAATTAAAATTCATATAATTATGTAGTCCAACAAATTCATGAAACCATTTTCCAAGTGAGTCAAACCATTTTCATTATCACATAAGGAAATAAAATGAGTAATGCTAAGATTTCCAAATTTACTTCTAAATTCTTTCTTAAATAATGTTAGCACGTGAGGTGTCGACATTACATTACTTACCGTATAATATCATGATTTATTAAATGTTGACACATCACGTGCCAATATCATTAGTGAAAGAATTTAAAAAGCCCAACATTACTTATAAAATAGGAAGAATTGTAAATAATCCTCCTGACTTTTGATTATATATCAAATCAAATCCTATGATTTGAACAATCAACAAAAAAAACTTTTATTATTAGTTAACAATTAGTTGACTTTATATATATCAAATATTACAATTTAAATAATTTATTATACACATAATAAAAAAGGAAAATATAATAAATATATATACTAATAATAAAAAAATCAATTTCATACAAAAATAATTTTTTATATTTTAAAACAGATTTTTTTTTGAAATTTTATAATGATTCTATTGCTTTGTTATAATATATTTTTATATATTTAATTTTCATTAAAATATATATATTTTTTCTAACATATTTTTAGTATATTTTTTCATTATTTTTTTGGTTCAATTATAGAAAAAACCACTTAAATAATTAGATTTTATTAGATTTAATTAAAATAATTGTCAACTAATAGTAGAGGCTTTTTACTAATTATTCAAACCAGAGGATTTGATTTAGCATTTGATCAAAAGTTAGAGAGTTATTTACAATTCTCTCCATAAAATATTGGCTTCACTTAGAGATGTTAATGGTACAGATCGGGTACGGGTTTTTCAATACCATCCCCAATACCAATTAGTATGAGACATACCATCCCCTATGAATACTCACCTTAAAAGAAACGGTGCGGGTACAAGGATTCCCCATTAGGGGATCGGTTTTTTGCCTCATACCATCCTCATCTTATTAATGTATTTTTTTTAATGACTTTATGATAAAGATCATATAAATATTATTGAATAATATGAAAATAATAGTGTAAGGTATATTATATATAATGATTTTGAATGGAGTAGTATTTCAATGGAGGGAAAAAATGAGAGGGAAAATTATATTAATTGAAGGGAAAAAATGAAGAAAAATTATGTTTTCTAAAGACAATAGTCACGGTACTAATTTTTTTTAAAAGTTAATTCCAATACTAATTACATGCTTCAAATATATATATATATATATATATTGATAAAGGGGTACGGGGACGGGGTATGGCATGAACTTGAAATCCCGTAACCGTACCGAAATTAAATCGGGTATTAAAAAAAATACTAACCCCATACCACAACTTAATTAGTACAGTTAAATCCACCCCTAATGGTTCAGGTCCCCACAGGTCCCCGGACCAATAGGTAATTTAGACATCTCTAACTTCACTGCCATTATTAAATGCACAAATATTCTCATTATCGGATCCTTTACAATTCTCAACGAATTTTGAGATCCTAACTTCAAATCCACCATAGGTTTGCATGAGATCAACCAATTGGCACACTTTAAAGACTTGATAACAATTGAAATGTGTTTGTTTCAACAAAACAAAAAAACAAAAACAATTGAAATGTGTTACTACATAAGAAAGCATATATCAACTTTGATATATAGCTTGGCCTGGACAGCTGGACTAAGCTAACATCACTTTGCTCGTCGGTCTGAATGGGTGAATAAAAGAATTTTATATCATTGATTGGTAAAGGCGGAACCGCGGAAGCCAACTCCAAGGTTTTGGAGGGGCCAATTTAAAAAACTATTAAAATTTTAACAGAAAAATGTAAATAATAAAAATATTAATAAAAAAAAATATGAACAATGTGTATAAAGCATCTACATCAGCCTAGACAAGAACAGTTCCAAGTTGATGATATTAATTTAGCTTTAAAATTCAAATCCAAACATGAGATTAATTATAATTATATCAGTTTTTTTGCTTTTGAAGTAGCAGTATTACACTAGTCATGAGTCACGTGAAAGCAGGCCACTATACTTTGATTACCGGCTGAATGAGAGCTCCCACATTGAAGCCTATTTTTTATTTTGCAAAACAACATCACGCCTCCGATAGTTTCAGGCGAGGAATGATATTCATCGACTGAAGTTCCTATAAAGCATGATAAAGTTGTGCAGCAAGACAGCAACCAAAATATTAGCAGCCATAAAAAAAAATATGACAACTCACTTTTTTTTTTAATCACCAAAAGAAATCCAAATTATTGAGAATTATCCACAATAATGAAACAAATCAGGAAAGAATTAATAAAACAAGTAAAAATGGAATTCATTTTATTTCGACTATAAAAAAATTGAAAAAAAACTACTAAAGCAGCACATAGTAGAACAAAAAAAAAAAAAAAAAAAAATTCGGTGTACCTGGAATAGGAGCTTGCATGCATATGGCAGTTTCATAGTGGAGATATTATCTCCATTTTTACATGTTGAACAAATCCCAACTTTCAGTTTATGATTGTAATAACCCATCAAACCGCACACTCTGCAAACCTGTATATCGTAAATGTTATCAATCAAACCGGAGTTTCTACTTTCTCCTGTAAAAGATAAATGCTACATGTAGAGCTATTTAAATGATTAAAAGTTTTACAAATAGATAATCAACCATTCAAGTAAATAAACAAAAGCAAGATGTGTTAAGAGTATCATGTATAATAATTCCACAATTCTCGCCTAATCAAAACTAGCCATTTTGTGCAATCAAAATTTACCTTAACTATGCGGTTCACCAACTCTATAAACCCCGCCTCTTGTAGATTTCTATTTCTAACATAGTGAAATACATTTTTACATATTGATTCTCCTTTCTCTCTCTCTTTCCTTTTTCTTTTTTTTTCTTTGATTAAGTTTTCAAGATGCTCATAAGTCATATATTGAGCCCCTTTTAATTGCAACATAATAATCACAGACAGTAAAAATAACAGTGATAGACAACGAGAAAATCCCCTGATATTTTACAATTGCAAAGTGTAGTAGTGTTTTCAAAATTCCAATGGTTATTTAATGTCTAACTGCAAGAAAAAGGAAGCTACTCAAATCATAGTGAAGGCTAATATTTGCACTAACAAAGCTGGATTTCAACTAATGGATTCTCTTGAAATAGCTCCGGTGATTGGACTTTGGAAATATCACCGCTTAAAAATTCACTGCTGAGTGCTGAAGTGAATTTTAGAGAACAATAAATTTTAGAAACAAAGAGGAAACATTCTCATCATATAAAGTTGATGCTTGTGTGAACAACATTTCACATTAGTCTTCTTTTAAACAAAATAAAAGAGATACTAAAACAGGACTCAACTTGTAAATGCCTACAAATATATACTACGATATACTGTAATCTACTAGCACAAGCATTAGGGAATACCTGAACATCAAAAGGATCACTAGAAAGCATCAGCCGCTCGAAAATCAAATTGCTAGCACCGTAAGCAATTAAACAATCGCGTTCCATTTCTCCGACTCTTAGCCCTAGAAAATAAATACTTATCGGAACAAAAATCAAAATTTAAGGTGAAAATAAAAAGATAACCTAGGAATAAGTAATCAAAACCTCCATTTCGAGCTTTCCCTTCGGTAGGTTGTCGAGTTAGCATAACACGGGGTCCACTACCTCGAGCATGCATTTTATCTAGGACCTTTTTTTGGTAAGAAACAAAAAATTTATTCATAATGAATTGTTTTAATTACAAAAGAGAATCAAACTAAACAGAAAATAAAACATTCTATTGAAGCACAAATCATCATCAAAACATTATCATGAATATGGAGATCTAAGATTGATATTAGTCATCTAAATGATTCAGGCAAGCTTTATAAATAATGAGTTATATATATATATATGTATGTATATGTATATATATATATCAGCTCTAGTAAACACAAAAAATACAAGTATGGAAATTTAACATAATTAAGTTCATGGAGGAAAGGGAACTTGATTCCCCTCTCTCACCCAAGGAATCAATGGTAATCAACTTTGTATCCGTCTTATTCCTTAGCTTAGCAAACACTAAAAAAGGAATTAGTTTGATTTCTTTCTACTTCCTAAAAAGTTAGTAAACGCGTAATGGAATTTAGTAACTTGGTTATGATTCCCCACTATTCCCTTTCCAATGAAATTTGATTCCCCACTATTCCCTTTCCAATGAAATTTGATTCCCTTTCATTCTCAATTAGTAAACGCGTCCTTAAAATATAGGTCACATGGACAGTTGGCCGCATTGAGTTAGCTTCCAAAAGCGTAATTATAAAAACTCACTAGAAAAGGCTAGAATCTTACCATATGCTTAAGCTTTTGGTAGTAAATTGGACCCATGAAAATATATGCTTGCAGTGGGGAACCCGTGATCCCTGAATCAAGATTTGAGTTACCAGTATGCTCTCCAACAAATCCACATACAGAGAGTCTAAATAGGAATTGTTGAAAACAAACCAGCCATTATTTTAAAAAACAAACCTGAATAAATGAAGTCCTTGCCACTGTAGCTAAAGCCGTGCTTCACAAGGGTTTCACTGTCACCAACCATGATATACAACTGCGTTAAGAAAATAAAATTTGAAATATGATGAAGGAATTCATAGGAGAAAAATAAAGGCACCTTATAGCTTCAACCCTGTCAGCATGACCACTTGGTTCACCAAAGGCACTACCATAATGGAACCTACCACATGACACTCCAGCTTTACCCCCAAGAAGCTCTATCATCTTACCTACTGTCATTCGACTGATGAAAACAAAATAATATTAACCTTAAAATGATTCAATTAGCATTAGATTGATTTAGAAATGATAATAGATTGATTCCATTTCCTTTCTCCACTCTAGTTCTAGTGTATATATATATATATATACTTGTACTATTGATTGAATAAATGATACAACTCAATCTCTCTTCCTCCCATTTCTTTAATGTTAAAAACAATAAATCAAGCCACTCCAACATTATTTTAATCAACTATGATAATCCTTAAAGTAGAAGTAAGAGTCTACCTCGGAAAGCCATGAGGATTCATAATTAAATCAGGGCAAATGCCACGTTCAGAAAATGGGAAATCTTCCTGCTGAATTATGGTTCCGCAAACACCTTTCTGCCCATGTCTACTACTAAACTTGTCACCAACCTATGCAAATTTGATAATAAAAAAAAAAGTCTAACCAAATGCTTGAGATGAAGAATAATATCCAAAGATCACATCAAAATAAAAAAGTTATGTTACCTCTGGCCTACGTGTCTGGCGAATAATAAACTTGATACGCTTATTGCCCTCTTTATCAGAACATAGAGCCACTCTATCCACTACACATGTCTCTCCTTCCGGACCTTTGTATGTTGATTTGGCGGGCCTATATATACTGGATATTAAAAAGTGAGATATATCAATATCAGAATATAACATCGTGGTAACATTTTCCAATAAAATCAAATGACTGACCAATGTCTTCGTTCATCAACAGATAATTCTTGACCTTCTGTCACAAGAGGGGATTCTTTGTTTACATAGATGTCCTTAGGTCTAATAATTTCTCCAGGAGATGCAAATCCGTCGTCATCCAATATCTACCAAAGGAAAATTACGTACAGAATTCTTTTAGAAGATGCTTCTCTGCATAGTTGAAACCCAGTATGCAGACCCTTAGAGATTGAACAGATTATAATAAGCTAAACTAGCCATGTCACGTATTGTGCAGTGATGACGAGTAAAAATGTTGAATTTGAATAAAAACCTGCATCTTTTCAGCATCAGGTCCTGTTCTATTTGGCCTTAGTACTCTGTCTTCTGTTTTATTTTTATACTCCTTTTGGATGATAGCGGACTCCCTATTCAATAAAAAGCCTCTAAATAAGAAATGAAAAACCTAGTAGTGCTACCAAACCATACAGTGAAAGGGAATAAATTCAGTGACTACAAGAAAAGATAAGGAGTCGATAGGGTGACAAAGTTCTATACTTTTTCATCACAATACAACGACCAAAACCACGATCCAGAGACGCCTTGTTCATAACTATTGCATCCTCTATATCATAGCCACTGTAACTCATCACAGCAACAGTTGCATTCTGACCAGCACCAAGCTTATCATATCCAACCTGACAAAAGTACGATTATAAATTTACAAGCCACGAAAGCTTACAGATTCCATAATATGGCTCACTTACCAATTCAATTGTCCTAGTTGTCAGTAAAGGCCGTTGAGGATACACCAACAAGTAAAGCAATGTGTCCATCCGACATAACTACAAAATCAAGAGAGATAAAACAACTTAGTTGGGAATCAAAAGCAAGCTGGAAATGCAGAAAATCTATTCGCCAACTTGAGGGGGAGTGCTGAAGAAATCATGTTATCATGGTTATTGGAGAAAATTTAGCAAATTGACTTCCAAGAGGAACACGAGAAAGAGAGATACTATTCTTCTCCACATTTGATACTCTAGGAATAATAACAATTAAGCCAACTAAAGAGCATGAGATATACCAACTTTTAGGCATGATTGATTTAACATATGACATAAGTAAGAGTTTATAATAATATAAATCACCTATTCACCTCATTGACAAAGAAAATTATATCAATAACTATTATAAACCGAGTTATAGCAAAGGACCCATGTTCTTTTATACAAACCAATTCTACCATACACGTCCTCCTTTAGTGAACAGTTGCATTAAAGCATTTTGAATGGTCAAGATTGCATTTGCCATATGTTACTTCTGATGTTCATTACTTTTGCATGTTTGACATAATCTTAGCAATCTTAGCAATCGAAGTCTTAGTCTAATGGTTCACAACTTGGATCGTAGTTTGAGTTAAAAAAACAATTGATCCTTTACTATACATGAATAGAACAGTTATTGCTGCTTAAAGAAACAAACAGTTTAACAACAGAATAAATGATGATTTACTATACATGAATTGAACAAATGAACAGTTATTGCTTCTTAAAGAAACAAACAATTTAACTATAGAATAAATTGATCACCTGATTATATGCGATGTTTCCCATAGCTTGCTTCCCCATAGCACACTACATATATATATATATATATATTTAACATCACTGTCATTTTAATTAAGAATACTTGAATATATATATATATATAAGGTCCTCTAGTCAGCTCGGTCCTGACATTTTCTTCAGGTCCTTAGAATTCCAACCGGTTGTAATCCTAAAGACCTGACAAAACCTGAGTAAAGAATTATTCTATATCTATATAAAAGAAGAAAAACATCGTAACCAAAACCTGATAGGTATTTCTTGGTGATTGATTATGATGAGGGTATGGAATTAGCCCAGCACAAACACCTAAGATGGTGAAAGGCTCTATCTCAATATGGGTTGCATCATGTGTAGCCTCTCCTTCATATAAAGCAATCTATAAAATATAAAACCAGCCAACAAAACTATCAGCTATCATATCCATTTTCAATAAAAGAGAAGACATCAAAAAGTTGTTAGGTAGGAACAAACCAGAGCATTGTTCTCCTCATTAACATCAAGATACTCAATCAACCCATCACTTAAAAAATCATCAAAAGTGCGGACTCCATCCTTTAAAAACACAAAATTTACATTAGTTTCAAAGCAACCACCATTACTTCAATAATGGATAGAATACACTCTTACCGACAACTCCTTCATATGGTGTTCTTTAATCCTTGATATGCCCTTGTCAGCAATGACAAGTGGACGGCAAACTCGACCTCCGTCAGAAGCAATGTAAACACAACGCTGATAACATAATTGTTCTAAGAGTCAGCCATTTACGGGTGAATATATATAAATGGCTGAATATATATTGCTGGGAAAAACTAAAAGGACATGTATAACTATGTTGCACGGATACGGGTATACAGCAAATCTCTAAAAACTAGGATACGAAAACGGCATGATATGTCAATTAAAATAATATATATTTATATTTTTTTAAATAATATATGAAAAGATAATCCAATCAAAACTCATAAAACATATTCTTAATAAAACACAATCCAATAGTCATAAGAGCAACAAGTTTCTAGATTTCAATTTTTTTAAAATTCGATTTTGACTCCAATTTTTTAAAAATAATTGTAAATTGACCTCGTTTTTATTAAAAAAATTGCAAAGTTTACTAGACATATCCTCATTCATATCCTACACATACATTGCCGTATCCACAAGTCAAACCGACCAAAAGTCAACAAATAGGCTAAATGGCGTATCCGACCATATCCCACACGTATCCATATTGGATACTTGTCATCTCAAAAAAAAAAAAAAAAAAAAAAAAATGTATCCGTGATTCAATAATGCATAACAGCGCAACAAAAAATCATAAAATTACTCGTCAATGATACACCCCCTATGATAAAACTTAGTATCGTGTCATAAAATTAATACAACATTGTCATGTAAAGCTTCCACTAAATCCTTTCAAAATATCAATTGAGTTGTGAAACAACATATTAAGACAAGAAATGAATCACCAAGAATGTTACTTGGTGTTTACAAAATCAGTTCAACCTATGTTTTCACAAAAACACCTACATGATTTATATGGTCACCATGTCTAACTATGGAACTTCTCAAAATTAAAAATTATGTTAGGAGTTCCTAACAGAAAATTGGAATGTTGTCTTTTAGTGATTAAATATCCTATAAACGGAAGCACTTCACTTTATAAAGAGAGGGGCCACCTTGAGAAGTCATTTTTGGAGGATAGAAACAATGTGCTTTAGGGAAGGGGCCTTCATGTAATTTTATACGTTTTTTTGGTTGGTTGTCTTTTTCTAAGGGAAGCTCTACATGGATAATACATTGATAAATAGTTTTATTAGTTGACTATTAGATTTTTAGGAAGTCCTAGTTTTCCTTCTTTTGGGTTGTAAGATCTCTTTAATGGACTTATTTTCTTTTCATAAACTTTGGTTTTTTTTTTTAATTTTTTTTATATCTAAGTAAATGAATAAACTGCAAGTAAAGTTAAAGAAACGTAAGAATTTACCTGTTTCTCATGTGCAAAAATACTAACAAACTCGCCAATTTTGCCAGCTCTACGCAGCTTTCTTATCGTATTAGCAAAATGCTGGCCGGAAGAAATAATTATTAAAAGAGTGTAATGAAAATAGTCATACATCTAAGTAATATAAACACATTACTTTCTTAATGTGTACCATGCATGTCCAAATTTTATGAGTGGTGTATACCTGTGGTCGTCTATGCTTGCCAAGAATAAGTCCATTGAAAATAACTAGAAATGAATTTGGAGTATGAAGCTCTTCCGCAGAAAGTAGTTCCAAGTCCTCGACACCCAAACAATAGCACTGCTTGTCACAATAAACATAACCATTATATATATGAAATGCCAAAAGAAAAAAATCAATCATTGCTTTGATCAAATGTGAAATTGAAGTATCTGATCTATCAGAACTAAGTACAGGAAGCATCATTTATTGCCAAGCGTCTCCATTGATTACTCCAATTTTTTCCTATTTTCCTTTCACCAGCCTTGAGTCCTTGACGATGCAACCCAAAGTATATTGACGAGCCACTAGACTCAAATTACATTAGAAAAGAAATAGACATCCACAAAAACTAGAAACTCAAATTTGTAATCAAATTTATATTGTAATTACAAAACTGAGAAGAGTCACAGGTTCTAAAATACAGAATCAAATTGTTTGGATTTTTGTATATTGCCTTCACATAAAACTTACGAAGAGAAATTACTGTCAAAATGAAATTTGAGAAAATGTTTGAACAACCATGACAACACTTTCATATCCAAAACGACTTTTGTGAATGAGAACACATACCAGAGAAATTAAAGGACCCCCCTCTTCATCAGTTGTAACATGAGTCATTAGGGCCAAATTTTTTACCAGTCCACAAGCTTCACCCTCAGGAGTATCACATGGGCAAAGCATACCCCACTGCAACAGAAGTTATAAAAACAGAAATACAACTGAATACAAATTTACATATATGAAAACAGACGACACAAATACTAATCAGTCACCTAAGAATAATCCTAGTCTATAAGTTTTTTGAATGCAACACAGAGACACAGCCCTTACTTGGCTAGGTTGCAGTGCTCTTGGTCCACTAACTTTCCTGGATTTCTCAAATTGTGGTGAGATTCTTGTCATGTGGCCCAAACTCCCAATAAAGGATAGCCTTTGCAGCACCTGCCATTAGAGTATGTTCTGTCAACAAAAACATGGACAAGGATATGATAAAGCAAAACAAAATACAAATCTAGGAGGATGCAAACAAACCTGTGTCATGCCTTTCCTGTGCATTTTGAATCGCTTGACATCGAAGTTCCCAGTAGAAAGGGTCCTTTCGAGCCCTTCAAAGATAATATTCTTTTTTATAGACTACAAAATGAGAATCCAGACACTTTGTATGAGATGTGAAAGAATACAGACATTGGCAGAAATGGTTATAAAAGAAAATGCAGTAATTGTTCAATAACATCACGAATCATATAAATGCACAAAAAGTTAGTCATAGACTTCAAGAGGCCAAGAACAATGCATTAGAAAAGAAAATTGCAACAATTTATGTGGTTTTTATTATAATCTGGCAGAAAAAATTTGCTTAAAATACACTTCATTAAAGAAATTTAAGTTAATTTTTTTCCAGCATCAAGTATCAAAAAAGTACACCACAGACCTTTTAAATATTCACTTTGTAAACTTTTCACCGAATGCATAACAAATTAGAGGATAAGAATTGTCCACATGATTAATTTTATAATATCCAATAACAACCTTGAGAGCAGAGCACACAAATTAGGGTGTTTCTTGGGTTGTTAGTTTTCAACCGTCTTCTTAATCAAATCATAAATGCTTCTGAAAATTTAGTGTGTGTGTGACATGAAACCATGAATATTTTGGTAGAAAAGAATGTATGCAAAAGTGAACTGCAGCTACCAAGAAAAGAGCCCAATGAGGAAAACCCAGACCAAAAAATAAAAGAATTGATTTGAGCCCCACCACAAAATAAAAGAATTCCCAAAAAATTAGAAATTATACCACAATACCATCACACTTTGGAAGAATGAAGAAGAAACAAGAATCTATAAATTCCTTGGAGATAGAAGCCAGTAAAGATGCAAAGTAACGAACATGATCCCACAAGTAATGTTCTGCTTTATGAAAAATGACAAAAAAAATGCTAACATCACTTGATCGACAGAGGCAAGTAGCAAAAGCTACACAAGTACACTTAAGAATCCACAGCTTAAAACATCAAGTGTCAAAAGTGTAAAGAACTCCAAATCCAATATAATTTCTCCTACTTCTTGCCTTACGAACGTAACTGAATGTACAACCACATGAAAACCGCTACTATTCCTTGCACAACAAATTCCAAATAAAGATAAAGGTAAATTTCTCCCAACTATATTACTCATTCACTCATAAAGTCCTTTAGCATCAACCAATGAAATTACCAAATAGGGAAAAAAAAATATCAACAAATTTACAATAGGAAGATAGAGTAATATCCAAAAAATTATTTTTCCATCTCTTCCTAACAAATAGCAGGCAGCAGCAACTAGTTATATCTTTCCAATGTTATACAAGCCATTAAATTTTGAAAAATTGATTTAGCCCAATTCTATAAAAGAAAAAAGAAATGGATTTCCTGATATCCCACTTGTCAAACAATCTTCAGCAAAAATCGGCTATCTGATCCTCACTACCACAGACATGCATCTGTTTTAAATATTGTTAACAAATATATCACCCCTTGCACCACATGTTGAATTATTTCATAGCTTTGCAGTCATTGTTCATCTTTTCCGGCAGATGGATATTTTATCTGTTGACCAAGCCATGATAAAGGGTTGGACAAACTTATAGTTAGGGTGCAATTCTAAAGCGGTTCTTGATTGTCTAACTGGCTCCAGTTTTCATCCTCCATAGATTCTTCATAACAATCGTTGGCTTGTAAGGCTCAGACAAAGGGTCTAAATTTTGTTGCAACACACATTTATAAGGGAACACGATTGCAGATTCACTAGCAGACTGGGGCATACAATTTCCTACTCCCTATTGCTAGAATTCGGCTCCTAAATATGAGGGATCTCTTTATAACCATTCTGATTCTTTAATAATATTCTTTTCCTATTAGTAAATTAACACCATAAACTTCTTTCAGAGGCCAGAGCCTTAGGTTAGGTCAAGGAGACTATTATTTAGTATCTATTCACTTCAACAACAAAAAAAAAAAAAACATTCTACTTACCATTCTTGCACATCTGCGTTATTGAAAGAGAACATAGCAATTAGAGTCACAACACATTTGAGGGAAAGAGATAAAAAGATAACGAACCATTCTTATTTGTGGAAAACAAGAAAAAGAGTTGCAAGCATACTTGGGGAAAAGAGATGAAACAATAACAGTTATGACATAGCGATTCAACATTCATATATATATGTGTGTGTGTGTAAGAGGTATAAAAACTTGTCATTGTGTACATATAGAATATTATAACTGAATTTCTTTGAACTAATTCTTTTTCATTTTCAATTTCATCTAGTTCATAAAGAAATTAAAAAAAAAAAAAGGATTGAGATTTAAGGCTTGTAAAGGTTCTAAAGCATTTCCTACCAATGGAACATTTAAAAATAAATAAATAAACAAAACATTTAATTTTAAGTTGATAAAAGTCACCACTTACTGGAGTAGGGTCAAATCGAGAAGCCGTGTTAGGCTTTTTTAGGATGAAATCTATTGTATTCTGACTTTGAGTAATCATCGTCTTGAGTAAATCCTACAATAAAAAGTCCAAGTATAAAGTAAATTGGGAAACACATGATAAGGTATAACTTTTATATAGTGTACAAGCTTTAACACTGTCATACCTCAAAAAGCAATGAAACTAGCTGGCCTGATAGTTCCAGTCGTTTGTTGCCTACATAATCCTATAAAAGGGAAAAAAAACATTTACAAAAGATTTGTGTGCTCGCACACAATACATATATGAATTACTAACACTAGTAGTAGACAAATTAAGTTTCCTAGTTTGCATTTACTCCCTGTGGTCATAAGTAAGCATGGGTAAGAGATATAGAACTCAGCCTATATATCCTCACCAAAGAAACATAAACAAAGAAACTTACAAATCTGGGAGAAAAAAAGAAAAAAAAACAGTGATTACCGACAAAAATATGCCCATTGTCTTTCTTTTCTATTTTTTTTTTTTTCAAATCCCATAGCCATTCCTTGTAAAAAGGCTTTATAATACATTCAAATGGCTTTTTCTTTGTTTTGGGTAGTATTCCACAGCATTTAAAAGCAGTTTTTGCAACAAGAAGAATAGCCAAGTTCAAAAGTAGAATTCTCATCCTTCATGTTTAGAATATCATCCAAAGATCATAGTTGATGAGGCTCTTAGTGGCCAACCATAGTATTATCTTCTAGATAAACAAATTTGGAAAAACGTAATTTACTATATGTTTTGAGGAATGTCCTATACACACCACATGAACTTTGGTCATGTCCTTTACTGAATTTCTAATAAATCTCCTTTAATCATTCGAAAATTAGAAAGTGTTATCAGAGATCATAAGAACCATATACTATATTAAATTAAATAGATAGGAGACAGAGAGAATTGAGTCGCATTTCATTCATCCAATAGTACTAGACCTAGAGAAGAAAAAGGAAGTATGACCAATTTACAATAAATACTCAAATCAATCAATCATCTAATTGAATCAATCATCTAATGAATCAATCAATCAATAGCTAATTGATAGTCTAATTGAATCGGTCTATGGCTAACTGACAACTAGCTTTAACAGTTAGTATTAAATATTAATATTAATGTAGTGAAAAATAGGGGGAAAATAAATTAAAGAGTTTAGTCACATTTAAGAGTTCAACAAATTACCTTGTCATCCATTGCATCCTTATTTAACATCGCTTCCATCATCCTTCTCAACATTACCCCGACATATAAACATTTTGGACGAAAGTTATTCTTGCTCACCTAAAGGGAAAGTATATTAGGAAATACTGTCAAAGTTGGAAACTCCCACCGAAATTGGATTTAGGAATAGAACTTACCGGAACATTTGCAAGAAATACATCTCGGAGGATAGCCAAAGCTCTCCTTTCCTAAAAAAAACAGCAAAAATGGTGGCTGTTAAACTTAACAAGCAATACAAATGTTTCTAACAGAAAGATTCCATTTTCCTGATCATATTATAACACTTCATGGAATTAACAAAGGATAGTGCATAGGTGATGCAGAATTCGATGGAAAAAATTCATAAATGATATGACCAACACTATTATGGGAGTAAGTCTTAGTTAAGTAATATAAAAAAGCTTCACACAAACACAAACATATGCACACTTTCATATATCAAAATAAATACACAAGCATATATATATATAGAGAGAGAGAGAGAGACAAGTGAAGGCGAAAGGGAGAAACCTGATTAGATGATGGACTACCAAAATTAAACTTTTTAACCTGCAACAGGAACAACCGATGAAAACTTGAACGGCAAAAACTTTTGTGCTTCCAAAGATAATATACACTCATCAATACCAATATAAATATAACATAAATAAAGGTATAAACTATTTGCAGTGGGTGCAGCTCCTTTTTCTAATTGTAAAACTTCCTTAGAAATGAAAATAAATAAAAGTTTACAAACCGTAGAAGAGTAATTCACCTTTCCCTCGAGATATTCTGAGGCTTTCTCTTGAGTATATATATCTAGGCTTGCACAATCCTGAAAATTTTATCACCAAACAAAAGAGTTAAGAATATTGCCAAAAATGTAAGAAGCTAATCTGAAATAGGTATCAAAATCAGTTTACACAGTATTTTCTCTACTTGAAGTTAAATAACTTCTCTTCTAAATCATTCACTTCAGAAACTCAACATAACAAATATTTTACATGACATCCCTTAAACTTCAGTGCAAAAATAACATTTTCATATACATGTGATGGCCTAGAGCAATCAATCATGAGATAATGCTTTCAGGACACTAGCAACCCAGAATGAGTTTTTCATAAGGGTATTTTTGGACTTTTTTGTGATTTTACGAGTATTTTGGACTTTACATTGGTGAAATGCATCAAAGTATAAAAGCAATGATGGAGCCCGGAGGATAACGCTAAGGACTTTAACAATGCCAAACTATACAAGAATCGCTTCCATCTATGCAAATGCATCACATGGCCTTGGAAGTTCTATTGAACAATTGTTATAGAACATATATAGACTATTTAAGAGAACCAATATTGCATATTATCATATTTAACATCTCTTCCTGCCTAAATTATATCAGCACTTCTTAGTGTACCAAATCAACTGCCGATGTGAACAAGAAATCGTGAAATGAATACATGCTTCATAAGCTAT
This sequence comes from Acer negundo, assembly GCA_035582765.1. NCBI lineage: Eukaryota > Viridiplantae > Streptophyta > Magnoliopsida > Sapindales > Sapindaceae > Acer > Acer negundo. The sequence continues at coordinate 44,523,892 of CM069233.1, read as the reverse complement.
CAACCAGATAAATATAATCACATGAATACGGCTAAATATGAATCACATTCTAACGGTACCTTACGATTACATGTTCTAAATATTTGGAGTCATATATGTCTCAACCGTAAATACTTTTTTAAGTATACATACAACTAAACACAATATAAAACTACAAACTTTGTAGCAATAATTTGACTATAAGACTGTATGTTCATAATACCTAATTAGTCACAATAGAAGTAATAACTTTATCATGAATTTTTCAAGTAATTTAGAATCAAATTATTTTGGATGTTATTTGATATATTTCAAAAGCATATCATCTCGACTGACTACCTCAATTGAAGGCAACAGTAAGGCACTAAATCGAGGATCTCTTCCGACCATTTGAACAACTTCTTGATCACTTTCCATCCCCATAGCCTTCAAAACAACCATAATAGGAATCTACAAAAACAATTTTGAAAAAACATAATTATAACCAATCCATATAAATATCAGAAACGGAGGGAATTGGTTATTGACAAAAAAGAGAACTTAGAATTAAAACGAAAAAATTGTGCAGCACATGGACCTTGTTCACAAATTGATTGAGAATTAAATACACCTTCCCCTTCTCCATTTGAATAACTGTTTTACTTTTTACTAACTCTGTGTTGCTTGTAACAGATGCATTTATACTGAAAAGGACAAAAACAGGGATTAAGAGATCATAAATGGAAAGAATATCAGACTTTTCTTGAGCTACTATCTCATAAAACTGATTGTTTTTCTTTCTGCAAGAACATGATTAATAAAAAAAAAATGCAAATTGTGGTGCCATTGGCATACACAATAAAAATACAAGAGATTCTACAGAAAAGAAATGGATAAAAGAAAAAAGAAAGGGAAAAAAAGATCTTTGATTCAGTACATCTACAAATTCAAAAGATAATAGTAAAGTTAACTTCAGTAAAAATACAAAACCGTGACATTGAGTTCATTTTTTTGAAAGCGTATGTATAGAACAAAGATATTTACAATTGGAGAGAGCAAGCAGTCCATAACAAAAAAGAAGGAAACAGCTTCCAAAAGACAAAAATCCTACTTAAAAGCCACCAAAAAAGTTCTAAGCAAAAGCAAAACAGACCCTATGTCTTCCCAATTAAGGTTGATAAAGACGAAAGGAACTTCTTCAGAAACGGGAGAAACAGAACCCATAAGTGAATCCTATCCCACAAAAAAGCTGATATCTTCTCCATGTTTCATTCTCAAAAATTATTCTATTCTTTTCCATCCAAACAACCCAAAGGAGAGCCATCATGGCAAACCTCCAAAGAGTTTAATCTTTGCTACCTCCCCAAAACGGAACAAAGAATTCACCTAGGATATCTCTACAATGAAGAGGCAAGGGCTCCTTCAGATGGACAGCTTTAAAAAGCTTATTCCATAAACCGGAAGCAACGGAACAATGGAGAAAAAGATGATCTATGCTCTCAACATTCCTTTTGCACATAATACACCACTGAGGATGCAAGTACATTCTAGGTTTCTCTTTTTAATCATGTCCGTGCTATTTAATTTCCCATGACATATGATCCAAGCTAAAAATTTTAATTTTGTAGGAACCTTAGCCTTTCAAATTACTTTAGAAAAGTCAAAAGATGGAGTAGAGGACTCTTCTATCAAGCTAGCACAATAAGTAGGACTTCACAAAGAAGCTGCCTTGTTAATCAAGAGTCCATATCCTTCTATCCTCCTTAGAATCCTCAATCCTAAACCCTTCAATTTTACCCACTAAATCAGCAAGCTTCCTCGTCTCTTCTTCTTTCAAGTTTCTACACAACATGAGATTCAATCCCCAATTGGTTACGAGAATTGACTGCCTAGTTAGCTATAGCCTATAGGTACATTTTTCCCTGTTGAAATCTGAAAAGATTAGGAAAAAGTGTGCAAAAAGCAGTATCTCCCTTCCATTAATCTTCCCAAAATCTGAACGGCTAGCTCTTTCCAACAACAAAGCTGGTATTTGGAGAGAAAAAGATTGCTAATTTGGGTGATAGAGATCCATTGGCACCCAGCAGCTGTTGTTTCTAGAAAGAACCTTAGACTTTGTAAATGTTTGTTGATTCATTCTGCAAAACAACAAATGTTTGTTCCATGCAAATTAATCTACTTCTATGACCTTTCCAGGAAATTGAAAATGAAAACAATATAATATAAATTCACACCCTGAATCAGATTCATGGTTACTACTAGATTTTCCAAATAACCAGTATTACTGCCAGCAGTTAAGAAATTCTAAAGTTATGTCTATTGACATAATCTTTCGGGATTTAATATATACACTTATCGCAAATAAGACAAATCATCTTCCTAAGGACACAAACTTTGAACACACTTATTCTTCTGAAAAATAGAATCTTCAGTTCCTCTTCAACCAGAAACAACAAAATTTAGCTTATTTGAACTGTATCTTTCTTATCACATATATGAACTTCAATGAAAAAGCTGATTTCCCACTTAGCCTAGTTTTAGGATATGTACCTGGCAATTGTATTAAAGAACCATGATATCTCCTTAAAAAAGGGCATTTCAAAAATTAAGAGGATGAAAGAAACAACGAGGGAACAAGGAGAAAGAAAGGGTGAGAGAGAGAAAAAAGAATCCAGTCATCAAGAGAAATAGCATGAAGAGATGATCAAAAGGTAAAATAGGAAAAAGTGTATCAGAAAACCAAGAACTTACTTGCCCTTCTTGTCTGTATCAATAATTATTCTGTTCTTTGAAAGTTGCTCTTGTATTAGTAATACCTGAAAGATATAAGTCATCACATGCTTATAACCAAAAAAATATAATAAAAAAGAAGGAAAAACATGAAACAACTGACAACGAATGTACACTCTTTTTTTTATCAGAAGAAGAAAAAGAAATCACCCTCTCTGATTGAATCCAAGTAAAATTGACAGAGTTCAACAAATGAAATGGTTGTGGGGAGGATAAAAAATTCATACGAAAAACGTTAACTCAAAACAAATCCTTAAAAAATAAAGTTGACAAACCATAATACAACATTGAAGATGATAGAAAAGAACGATTGAATATCCAATTGGTAAAAAAGTTTCACATTTCAAAAAGAAGTTTGCTTTTTTTTTTTTTTCCTTCGATATTATCTAAAATCTTTACGAAGCATAAATTGAATGAAAAAATAAAAAGGTGTGTGTATGGCTGTATGCCACCAAATGTTTGCAAATTTTGCAAAATTTCTTCGAGATTTATTGTGGTTGAATGCAGACAGACAAGACCACCATCATGATTCAGTCAACCGATGGCTCTCCTACAGAACTTTCTGGTCTAACTTAGCCCTTGAGCAATAAAATTGTACCATACAAGCAAAGGCCCGCCGACTAATAAACTATTCCCATTCAGTGCCTTCATTTTTTTTATCAGAAACTGAACATTAAGTGCAGACACTATAAAACACATTATGTTAGTTTTAAATAAAAAGAAATTGAATGATGGAGATAAAAAAAATTGGATTCTGAGCAACTCCCTGGCAGATCCAACTGAAAACATATTATATATATATATATATATATATATATATTTTGCATATTTATTAAAAGTGGTTACAAGTGTCAATTAAAAATTGTATGCATGAGAAGTTTTGACATGTTCAATTCTTAGCACAACTATAACAGATAATGATAATGTTACCTTCTCAGTTCCTTTAATGATAAAATATCCTCCGGGATCAAGGGGGCACTCACCTAAAGTGAATGAAAGAAATTATAAATAATTATTATAGCACAAGAAAATAAAGGATGGACACAAGGGAATAGACCAAAAGCGAATAAATTTTAATTCTCATGCTCAAACCAAGTCTTGCAAGTTCAGCTTCATCTTTTCCATATAAAATGCAGCAGCAGCTCCGCAGCATAATAGGCATTCTTCCAATGGTTACGTCTTTCTGAAAGGAGAAAACACTATATATAGTATCCAAAGTACCTGATGTCCACACAAAACCAATAATATGTCCCAGAAATCTCTGATTACCTTCTGCATTATCTTTTCAGGATGACTGCCTAGAGTAGTGTACTCGATATCGACCGTTATTGGTGCAGCATATCTAACATTTATAGCATATACAAGAATTAGGTAGCATACACATACCGAGCTTACTATATAATTTAAGTACAATCCAATAATATAGGACATATATATATACACACATTGGCTTTGAGGTGCAATAAGCATACTACAAGAGTGAAATTTTCTCATAGTTAGTTGCGAACATAAATTAAAAAGACAACTCACGTCAAGTCAGACAATCGGCACATCTGGGGAGTGATCTTTTCATTAATACCATCCCGATATATGGATGGCTGGCCAATTCGGACATCTTTAAACCTGTTTGCATGCAGAACATTGAAATGCAAAGTCAATAAACCAGTAAAAATAAATAAAGATAAGTTACATAGTACACAAAATTCCCAACATTCAAATGCTAGTACACAAAGAAGCAAAAATCTTAAACTTTTACCAAATGTATATACTTGGGTTGACTGCAGACACCAAACGATCATTTGCGCGGACAATCCTCTTGATACCCGTGGTGACAAAATAGTTAAACGAGTCCAGATGCTGCTTCACAAGCCCTCTCACCTTCAAATGACCAACAAAAAACAAATTACAATTACAATTACAGTAAAAAAAAAATTACAAAATTACCAAAACAATAAGAGAATCATAGAGGTTTGTGTGTACGTACTTTCAAGAACTCTGGAAGGAGCTGGTACTTGTCGACGGACGATTTGACGGAAGCAGCGGGCTGTTGCTTGTGATCGACGTCATGTTCATCTACTTGCATCAAACCCATATCTGATTCTTACGAGTTTTTGCAATTCGAACACATACAAACAAATAAATAAACGAAACAGAACAGAATTTTGTGTGGATTGTGAAGAAAATAAATAAATTAGTACAATTAAAATCTATGTCCAAGCTTGACAATTTTGAGTCCCAGAGAAGTCGGAACGCAACTCCCTTATTATGATGTGGAAGACGAGACAGAAGAAGAAGCACAGCAGCAATCGATCACTTACCCGTCGTTAGCGGTGGCGGTTGTTCTACGTCGGCCGCTGCCTCTCTTGTTCACTTTAGCGGGTCTTTGACAAATAAAAAATAATGTTAGTCATCTCACTTTTTGTATCCCTATGTATTACTGACTCCATGATTATTTTTTTTTTCCTTAAATTGAATTTTCCTTAATGAATTGAAAATAATAAATTGGCGGGATCAGCATTGATGTAGAAAATATTGACGTACAAATTTTTAAAAGATTTCAGTGAAAATATTGAAAATACAATAATATAATTTTGATAACGTCACCCCAAACTATAAAAAAATATTTTTCAAATAAATTTATTTCCATTTTTTGTATCCATATTTATTAATTGAGTCCATTGTTTTATTTTTATTTTTAAAAAAAAAATTAAACTTTCCTTAATGAATTGAAAAATAAATAAAAAATTTGGTGGATCAATATTAAGAATGTTACTGGCGCGTTTACTAATCGAGAATTAAAAGAATCAGAACTAGTTCCACCGGAAAGGGAATGGAGAGGAATCAAAATTAAATTACTAATGATGTGTTTAATAATCAGGAATCCTACTTAGGAAAGGGAATTAAGTTTTTGATTTATGAATTCCATTATTTACTAATTTTTTAGGGAATTAAATTCCGCAGACTCCACCCATAAATCAGGAATTAAGTTCCTTATGGAAATGAAACTTGATTCATATGGAAATAGAACTTGATTCTTTCCATCAGGAACATAGGGCGCGTTTATTAATCGGGAATGAGTGGAATCGGAATTAAGTTCTCACTATAAATTGAATAAAAGGGAATCAGAATTAAGTTACAAATTCAATTACTGTGTTTACTAACTTTGTTAGAATTAAAAATAGAATCAAATATATACAAAGTTGATTACAAAAATACCACAAAATAGTTGTGTGTGTGTATATATATATATATACATATCCATATAAGAGATGTATGATGATAGCTAATAAATAAATAAATAAAGTTTTTTTTTTCACAATTTGGTTTTTGCTACAGTATAGTTTTTTTTTTCAATTTTTTTATAATTCACAATTATATATATATATATATATATATATATAATAAAAATGAACTAGTGAAGTATGAAAAAAAAAGTGAACTGCGAAGTGTATATATATATAATTATGTATATAGTTTTTTTTTAATAAAAAAAATTAAGTGAGGATATTTTAGTAAAAGAAAATTGAATTCCCTTTTTTAATCAAGAAAGGGAACTAGATTCCTATGATTGATGAGGAGAATCGAGTTCTCTTTCATTCAAAAACTTAATTCATGATACAGTATGTGTGTGGGGTTCATGAAACTTAATTCTCAACAAATTTAATAAACATGAGAATTTGAAAATGGGGAACTTAATTCCCTTTCATAACTTGGATTCCTGATTAGTAAACACGCCATTAATTCCTGATTTGTAGGTGGGGTCCACGGAATTCATGATATTTTTACTAAAATAACCTCACTTTAACAAAAAAAAAAAAACAAAAAAAGCAATCGTATTCTTCTTGATTATTGACTTTTGTTTTCAATTTACGAAAATCATATTGATTTACTTTTTTTTTTTTCTTAATCTTCATATTGCTTTACATAATTAATAATTTATATTATTCTAGCCATGTGATTTAAAAAAATTTTAAAAAAAAAATCATCTTTATATATATATATATATATATTACAATACCATTTATGAAGTAAAAATAACTACAACACTTTTTATCATAATAATAATAATAATAATAATAATAATAATAATAATTACTGCATGTGCATGTCTTTCATTTATGTATTACTTCCATTTCATTTTTTTAATGAAGTCATCTCTTTATCAAATGTTCATTCTACCATTTATGAACAACATATTCATGTCTTATATATATATAAACATGCTACTACGAGTCTGCAACTTCATTTTTTTTAATAAAGTTATCTCAATAGTTCTTTATTTAATTAGTTCAAATTTTACAATATAAATATGTTAATTATTATAATTATAGTGTTATGAGTAATATAAAATATATGTTTTCATTAAAAAAATATATTTCATCATGTTATATACACAAGGGTATTTTTGTAATCAATTATTTATCATTTTGATTCCTTAGTTTAAGTAAACACTAGAAATATAATAAATTTGATTCTATTTCCGATTCCTAAATTGTTAGTAAATATTGGAATGTAATTTATTAACTTGATTCCGATTCCCCTCAATTCTCTTTCCAGTGGAACTTGATTCCGATTTCATCCAAACCTAATTAGTAAACGCGCCCTAAATTCCATTACAGAGTTTACTAATTTTTTAGGAATTAGAAAAAATAGAAATGGTTAGATGATGATGCAAAGTTAATTACAAAAATACCCTTGTAAATTAGACCTGGCAATGGGTCGTGTTATTACAAATTCGTGTCGTTTCGTGTTTGGGTTGTGTTAAAATTGCTCCACCCGAACCCGACCTGTTAGCTTAATGGGTTGAAATATACAAACCCGAAACCATTTGTTAAATTAATGGGTAACCCGACCCGGCCCGTTACAAAATATTATACAGTTGAATCCCTGTAAATTAATCTCTTATAAATTAATATCCACTCTGAATTAATAAAAAATCTTGGTCCCGACTTGGGCCATTGTAAAAAATTAACAAACCCCTCTATCGTAATAATTAATAATTTCTTTTTGAAACTCAGTGTAAAATTTTGATCCCGACTGTCGTATAAATTAATAATTCCATTAAAATACAAAATATATTACATAATAATCAAGAACTATAAAAGTGCTTCAAGATGCTATTTTACTCAAGGCCATCATATTTGATATTTTTGACTTCATCATTCATCTTTTGAATTGTCCCCTTGTTATAACAAAGAAAATAGAAAAGAGCGAATTTATCTTGAGATCTCTCTTATTGTATACAACCAAAGAATAAGCCTCACTATATATCATTGGTCTCTAAGTAATCACATTCCCAAAAAGAATTGGAAATTTTCTTAATAAATCTTTCCTAATCAAGAAATCTTAAAAGAAAAAAGGAAATATCTCTGAAGAAAAAAACCGACTAAACAATAAATCCCAAAAAAGAACCTTCCCTAAATAAGAAAACCGACTTCCACACAATTTTTAAGATAAAATAACACTTTACAATATAAAACCCTTCAAATTAATAACCCATCTAAATTAATACTCAAAGGTGGGTCCCAAGAATATTAATTTAAAGGGGTTCTACTGTATTTCAGATTTATTAAAATTTTGAAAATAAATAGCACTAACGCATGATCAAACCCATACAATCGAGTTCACTAGCTACTTTTAGAGTTTTAGGGTTAGGGTCAGGATTACAATATTGTGTAATAATTGATTTATAGTTTTAGAGTTTTTAATTTAGAAAATTTTCCTCTTTCTTAAAAAGAAAAAAATTAGAAATTTTTTAAAAATTAAATAGTAAAATATATTCTAACCATAATTATAGAGATTTTTTTTTTATATAAATTCCACAATGTGACTATACAAAGATTTTTTTAATAACTTTCATAAACACATTAAAAAAAGAATCTTTATATTAATGGGCTATCGAATTAACGGTTTTTTTTAGGGTGAACCTAAAACCGACTCATTATATTTCGTATCTTAATTGGCTGACCCATTAACAACTCGATCCGATAAACTTGACCCACCAACCGCTATTTTCGAATGGGTTTGGGTCATGTTAATGGGACGTGTAAAATTTTGTCAGGTCTATTGTAAATATAAAATGTTGAAAAAAATATATTAATATGAAAGATATATTTTATATACATTATAACACAATAACGAAAATAATTAACATTTTTATATTGTTAAATTTTAATTGATTAGTTTAATATTAATTAAAATTTAAGAAATTATTCGGATTTATAAACATATTTAATTTTATGTGATTACAACTAATCTATTATATGTGTATATATATATATATATATATATATGAAACTGCATTAGTTTAAAGAGCAGTGTATATAATACATACGAGAGATGTTTCATATTACAATATATATAGTTAAAAAAAAAAAAAAAATCAAATAAAAGCAATAGGAAATTCAAGGTGGCAAAAGCAACATGAATTCAAAGTGTTAAGGTGCCCGTTCATAGTAGTTTCTTTTATGCAGTTCTTTTTTTAAAATTTTTTTAATTTTAATAATTGATAGTTCATGTATATTGTACATATAATTATATCCGCATTTTGCTTCTTCTTCTTCTTTTTTTTTTTTTTTCTATAATCCGCAACTCACATATATAAAAATCTTTAAAACATGATTTCATAAGATTTAGATGAAAATTACTTATACATAACAAATTCAATGATATATAGAAAGAAAATGAACAAAAGACGAAGAAGAAAATGACATAATAGAACATAGGTTTTTTTTTTTTTTAGAGAAAGAATCATTTTCCTCCCTTGCGGTTTACTATATTAGATAGATTGCCTCATCTAGTTTCATTAATGGCTAGCCTACCTCCTGAAATGTAAAATATTAGACAATTTCCCTATTACCGTCATGTTTTCCATTAAAAAACCCTTTGACAGTTTAAAAAACAGATCCTAACATTAAAAAGACATCTTTAACCTTAAATAGTAAGGGCTAATAAAAAAAAATAGATGGATCTCAACCGTCCATCTTCATCTTAGAAATGGATGGTTGTGATCCATCTATTTTTATTTTCTATTTAATTGTAAATAAATGAGTCTAAAGAGAAAACTTTAATAAATAAAAAATATTTCAACTTAAACGGATCTCCATCATTCATCTCAAAGATGGATGGTGGAGATTAAAAGATATTTTACATATCACCCAAAAAAAACAAAAAAACAAAAAAAAAAAAAAAAGAACAAAGGAAACAATTTAAAAAAAAAAAAGCATGGTGCAGATCGGAGATCATTTATCAACTTGCAAAACAACATTGGCCAATTATAGCATCGAGCTTATCGTAAATAAGTGCTTGGATATGGGTGTTTTGTTCTTTAGAGTTTTATGTGAACGTGAGAGAATAAGGAGATAGGTTTATATCAAATTTTTTTAGATTGATGTTACTGTGTTCCTTTTACTGCATATTTAAGCATTCTCCATCTATTATTTTTTATTTTTTGTGTTTTTATTTAATAGTATGCAAGGGTGTTATTGAATTCTTATAATTCATACTTGGTAACTTGACTGATTCTTTCATAACGACTATTAATTTATCAGGGTTGTCTCTATAAAAAAATATTTTGGCTAATATTTGATGCAATAATTTCAAAGGTCAAAACCCTAAATTTGATCAAATATCCGGTATATTTATTTTATTATTATATTCCTCAAATTATAGATTATAAGCTATATATTAATTACAAAAATTACTCATCTATATATATATATACCTTTTTTTTTTTTTTTTTTGTTTTTAATTGTTTAGTACGTACTGAATATGCATTAAATATAATATGATTATTTCTAAAAATAAAAGTTTTTGAATATTAATTATTCTTATAAATGGTAATAAATAAATATTTTACAAAACAAATTAAAATATCTATATCTATATAATATAGTAAAATGGAACCCTCACGACGTCATGTGTCGTCGTGAGAGAGCTTCGGCCATAAATTCCTTATATTCTAACCTTTCTCTCATTATTAAGTCACATGTTTAATTGAAGTGAAATGAAAATTCATCGTATATATCCATTGAACTCATTTGAATTAATGAACCCCTTATTTAATTGAATGTTAATATTAATGATCCACCTATTTATAAGAAGTAAAATGAAAGGGTCTATATGCATTGAACTCCTTCAAATTAATGATCCACATGTTTAATATCTATATCTATATATAAAAGCTGGATCAAGATCCTCTTTTTGTCTTGTTTTTCTTTGACTTTTCATAATCTAATGACATCTAAGTAAAATAAAGAATACATGGTCAAGATTTAATTATTTTTTCTCTCTTATGTAAAGAGGGAGAGAAACAATATATTATGAGGAGGGAGAGAAACAAAAGATAGACTCCTTGCATGTCCGTTTTGTAATAAAAATCCATTCTTCAATTCCTGGATCTTCAAGAAAATCAAGATACAGTATCTCAGAGCACTGTGATATAGAAGACATAGATAAACTCTTAACAAGACTTAAAATAATTATATCACATAGATATTAACTTTTCTTCTCTTAACATCATGCACAACTAAAATTTTCAACCTCCTTTAACTAGGCTTTTATCACAGTGCTCTTACAGAGAATTTGAAAGTTAATTAGGTAACACTTTTTAGGGTACAATTAATTTATCTTATAAAATACTTTTAATCATTCCAATTTGACCTAGCTTGATCTTTATAATAGGAACTAACAATATTTTAATTTTTTAAAAAAACAGACAAATTAAACAACTCAACAAGCTCATGGAGAGTATGTCCGGTCCACATATATAAAATAGTTTATTAATTATTTGTATCTAAAATAGTTTTTTTTTTTTTTTTTTTTTCAATTTTAATGTGGTGAATTTGATAGCGATACGGACATGTCTGGTTTTATAGTAATTAATATCCCCTCACCAGGTCAAATCTCCTGTTTCTTGATTAACGTAACCCATTTGCTTTCAATATCACATGGTTTGATAGGGTTATGAATCTGACATTTTGCTAACAGCAGTACAGTAGGAGTAGACAAACCCAAGAGTAATTGTTTGATTTGACCATCCCATTTGAATTTTTTGTACCAGAGACAATTAAACAAACAAAAGAGTTATATATAAACTTTATTGAAAAAAAACATATTTCAATAAATATAATTCTATTGTAATGTAATAGATTTATGTACACAGTACAAAGGAAACTATCAAAAACCCGCTTCTAGTTTGGGTTATTGACCAAAAACCATTATCTAGTTTTATTATTAGTCAAAAACCATTATTCATAGTTTAAATTTTAGTATTTTGTTATTTTTTTTTTTTGTATTCTGGTGGAGATATCTCCACCGGAATATAAAAACAAATACAAAATATATATTTTTACCGGAATACAAAAAAAAAAAAAACAAAATACAAAAAATTAAACCATGAATGGTGGTTTTTGGCTAATAATAAAACTAGACGGTGGTTTTTGACCAATAACCCAAACTAGAGGGGATTTTTTGATAGTTTCCCCAGTACAAACATAGAATATTTAATACCAATACCCATCTCTGAGACCAGTGTCATTAAATAGTCCTGTGATGAAGCCTGAAGGAGACATATATCATGCCTTCAAGACTCAAAATGATTAATTAACTTATCTTGTTCATCTGTGACATCATGCACAATTTTTGGTTTAGGAGAGGAGAGAGAGAAAGTAGTGTTGCAGCTGATGAATATTTTACTTATCAACTTATTAGATCTTATCCTCACCTTTATGATTTATTAACATGCGTCTAATATTGTAAACCAACGGTCTGAATTATTTATATTAATTTTTATGTAATTTCAACTGAATATTAGAATTAATTCAGACCATTAATTTAGATGAGATAAGGAAGGAATCCAAGTCCCAACTTAATAGCCCAGATCATAATATTATACGGTTCGAGAAAGGGTTACTTACTTGTTACTGCACATGACGTGACTTGTGGTGCTGAGAGTATAATACTCCACATGATAATAACTAATATGCATATATATACCCTTAATTTTCTACAACGTACATGATATATAACTATATAAGCATACATTTCTCAATTAGCAAACTATAATACTCTTAATTTTCTACAACGTAAATGATATATAACTATATAAACATACATTTCTCAATTAGCAAACTTTAATACGACTAGAAGAGATGTAATGATAAAACAAGTTTATTTCAATAAAGGAACACACATGCCAGCTAGGTCACAATTGTAAATAGTATAGAAATCAATATTTAATTTTTTTATATTAAATATTAATATTATTACGAGAACAATTAATCCCTACCCCATCTCGTTTTAGAAATGGAGTGTAGGAATCGATCATAAACCTACCCTGACCCCATTTATTTTGACAAAATACTCCTCGTATGGGATGGGGTGGTGCGGGTTCATCGCAGGTCGGGTTTTTTTTGACATCTCTAGGTGTGACTAATTATAAAAAAGATTAGAAAATTTTAGATAAAATAAAAGTGAGTAAATTAATATAAAAAATAATTAATAGAATTATAAATTATTAAAGAAAGTTTGAAATATTTGTTATAAAGTAAAATAATAATATTTTATTATTTAGAGGTTGTAAAATGAGGAATGGTTGAAGTAGTAAATTTATATAGATTAAATATTTCTGGAATATTCTATTTCCAATCTCCAAAATGGAGGGAAATTTGGAGAACTATTAGAGATGGCCTACAACTCCACATGACTTCCCTTGCCATCTTCTTCTTCCAAGCACACCTTATTGGAAGCAATTATTGTGAACTTGGTAAGCATTTTTTATCTGAGTGAAAAAAAAAAGATAACATTTTTACCTGGTTTATTACTTCCATTATTTTGACCGTTATTGATTTCTTTGGTATGATTGAGTTTCTCCATCACAATGTGCTGTGTATTATTCTTTAATACATGACTATTGAGGGACGGATGAGCAATTGAATTTTCAATTTGGATGTGATGTAGTTAAGAATGAGATTGTTGTATCACAACTGTGAAATGATTATATTAATAGGTATGGATATTGACACCAATAAATATGATAAGCACATACATATTTAGAAGTATACTAATGTCTAAAATTTAAAATTAAAACATTACTATAAACACCAATTTTAATACCAATAGTACCTTTATTTAAATGAATGTTTTCATTTTAATACAATTTATTTATAAACTCTTTTAAGTTATTAATACACCAAATTTCATAAATGATAAGTTCTTAAGGGCCTGTCTTGTATCGTTTTACAGGCCAATTTTGGTTTTCATTTTTCAAAAATGATTTGGAATATGCGTTCGTTATCGTTTTCCATTTTGTTTTCCATTTTATTTTCAAAACAAAAACAAAATGAAAAACAACAGTGTTAAAAGTGAAAATTTTCAAAAACAAGTTTTGGATGTTTTTTATTTTGTTTTTCACTTTAAATAAAAAACTCACTTTTTCTTTTTTCTTTTTTTCCTTTTTTTCTTCTACTTCTTCAGACTTCACTCGACCATTCTTCTTCTTCTTCTTCTTCTTCTTCCTCGCTGATCTAGTCTTCTTCCTCGTCGATCTAGTCTTCTTCCTTCTTCCTTCTTCTTCTGCACTCTTTTCCGCCGTGATCTGGTCTTCTTCCTCGCCAATCTATTCTCCTTTCTTTTATCGCATTCTTCTTTCTTCGTCTGCATCTTCTTCTTTCTTCGTCTACCTCTTCTTTCTTGCTTTCTTCTTCTTTCTTCCTCCTGCCGAATTGATGTTTACCTGCTACCTCTTCTTCCTGCTGCATCTTCTTTCTTCGTTTACCTCTTCTTTCTTCCTTCTTCTTTCTTCTTTCTTCTTCTTGCTTTCTTGCTTTCTTTCTTCAGTTCTTCCTGCTGCCGGATCGGTGAAAAAAAAATTAATGTTTAATATTTTAAAATTTTTCTTTGAATATGATTTTTATTTAAATTTTTTGGTACTTTGTTAAAAATATTGGGATTTAAATTTCAAGAGTGTGATCCAATTGCAAGGTTTCAAAAAAAAAAAAAAAATACCAGACGCATTTTGGATTTTCAAAAAGATAAAAAAAAATTCAACTCATTAATTTTGGCCTATAAAATGATATCAGAGACGTTTTTTACATTTTCATATTCGGAATCTAACTTCCAGGATATGCTACCAAACAAGTATTTTGATTTCGAAATTAAAACAAAAAACACTGTTTTCATTTTCGTTTTCATTTTCGAAAAACAAAAATAGGTTCGAAAAATGTTACAGGACGCACCCTAAGTTCTCCAGACTCGAAAGCACAGTTCAGAGAATTCTTAAACTTTGAAAAGGTCTACTCCGGGGAAATGAAAACAGAGAGAACTCAACTCTGTTAAGTTGTTGATATTTATTGCAAGTTCTGATTTTATAGATGGATGTGTTTCATGTGGACGAAAGATTGTTTTTGAGACCGGTGTACAAAAGGAGCAGGGGTTGCTGTAAGATTTTTCTTTTATAAAAATATTGTGAGCAACATAACATTATATTTTGTATCTATGAAAAACCGAATTGTTTGGAATGTTTAAGTTATAGAGATTTGACCGGATGATAAGCTCAATTAAGTGTGATTAATATTTGTAAGCTTGGTGCACCTTGACCGCACTATATTAATGTAGTATATGGTATGAGCTATTTTATATGTGTGGGTTTGGTATTCCTTTTAGGACAAGCCATCCTATCAGGGTTGGGGGAATCCTTTATGGGTTAGGATACTCTCGGTAAGTTATACTGTGAAGGGGGTCTCTACCCTCACTCATATTAATAGGGATAGTCTCCCCATTGGACTTGACCAATAGTGTAGTGAGCAAGAGGGTAGAAGACACTCTCCTTTTTGCTTTTTATCTTTTAGGAAAAGCTCTCAACTTGCAAAGAATCTTTCATCATCCAATAAAAACTTGACACGTTATGGCTGGAAATTCAAGTAAGTAATTTTTATCTTTTGGATTTCATGCTTATGTTATTTTATGAGTTTTGTTTGTATTTATATATATGCATAAGACTTACAGTTGCTGCATCATTGTGCAAGGTTCTTGAGTCCCTCACCAGCTTCAATCTTCAAAACTCCAATTTTACTACGGTGTCTGAGGGACTAGTATTAACATTTACTTTGAATGTAAGCTATCAATTTCATGTTGTTCTATGAGAACTTCTTCCTTTTTTTATGAGTAATATTAATTGATCAATCTTCAAAACAGGTGAGAGATTCTGAGCCAGGCATGAATTTGCCAATTTTGAAGCTATGGGTGGCTGGGGCTCTAATGCAACCAAGGATTTGAAGTTGTAACACTTTTATCTGCCTGAAATATATCCAACAAAATCACATGAGGAGCTTTGCATTTCCGCATTTCCCTGGAATGGTGTTTTAAGACTGATATTTTGGTTGCAAAATTGACTGAGAATATTGAGCTCAATCAACTTTTTTCAAAAAAGGGAACAGTGAACTTCATATGTAACATATGCTTATCATAAATTTCAAATAAAAATCTTTTTTGTTAAATGAGCTTTTAATTAGGGTTTAGTTTTTTATTTTTATTTTAATAAAGTGATATAATTGAATATATGTGTATAATTAATGGATGTATATAGTATTTAATTTACTTTTAATTAAACTAATTTGTCCTTATTGGTAAATTCATATTGAGATATTTTTGTAATTAATTTTTTTATTAAAATATGAGTGTGCTTATCATATTCTTAGGTGTCAACATCTGTACAATATATTAATATATAAACATTATCATTAATCCAACTTTGTAGGTAGATTGTCAGTATAAGTTATTATTCATTAATATCTTTTGTAATATCATTAAAATGATTATTATTATTATTATTATTATTAAATAAAATCTTGCCTTGTTTTTTATGTTTTCAATAATTGTTATCAGTCGCACATCACTTTTTAACAGAGTTGGTAATACACCTCCTTTCCACATAAATGGTGAGATGTTCAAATCTCACTATGCGCATTTTACAAGTTTGTATGAGGAGTTTTCTTTCCAGTTATGGGAGTAGATATCCGGATCCGAACCACACATGCGTGTATTGTTTAATCTTTGCAGATCCCGATAATCCTATCGTAATATTCTTTTTATATAAAAAAAAAATTATCAATCATGTTTTCGAATATACCGGTGTGAGGAAGTTAAAAAGAGAGAAAATAATAATTAAGAAGAGAGAAATGAATTCGTCCCAGGAATGCACAAAAGATAGAGTTCCGGTTCAGGAAAATTTTAAAATAAAGTCTTCTACTTACTCGTTTGCTTTGCTTATTTAATTTGAAGTTTTGATGACATTATAAGTTGGCATGAGTTGCTACTTGCTGTGAGCCCATGACAAGAATTAATCACCGGATAAGTTCATATGACAAATTTTAATAGTTCTTTAATATAAAATTAATTATGAGATACAACAATTCAAACACTTAATTAAGTATGCATGGAAAAAATGCATGATAGCCAATTCAAACACTCCTAATTAATTATTTGCTCTTTTAAGATTTTCCAAGCTCATTTTGATATTTTTTGACTATGTTTAATTAAATCGGTGTACATTTTGTATAAGGTCGATTGATTATGCGTCTAAAAGAGCAAATCCAACCTCAGTCTGAAAATAGGTGCAAATACATTGGTTTTGAGGGTCTTCAGTGTAAAAAAAGTTTATGAACTTCTGATCTTGTACATGTACATTGGTCAAAAGATATATTGGGATTTTGTTGGAGAATACAGTATTAATTAAACCTGTTAGAGTATTTGTGTGTAATTAAATTAACGAAGAAATGGAAAGTATTTTTAAGTTGATATTTACAGGCATGCAATGCCATTGGTGATTGGACAATTGAATCTTGGTTCGCCATCTTTTTAATGAGTTTCAGCTTACTACTTACTACTTTACTGGTGGGTAAGGTCAGATTGTCAGAAAGTGAAAGTGTGAAACAAGAAAAAAAAAAAAAAAAACAATTATGAGAAAATACATGGACTCAAAATTTGACACCAACTAATGCTTCTTTATTGAATTAAAGTATTAAACTGTTTACTTCCAAAGTTCCAATATTATTATGTACTATGTTGGAATGTTTTGCTTTGCTTATTGTATTGTTCTTGAATACATTATTATCGAGGCACATAGGAGCAATATAATTGAATTTTCAATTTGAATGTCGAATGAGATTGTATCCCAATTGTGAAATTATTATATTAATACATAAAGTGTGAAATACTCACATATTTGAAGAATGAGACCAAAAATTACTAAAAATAAATATAAGTTATTTGGTTGATTTCCAAGTTGTAATATAATGATTTTTGGTAGAGCCATAGAGATATAGGTATTACAAATATGAATTTGGATCCTCTGTTGAGCTGTCCTGTCCTATATAGATCTGTTGATATGTGTAATCAATAACTGTCATTTATTTCTTTTATTTATTTAATTTTCCTTATTTTTAAATACAAAATCATATTCTCAAGTGTTTTAGATTAGGAAAAAGATCAGCATAATAGAGGATCCTGATCATACAAATATTATGTTGTTTATTTTATACCGATACAATAACTATAAGTGGAATTGATTAATTATTTCTCTACAAAATAAACTGTTGCTTACAAATTAAAGTACAACAACCCGGTTGCTTTTACTTAAGATATTCTAACTTTAGCAGAGTACATAAATAGCTAGATCTTTTTATTGAGTTAATGAGAACAAATTTTGATTATCAGAACTGGTATTCGTCTTTAAATGGTTATAAATACAAAGGGTTAGATGATAATTAAATGGTTATAAAGTAAATACAAAGGAAGTTTTTAGTTTTTTTGCAAACAGAAAACTCTGAAATTAACTTATTTCTGTAAAAATTCAAACAGAGCACAATATATGATATAGATGTACTTATGTTATGTATCCTTTTATTGTTTCTTATTAATTATGTATATCTAAACTAGTTAGTTTTTTATTTTTATTTTTAATTTTTAATATATTTTATTTTAATTTTTAATTTGTCCAATTTTAATGTGGTGAATTTGATAGGGATATGTAGTTTTGGGTTTCTAATATGACATTTTGAGCAGAATGAAAGCTGCAATTTCCGTCCTTTTTTTTTAAAAAAAATGTACCAAGCAAAAAAAAATTGTAGTCGTTGGATTGATCTCAAGGCCATGAATGATCTGAATTTGTTTTTAATTTCTAGAATTTCTTACTTGAGTATTACTGTATTAGTATATATAGATTACTTTCTTCTTCATTTTTAACCCGTTCTCTCTCTTCTTTTGAATTTCCTCTCTTCTCTTCTCCAATCTCCTTTCAAAATGCGACTAACAATTTTTATAAATGACAAGGATGAAAATGAGGATGAGGTCAAACTGGGGAATGAGGTCTCATATTCCTGTTTGACCAAAGCTTCCTTGACTCCATCTTCGTTAGTTTCCTTCATCCTATAATGTTACTAGAATGCCCACAAACGCATTTAAACTCACCCCATATTGGATGTGGATTGAGAAAAGTGCAAGGATATATTCTCTAACCGACCTTACTCATTTTACATATATTTGGGGACCGAAAATTTTAACAAAGCATTCTTGTCTTCTCTTCTTCAACTGAGTACTAAATTTAACCTCATTTAACCATTCTCTTAAATTTTCTATTGTTAGTAAGGGTTTTATTTATTTCTGTAACGGTTTCAGTGATTTTTATTTTTATTTTTTTGTTTTGTTTATTATGTGTTTGGTGTTAGTTTAGGCGTTTGTACATGCATTGATTACTTGGGCAATTTTATCATCTATTTCTCGTTTTTATTTTTGATCTTTCAATGAGTACTGGAGCTAGAACCGGTAAGGTTAATGTACACCAAATATGTGTTTATTTGTCATGTATATTGTATTGATTTATTTTGTTACCAAAACATTCGATCTTGATTAACTAGCTTTCATATTTTAAGCTGTTTTTTTTAGGGATTTTTGGATTTTTACCGTTCAGCAATTAAAATATTGGGTCTAGTAAAACTGTCCTAATGATTGGGTTTATGGTACTTAGCCTAAATCTACCTCGTTGGAGGAAATGATCCATAATCCAAATTCAAGTTTGTCTGACGAATACAGTAGTCCAAATTCTAGCTCGTCAAACTATGGAGACGGAGAAGAGTATGTTGAAAAAATCAAATGCGAAGACAAAAAAGGAAGTGGCTAGGTTGAGTAGAAGCACCACCGGAAAGAGACCCAAATTGATAAATTGACCCAAACGACCCAACCATGAAATGACCCAAGATCAGACCCAAGATTTTGACCCAAAAACGATAAAAATCCCACAAACCTTGATTAAAAAAAAATAATAATAATAAAAAAAACCTTAAAACATGAAAGCTAGTTGCATCGTCTTCTTCCTCCGGCTTATGCTCCTTCTCTTTCTCCTCTGTCTCTTTCTGGTGGTGCTTCTACTCATCCTGACCACTTCCTTTTTTGTCTTCTTTTGTATTTGATTTTGTTAACATACTCTTCACGGTCTCCATCGTTTGATGAGCTAGAGTTTGGACTACTGCATTCGTCAGACAAACTTGAATTTGGATTGTGGATCATTTCCTCCAACGAGGTAGATTTAGGCTAAGTGCCATAAACCCAATCATTAGGACAGTTTTAATAGACCCAATATTTTAATCCCTGAACGGTAAAAATCCAAAAATCCCTAAAAAAAACAGCTTAAAATATGAAAGCTAGTTAATCAAGATTGAATGTTTTGGTAACAAAATAAATCAATACAATATACATGACAAACAAACACATATTTGGTGTACATTAACCTTACCGGTTCTGGTTCCAGTACTCATTGAAAGATCAAAAATAAAAACGAGAAATAGATGATAAAATTGCCCAAGTAATCAATGCATGTACAAACGCCTAAACTAACACCAAACACATAATAAACAAAACAAAAAAATAAAAATAAAAATCACTGAAACCGTTACAGAAATAAATAAAACCCTCACTAACAATAGAAAATATAAGAGAATGGTTAAATGAGATTAAATTTAGTACTCAGTTGAAGAAGAGAAGACAAGAATGCTTTGTTAAAATTTTCGGTCCTCAAATATATATAAAATGAGTAAGGTCAGTTAGAGAATATATCCTTGCACTTTTCTCAATCCACATCCAATCTGGGGTGAGTTTAAATGTGTTTGTGGACATTCTAGTAACATTATGGGATGAAGGAAACTAATGAAGAGGAAGATGGGGTCAAGGAAGCTGTGGTCAAGCAGGAATATGAGACCTCATTCCCCAGTTTGACCTCATCCTCATCCTCATCCTCATCATATATAAAAATTGTTACTCACATTTTGAAAGGAGATTGGAGAAGAGAAGAGACAAAATGCAAAAGAAGAGAGAACGGGTTAAAAATGAAGAAGAAAGTAGTCTATAATTCTAAATATACAAATACTCAAGTAAGAAATTCTAGAAATTAAAAACAAATTCGGATCATTCATGGCTGTGAGATCAATCCAACGACTACAAATTTTTTTTGCTCGGTACATTAAAAAAAAATAAAAATTGCAGCTTTCATTCTGTTCAAAATGTCATATTAGAAACCCAAAACTACACTGCATCTCTCCATTCTCTCTCGTAGATTTGGACCACTCTCCACCTTTTTTTTCAGTATTATATTAATTCGGTTTTTTTTTTTTTTATGGAAGTACTCGAACCCATAACCTCGTGACGTAAATGTGAGGGGTTTATCACCGGACTAACCTCGTCTCGTTAGACAACTCCACATTTCAACTACAGTGAACTAATAAAACAAATTGATGTGTGTCATTTTTTTTTTATTGTTTTATTAATTACATTAATTTGATTTTAATCAAACTGCTGAAGCCGTGGCCATCATTCGCGGGATTCGCTTTGCAATTGATTCCGGGCTGCTCCCTTTTGTGTTGGTTTCTGATGCTAAAACAATTGTAGACATGATTATCAGCAGCGGATGTCGGTGTCATTATAAGCGATATTCTGGACCTTATGGCCGATTGGCCGATTGGCCGGTTATGTCCAGGAAAGCTAATAGGGTGACTCATGCCTTAGCTAAATTAGCTGACTTCATTGTTTTTGGATGGAGTCTAATCCACCCTCTGTTGATTTGTTGGTCTTGGATGATTGTCCAGGACTAATTTTCGGTTGGTTATAATATCTTCCTTTCAAAAAAAAAAAAAAAACTAGTCAGGTATCTTTATTGTTATTATCTCAATATCCTCTATATCTTGAAGATCTCAACAATCGACAGACTCAAATTGATTTTCTGATTTTCAAAGATTTTCTGGTTGACTGACATGAAGGGAGAGAAATAGAGATCAGTTTGTACACATTAGAAAGCAAAAAGAGAAACAATCTTTAGTACTACTACTGCACCTGTGTAGTTGTGTGTTTCACTTTCTCTTCATAATAAATTATAGAGTAAATTGCACAAACTTATCCTAAGTATATATATAATTGTACTAAAACCAGAAAAACTATCATAATAACACAAACATATACTCTTACTCTTACCGTTAGTCACTCTTAGGCTATGTTTCGTAAGAGAGAGATAGTATGAGGGATGAATGAATTAAGAGGGAGAGAGAGTATGAGGGATTGAGAGAATAACATCAACCATCCATATTGTTTGGTATTGAAATGAGGGTTGGATGGATAGATTGATATTTAATTTATAAAAAAAATTTGGAATGTATAATAAAAAAGGTTGGATGGATAGATTGATACTTAATTCACTTCTTCCTCCAACCAAACAAGTGATTTCCTCTCCCTCCCTTCTCCTATCCCTCCAACCCTCTCCCTCCCTCCATCCTTCCCTCATACCAAACACAGCCTTCTTAGTTAACAATAGCAGAGGGCAATTGCACTTTTGCCCTTAACAACTACATTAATTAATTAAATGTAATGAAAAATGAAAAAAATATAATAATTAAAAAAAGAAAAAAGATTTTAACAAATCAAACAAAAAAATTCCACTACCATATTCAGATTGAAAAAAAAATCTTATAAATAATTAATATTTTATTTTTGTAAATTAATATGATTAAGAAATTTCTAAAAAAACACCACAACCAATCTTTCGATGACCACACCACCACAACATCAACTAATCTTGAAGCCAAAAGATAAAACTTGAAATGAGGGAGGATCATTCCCAACTTTATCTTTCTTGAATTACAGTTGACAGTTCAAACATGTTATTGCTTAAACTTACATGGATACTAGGTTGTTAGTGCATTAATGCAGAAGAATTTAGGAAATAAAATCTTGTTTGTTCAATTGCATAACTTGATTATTTTGTGCTACCATTGCTGTCTGACGCAGCACATACCGAAAACCTGAAGATGAATATATTAGTTGAATTGAGTTTTTTGTTAGAATGATAATCTTGGATCTTGGTAGTTGTAATTAGTTGCAGTTGGACTAGCATTGCTTGGTGTGTTTTTTTTTTTTCCTTCTTCTTTTTAGGTTATTTGAATTAAACTCGGTTTACTTCCATTATTTTGACTGCTGTTGATTTCTTTGGTATGATAGTGTATTATTCTTGAATACATGATTATTGAACTAATCACACACAACAAAGCTCAGTAGTTCACTGACTCCATTTAAGTTCATTTAAATTGATATGACAAATATTAATAGCAATTCCCACTTTGAATCAAATTAATGAGACCTGACATCGAACACTTCATTAACTTCGCATGGAAATTAAAAATGCATGATACCCAATTAAAGACTCCAAATTAATTAGTTTGCTCTTTTAAGATTTATAACCGTTAAACTTGTTCAACGTTGTATAGTTTAATTAAATTTGCAATATAAAAAAAACACACACAAATCAAGTCGAAAACATCCGAATCTGGAATGAAAAAAAAGAAATAAACCCGAATCCGGTTCGATTTCAATTTTGAAATCTAAAAAATCTGGTACGAATTATCTACTATGTACCTCACGTTAATTGTCAACCTAACCATGTTCATGGAGTACTTCTATAGTTGGTCAAGATATCAGAATATCAGATATTGAGATGGTGGTGCCAAGCGAGGAATAAAATATCGGTTTTGGTATCTATATCGGCCTTCTAAATTTATGGATATATCAGAGATATTATCGATATCGGTGGATATTCGGTAAAAAATTTAAAAAATAATAGATATTTACATCTAAAGTTATCATTTTTTTGTGAAACTTTAGAACAAGTTTAAACAAGTAATTGTACATCAAATGAATCATATTTCAACGATAAAATAGCATAGTTATGAGTTTAATAATAAATTATAACATAGACAGAGTCTGTATATAATTTTTAAAATTGAGTATTTAATAGAATAATATTTTGTTTCACTTTTACAATATTATATACAATATAAATAGATTAAATATTTAATAAACAAAATTATCATTAAAAAAAATATATAGTTTCATATTTCTAAGATTCTATCATAAATCATAATTCATATATAATAATACATTACATGTCTGAAATTTAAAATCAAAATGAATTCCTTACTAGTTCAAATACATAAGATACATTTCTATCTTGATTCGAAAAATAATTTTCTCAGGAAAACGTGCTATGTTTTTAAAGTAATTATTAATATGCCACACGTATGTTGATTGATCTCTTCCAACTGATCCATGAATCGGGTAGTTTTGATTTACCCAACTTGGTGGATATTGTTGATCTGCATGCATAGGCATTGCATATGACATTTGTAGAGAAAGATAATCAAATATACTGCATCCACCATAACTACTATAACTATTTTCTATGTCCATACCCATTGGGGAGAGTCATATTCAAATAATCTTCATCAATTTAACTTGTTCCTCCATGTTGTCTATTATGATTTTGATCAAAATTACCTGCATGAGCATCCCAACCTACTGCACTAGCATTCCAACCCGTTGCACCAATATCCCAACCTCTGGTACGAACATCCCAACTTGTTGCACCAGCATCCCAACCTCTTGCACCAGAATCCCAACCTCCTCCATTATCTCCATCATCCTTTCCTCCACTATTTCCATCAAAGGTATGTTGGTCATCAGAAGAGTTGCTAACAGTAACTCCATGATCTACACCAACTTCTTCTCTATCAGTGGATATATCGGTCCCTCCAAAATATGGATATATCAGTGGATATATCGGTGGATATGTCAATTTTAAGTTCCTTGGTGCCAAGTTGATTTTCCATCGTCATCAAATCTCAGCTTTAACAAGACAGAGAGAGAGAAAGAGAAATTAGTCTTTGACTCTTGACTCTTGACTCTTGACTCTTGACCATTCCACAGTCCACACTTCAACTCTAAACACAGTCTATCAAATAAATTGATATTTATCATATTTTTTTTGGGTAATGATCATGTATGTGGTTTGCATGCAACTAACAAAGTGAAGATTTTGCTAATGGGAGAATTAATTGATAAGTGTATATCCATGTATGTGTTAATCGATGTCTCAACCTGCCGTACTAGCATTCCAACCAGTTGCACCAATATCCCAACCTCTGGTACGAACATCCCAACCTCTTGCATCAGAATCCCAACCTCCTCCATCATCCTTTCCTCCACTATTTTCATCAAAGGTATGTTGGTCATCGGAAGAGCTGCTAACAGTAACTTCATGATCTATACCAACTTTTTCTCTATCGGTGGATATATCGGTCCCTGTTTCGATATCGGTCCCTCCAAAATATGGATATATCGATGGATATATTGGTGAATATGTCGATTTTAAATTCCTTGGTGACAAGTTGATTTTCCACCGTCATCAAATCTCAGCTTTAACAAGACAGAGAAAGAGAAAGTAGTCTTGACTCTTGACTCTCGACCATTCCACAGTCCACACTTCAACTCTAAACACGGTCTATCAAATAAATTGATATTTATAATTTTTTTTTGGGGGTAATGATCATGTGGTTTGCATGCAACTAACAAAGTGAAGATTTTGCAAATGGGAGAATTAATTGATAAGTGTATATCCATGTATGTGTTAATCGATGTCTCAAACTAAGATTACTTTTCGAAACTTCAAAATTGAATATGTATCTTTTCATATGATGGCTTTATTATGATTATGAATATGTGATAGATTTTCTAAAAGTATTTCCATATTTTCTAAAACAAAATATATTGTAAATTAGAATGATCTTGATTAGATAGACTTGTGATTTTCTAAAAGTATTCCATGTTTTGAACCGGTGGCTATTAAATGTTGAATGGGAATGGTTTGGGTGGCTGATGAACACTTAGAAGATATTTAATGGAGTTACTCATTTATAAAAAAAGAGAGAGTATATGCTATGTAGTTAAAGGGAGCAGAGAGAGAGAGAGTCTCTATATAATTGTACTCATTTGACTAAATTTTATTTTTACTATTAATCAAATTTGTGTATTTAAAAAATGATATAACTTTTTTAAAATTTGTTTATTTTTCAAACTTGGGGTTGTGTTCTTGTCTCTGTCAACTAAAACTTTGTACTTCACTCTAAATTAATTCAATTGATTGCAGTATGTATTCACAATCAACTGCTCACTAGTACACTACTGTCTTCAAGTACTCTCAAGTCTCCCGATGCTTTAATATTTCTCTCTTGTTTCGCACTTTCTTACCTGATAGCTATCAAATTTAAAATATTTTTCTTACCTTTTGTGAAAGTGCTGTGTCTTTTTAAATCCTATTGTAAACACTTATTGTTTATTAATTATTATTTTCCTTTTCATAAATATTTGACTGCCGGAAATTTCCTTTCTTTTTATTTTCTACATTTCCTTTGAAACTGTTTTATTAAAGTAATTATTCTTTTTTTGAGCAAGACAATTCTGTTTTCACATTTTTTTTATATTATGATATAGCAAATAACTACAACGTACCTACTAAGGTTTGATTTGCTCTTTTAGATGCAGAATCAATCAACCTTATCAAAAAACCGATTTCTATTAATATTTGTTAAACTTGATCAAACTAAACTGTTGATCAAGTTTAATTGGGTATCATACATTTTCTCTATAGGTGGTTAACGATAAGTGATAAGTCAAGATTTTTTATTTTCTGTTGTCTTCTTTAGTATGTTACAATTGTTATAAGCAATTTATGTACACAATAACTCATTGATTTTCAAGGCTAAAATAAAGAAGTAAAGTTTGTGGTTGTTACAGGGATTAAAAAGTTAAACGTGTTTGAACGAAAA
Source organism: Acer negundo (assembly GCA_035582765.1). Taxonomy (NCBI): domain Eukaryota; kingdom Viridiplantae; phylum Streptophyta; class Magnoliopsida; order Sapindales; family Sapindaceae; genus Acer; species Acer negundo. The sequence goes on along the minus strand of CM069233.1, from coordinate 44,496,950 downwards.
CAGTACTAGGATGAGTGACTTCTGGGAAGTCTCCGTGTTGCAATTATAAATTTATAATGATCAGAAAGTGAGTAGAATATTGTGTACAAACAACCGGATATCTGCTTCTCTCTGTTCATGTGCATTTGATCAAAAAATCTTTGAAAATCAGGAAATTGACAGTTGATATTTTCCCAAGTTTGTATGCTCACTCACATCATTCAATTTAAGTCTCTTTGACTCAGAATCGTTACTCTATATTGGACATGGTAAGCACATGAACTGATTTCTCTCTCTCTCCTCTAAGCTAAGATGTGATATGATGATGGTGGAAAATCAATTTGGACCCCACCGTCTCAATATCTGATAGTTTCACCTGGTACTCTATGGATATGGATAGAACATTAGGTGCATAATAGATAATTCGGACATGATTTTTTCAAAAATTTTGACTGGATTGTATATGGGATTCGATATCGAATCGGATTCGGGTTCATATATACTCTCCACACCCACCTTAAAAATTTAATAGTCGATTATTTACTGTCTACGCATAATATAATACCAAAATAATATATTTACCCCTATCATTTATGATCTGTTCTGGCCTATCATTTAGATATATTTAACGAATGTATAAATTGGAAAGGTTTGCTGAAGATATCAGAATATCAGATAGGTATTGAGATGGTGGTGCCAAATTGATTTTCCATCGTCATCAAATCTTAGCTTTAACAAGAGAGAAAGAGAAAGTAGTCTTTGACTCTTGACTCTTGACCACTCCACACTTCAACTCTAAACACAGTCTATCAAATAAATTGATATTTATCATTTTTTTTTTGGGGGTAATGATCATGTGGTTTGCATGCAACTAACAAAGTGAAGATTTTGCTTATGGGAGAATTAATTGATAAGTGTATATGCATGTATGTGTTAATCGATGTCTCAAACTAAGATTACTTTCCAAAACTTTAATGTTGAATATGTACCTTTTCATATAACGGGTTTATTATGATTATGAATATGTGATAGTTTATCTAAAAGTATTCCCATATGTTTTAAAACAAAATATATTGTAAATTAGATTGATTTTGATTAGGGATGGCAATTAAACCCAAACCCGTAAAACCCGTCTAAACCCAACCCATTTAAAGAGGGTTTGGGTTGGGAATTGGGATAAGTGTATCCGTAGACGGGTTTGAGTTTGAAAATTATACCTGTCACGGGTTCGGGTTTGGGTATGGATTTGGAAAAAAATCCATACCCGAACTCACGTATCCGCGAACAATAAAAATTATATAATATTTTATTATTTAAAATATTATAAATTTAAACTCCAATAAAAACTTATTAATTATATAGAAAATAAAATGTAAATATTTCAATCTATTAAATATTTTTATTCTTTAAAATTTTATGAAATACTTGATCTTTAAAATTATAATATTTCATATATTTAAATAATATAGAAATAATGATTGTGTATTTAAAAAATGATACAACTATTTTAAAATTTATTTATTTTTAAAATTCGGGGTTGTGTTCTTGTCCCTGTCTAACTTTTTGCTTCACTCCAAATTAATTCAATTGATTGCAATCAACTGCTCTCTAGTACACTGCTCTTCAAGAGTTCAAGTACTCTCCATCCAGTCTCCTGATGCTTGTTTCGCACTTTCTTACCTGCCAGAGTGCCAGCTATCAAATTTAAAATATTTTTCTTACTTTTTGTTTTATATTACAAATTTACATGTTAGTATTGATGAGAAGCTAAATTTCATTGTGAAATGTATAATCAATTCCTTTAGAAAGACTTGTCTTCCTCAAATTGCCTGGTATTTTCCTACTCTTTTGCTCTACTTTACATTTATTTCTCTTTTATTTGTTCCTCTGCATTTTTCCTGAATGATTCACGTTTTGTTTAAAATTTTCACGTTTTCATGTTTCCAGAAATTTAAATTTCAAAACATAACTTGCTGTCAACTTGAGTTTCTTTTTTGTTATTGGTTTTGCTTTTAAATATTTGTAAAGTTTGTCTTTTTATTACAGTTTAGTGAACGCCCCTCCTGAGATTTAAAGGTAAGTGAAATGTTGATGTTTGTTATAAGGTTTGCCAAAATTTAGTAGCTTGAATTGTCAAATTCTGCTGAAATTGATGAACGAGAATTAGTTTAATGCCCTTTTTAAAGTGCTTAAACATCAAATTTCAGTATTTTCTTTCTTTTTGCCTTTAGTGGATAAATAATTCTTAGAAATTGATGATGGGTGGAAATGGTTTGGTCTCAACACAAAAGAAAGTAGATGTCATAGAATGAATACTGCTTAATGGTTCATATCATATCTTCTTGTATGGTTTTTCTTATTGTATTATCTATGTGGATTTATACAAGCTTATTGTTTAATTGTTTTGGGTAATTAAAGGCTGGTTAATTAGATTGATATTATAAAGTATAAACTCCAACTTTTGTCTCTAGTCGGTGGTAGACATGATATTCAAATGGCAATAAGAAGAACATTCATCTTAGTACAGTAGAATCTGCCATGAAATTAAAGAAGAATCATTCAAGACCTTATATTTGACTATTGACAATTGGCAATTCAAGGACCATTAATTGTCTACCTTATCGCCTTAGAATGCTTCTCTTGCCTTATTAGATCCACACAATGAGTAGAATGGATTCGTTTTTGTTATACAGATGGTATAGGCAACTGTGACAAGCTCCGGCAGCGATAATCAGAGTAAAGTAACCTCCTATTGGATCAACATTTGATTAGTTTAATGGTTATATGGGAATTGAAGTGTGTGTATATATATATATATATATATATATATTATGTGGTGATTGAAATGATAATTGTGGGCTGAGAAACGGGTTGACTTCGAAGAAATTTTTTCATTTTTCTGCCTTTTAAGTCTTATGTTAGTGACAATTGTATGAATATAGAAGAAGTATATTTTAATTATGTTCAATGACTGAATGGATTCATTATGATTATGAATATGAAGAAAATTCCACTTTGTTGCCCGGATAATCATAAAATACAATTATAATATCCACTAATATTGACTTGATGTAGTTAAACCAAATTTTTTGATCAAATTCATTAATTTGATGACAGAGAGATAGAATTAAATGCTGCTTGATGTTTGTTCACTGGCTTGTTTGATTGGTTGGACAATCAAGTTAGATCTATTTCGCATGATGATTATGGATATGAAGAATGAATGATTGTTTTTAGAACAGTATTATTTTTACTACTTTTTGGAAGCTGCTCTCATTTAGTTAGTGTCCTTATTAAATTGTCTTTTGTTATGGAGAATGGCTCCAGTCCCTTGTTCTGTTTATCTATCATTGATGGTGAGTATTTGATATCTCTTACACATCCTCTACTTTCCATGTGTAGTTGTAGCAAATATAGAGTTCTAATTTATTACAGAGATACTCAGACTTGGATGTGTTAGAATTGAGTAGGATGTTTCCTTTTATTATTATTATTTTTAATCTTCAATATTTTTAGAAACATTAAAATCTCATAAAAGAGATTAGGGTTCTAGTAATTAAGTAGAGTTGAAGATATATAAAATAAAATAAGAAATTGCAATTTGGTAACAATTCGCATTTCGGACTTATTAAAAGATTAACAACAAAATTGATGTTAGAGAGCGATCAAATGAAATTCTGTAAACCTGACCAAAACAATGAGTACTGGACCCCCCCAAACTACTCCCAATTGAACTGATCAAGAGAATATGTTTTGTTGGATTGATTATTTTGCTCATCTAATATCATCAACACATTACGTAGCTCATTTTCCTTTCCATATACCTAAATAATGTCCCCCAAAAATGTTCAGGCAGATACCCAAAGCATGTACAAAATTACATCAAATTCAAAACCCCTTTCGTAATGATGTTTGTTTTTGGAAATTAATTGCTCTTACCTCATTAGTCATTTTATAAACCATTCTCTCTTCCATTCTCTCATTCTCACATGGCTTGAAACAGAGGAAGTAGAGCCATATCCTTATCTTACTCATCATCATCCGTGTCTGTTTTGCTTCCGTTCACACATGGCTATGAGAACGGATGTGAAACAGATAAGATGATGATGGGTAGAGCCTTATTCTTTTAAGTTTTCTGTTTTTCGTAACTTATTTAAGTTTATCTGTGATTGTGTTATCTGTTTTCATAATTTTTTTTTCTTGTGATTTTAGAGTGTCCATATTTATTATTATTGAATACTGAATATTGTTGCAAAACAATATATGGTTCTAATATTATTTTATTATTCAAGAGATGAAAACTCCAGTTGAAGCTGTCAAATGTTGTGAGGATCTTCTCATACTCTTTTTTTCTTTTAATATTTTAAATGGAATGATTAACTATACCTAAGTTTATCAATCATTATTTTCAACCTTAAATTTTATTTTATACAACTGGATTACATATCTGGGCTTGGTACCAAAGGAAGCCAAATGTGTAATGTGTTAGAAATATTTCATATGTTGGTTTTTTGTAAACTTGGTTGATCATGTAATTAAATCTGTTATCTTTGTTAGAAATTATGTGTAGCATTGTTTTTATTTATGTATCTAAGCTAGTATCTGCTCATGTGTGATGTGTCATGTGGATGAGCATTAATTCGATTGTCAGTAACCATAAGATGATGTAGTAATCTTACTAATTGAAAACGAAGTGAGTTTTGTATCAAAACGAAGCTTTCCGGTCCACTTAATTTCATTGATAGCAAATGCTTCATACGTGAGGAAGTTTTGAGCTCAATTAGCTTGCACAATTAGATTGTTTATAGTATGAATTCAGTTTTTCTTTTTTCGCTCTCATCAGTCTCTGTTCTTGTTGTAGCAAACTAGCCAAGGCAATGCTGATCACATACTATACGAGGTTACATTTTTGAATAACAAGTTTGCTATAATAATAAAATTTTCACATTTGTTTCCTGTTATTTGTAGACAAACATCTTGTACTTGGCATACTCTCTGTTATGAGTTTTCGAATAAGTTTTCGTGTTTTGGGATGAACTCTGCATTTTTTTTCTTACATTTCTTTGCTTGTACCCAAATAAGAAGAGCGTTTGTCTCAGTAAAGTAGAATCTGCCATGAAATTTAGATAATGAATTGAAACGTCAACATTAGAGAAGAGTCTGGACATTGAATTCAAGACCTTATATTTTGGCAATAAGATTTTGCATTTAATTAGACCGTTAACTGTCTACCTTATCGCCTTGGAATGTTTCTCTTGCCTGATTAGATTCACACAATGAGTAGAGTAGATTTGTTTCTGTTATACAGATAGTAGAGTCAACCGTGACAAGCTCCAGCAGCAATAATCGGAGCAAAGTGACCTCTTATCGGATCACCATTTGATTAGTTTAATGGTTATATGGAAATTGAAGTGTGTGTGTATATATATATATATATATATATATGGTATAAATGTTTTAAACATGAAATTAATTAGAACAGTATTATTTTTACTACTTTTTGGAAGCTGCTCTTATTTAGTTTGTGTCCTTATTAAATTGTCTTTTGTTGCAGAGAATGGCTCCAGTCCCTTGTTCTCTTTATCTATCATTGATGGTGAGTATTTGATATCTCTTACACATCCTCTACTTTCCATATGTGTAGTTGTAGCAAATATCGAGTTCTAATTATGGTGTTACTCAGACTTGAATATGTATTAGAATCGAGTAGGATGTCTCCTTTTATTATTATTTTTAATCTTCAATATTTTTAGAAACATTAAAATCTCATAAAAGAGATTAAGGTTCTAGTAATTAAGTAGAGTTGAAGATATATAAAATAAAATATGAAATTGAAATTTGGTAACAATTTGCATTTCGGACTTGGTAAAAGATTTAACAACCAAATTGAAGTTAGAGAGTGATCAAATGAAAATATGAAAACCTGACCATAAATATGAGTACTGGTCCCCCCAAACTACTCCCAATTGAACTGATCAAGAGAATATGCTTTGATGTGGATTGATGGATTGATCATTAATTATGATCATCTATTATCATCAACACATTACTTAGCTCATTTTCCTTTCCATATACCAAAATGTTCCTCTAAAATGTTACCCAAAACATGTACAAAATTACATCAAAACCCCTTCCCAATGAAGATTGAACGTAATATTAAAAAGGTGAAAACCCCTAGAGATAGCATTGAAGATGCTCTTATTAGCTAGTGCTCATCAAGTTATACAAATTAAGAGTAGCCAAATGAGGAAACATAAATCCTTGGTGAAACTTAAAGGAGGAGAGGTATATATATAGGTGGAGCATCACTCTACACTTCGTAGTTTCTTTGCTCTAGCAAATAGGGAACTTTCCTCCTTTTCTTCTTCTTTGGAATGTTTTAGTACTGTTGAACATTTAAAATAAATGCATAAATAAATTTTATGTACAAGATGTACATGTTTTTGCAGTTGTCAATTAAATTAATATACTTATATACCTAGTATAAATTGAAGTATGATGTACTTTTTCTGACTCCGAAACAAAAAAGTATACTGCACTTTTAAGATCATTTGCAATATTGAGTTTTGTTAGCTCTTGTATTTTTGCTAAGTAATTATATATCAATCATATCTTATAGGTGATTTCTGTCAAATTATTTAGAAATTGAAAATTCAACATATTAGCAAAAGTAATGTGTTTCAAAGAATAAAGAGATTTCTGATTTAGGAACTTTGTCCAAAAGCTGAAAAATTAGTTTTGTATTACACTGTTATATGCAATCTTTTGGTTAGGAAGGCTTTTGTGTTATAGGAATTCTGAATTTGATATAGTTTCAATCTGTATTTCTGTGGATTTAAAATGACCCCATGTTGGTTGCAATTCTGAATTTGAAATAGTTTCAATCTCCGATTTAAAACTCAAGTTACTGGGCATTTTGTATCATTTCTGCTTTTTTATTCAGGTTGCTAAAAATCATTAGTTTTTTTAGACTTAATTGGTATGATCTTCAAGCCGAAGGATAAAAACTTGAATTTCTTAAGAAAAAGGAAACATTGGTATGAGTTTGAATACATTGAACGCCAAAGTTATTTCATATGTTGAACAGTATTTTTCTTTTCAATGACTAGGAATCCCCAAAATCGCTTAGCATATCCGAGTTTGAAAATGGTGCCCATCAAATCTTGTAATCTTTGAGAAACAGATTTGTGGGAGCAAACCACATGTCTGACCATTCGGCTAATCCCTCATGGGTCATATGTTGGACATCATTGATGCAATTTGGATTTTTTTCGCATTGACTTCTAGATGTACAAGTTTTGTTAATTAATGTAACTTTCTCGCTGTTTCTGACAGGTGTTACTGGAAACTGAAGGTGGGCATTTGTTTTATTTAGAAACCGGAGATGAAACATTGACAGAAGTAAGCCATGCACAGCTGGGGACCTGGGGTGTGCTATCTCATACCTCGACATTAATCCCACCGGTGAAGACCCTAACTGTAGTAAGCTAGCTGCTGTTTCCTGTTGGAATGTGGATAGAGAAAAGTGTCGGAATAAGGTCAAGCAAAGAATATATCACAGCAGCTAGCTTACTGCAGTTAGAGTCTTGACTTATGTGGGCTTAGAGATGGTCATCTTTTAAAATTCTTGTTGAAATAAAACTTCATACTTTCTCTTCCAAGAATACTACACACGTGTTTGCTGCAATCAGCTGTGATTTATAGCAGTAACAGAAAGCTACGCTACAGTTATGTAAATATGAAAGACATCCGTCATATGTGCCATCTCAACTCTGCTGCTTTTCCTATCAGGTTTTCCTCCCTCCATATTGCATTTAGTAGCTATGAATGTAATCCAAACGTTGATATGGTTATTTGTTTTGTATGAGATAATTAGGGTGTGTTAATGTAACATTCTCATATATACAAATTGACTAATTATTACGGGGATGTAATTTTCACATTTCTATCATTTTGAGATGTAGAATTGACATACTCATCTTTCATCTCCGATTATTGACAGACTTCTGTGGTCTTCGATTATTGTTGAACCTCGTTCTGTGACTATAAGTGTATACCTCAATATGACATTAAATGTGCACTCTTTTTTCCATAATCAATTACTTGTACTTGAGCAAACCTAATATCAAAGCAAAGTTGCATATTCCTGCCTTAAGAAACACATGGCTTTTCTATGCTAGTCTCCTTTAATTGCCATAAAATCATTGCCATGGTTTTTGCTGTTCTGCAGTACTTTTGTATGTTGAAGTTTGTTTTTATATTATCTTCAGGCTTATAATATTGTACTACCACTTAGATTTTGCGATTCTTTTGGATCGTTGTAATTTCTATGATCATCCTGACCATCAATCATGTCTTGCAGGTGATTTATGTCAAATTATTTAGAATTTGAAAATTCAATATATATTACCAAAAGTAATGTGTTTCTTAGAAATTAGAATAAAGAGATTTGAATGGATTTGCAAATTTTTATCAGGAAGACTAGCTAGTGTGTGATCTTTATATATGGCTAATTCTTAACAAGAGAACATGATGGCCTATTCCAACTAAATGATATATTCATATTTTGCTTTTATGGATGGAAAATATGGTCTCTGCATCATTAGATTCCATTCAGTGAAAAACTTAATTACTTGGTCTCTGCATTCGAAGTAATCAAGTTTTTCTCCAAATGGAATCCGGTGATGTAGAGGCACCACCACCGGCTATATATATTTTCCATCTCCATGAAAGCTATAGATATGTATCGTGAAGATGGATCAAGTGCCTTTAATTTTTCATTTTATTTTTTGAAAAGACTTTTTTTTTTTTTTTTCCAAAGTTGGAATATGTGATAAAATTTGCTTCTGACATGCATAAATTCAAACATAAAGATTCCAATGCCAGTGGAGATGATTTTGATATTGTTAATTGAATTTGCACTATTATATATATATATATACAGTCTCATTCCTATCAGGGTATCCTTATATAACTCTATCAGGATATTGAATGTGAGCCACTCATTTATAAAAGTGATTTGATAAGTGCATATGAAAATTCTATTATGACATCCTCATATGAAAATTTCCGTATATATATATATAATTGAATTCACTTTTGCATCTCATCATGTCATAGTTATATATATCGATATGCAGAGCTGAATTCAATTGTGGGTATATATATACGGAAATTTTCATATGAAGATGCCCTGATAGAATTGTATAAAGATATTGAATGTGAGCCACTCGTTTTACATACTTTGATTTGATATGTATACACTTGTCAAATCACTTTTATAAATGAGAACAGATATATTTCATATGATCATTAAAATTTTAAGTAAAAAATTATAATATTTATTTCATTATTTGTATATAATTTATGGAGGAGGTTTCCTGGTTGGTTGTATATAATAATTTATGAATAGTTTATTTCATTATTCATTTGAATCCCATCTCTTCCTTCTTCAACCGCCCAAGCTATCTTCATTGTCGCCAGCTGCTGCTATCTTCATCGTCGCCAGCTGCTGCTTCTTCGTCACTGCTGCTTCCTCGCCGCTGCTTCTTTCTTCTTTTTTCGCCGTCGCATGCCTCTGCTTCCTTGCCACCGATCCCTCATCGCCGCTGCTTCTTTCTTCTTTCTTTGTCTTCGTCTTCCAAAATCATTTCGAGTTCCATTGATTTTCGAATTGGAACTCGAATTGATTTTCTTGGTTTGATTTACAGTTTAATAGAATGTTTGATTTTGTGGGTTGATTTTGAGTTTGTGGGTTGAATTCGAATGTGTTTGATTTAATAGAACGTCTTTGTCTTCGTGGATGTGGGGTTGATTTTTGGGTAATTTCTGGGTTTGTGTTTTGTTGTGGTGGTAGTGGTTTTGTTTAATTGCTTTGTAATTTCTAGGTTTGTAGTGGTGGTGGTCGACGGTGGGTGGTGGGTGGTGGTTGATGGTGGTCGGTTGGGCTTGGGGTGGGTTTGTAATTAATAAAAAATTTAATTTCCCTAATTTTAATCATATCCTATGTTACACCAAACATAAGATTATCTATTTTTAATCCTATCCTGCGTTGCTCCAAACACAGGATTACTCTAAATTTTATCCTATCCAATCTTATCATATCCTATCTTATCCTATCCTATCCTATCCTATCGTATCCCATGAAAATTATCCTATCGTATCCCATGAAAATTATCCTATCTTTTCCTATCTCGTGCATCAAATGGGCCCTTATTGTAACCCAATAAAGAAGGCATTAGTTGGCGTTAGAGATGGCAATATTCCCTGCAGGGCGGGGGCCTCGCGGGGCTCCGTCCCAAATAAGGCGAGGATGGAGGATAATATTCGGGGACGGGGACAAAGTGTTGTCCCCGAAGTTGAAGCGGGGAGAGGACGGAGGAAGCACTCCCCGCCCCATCCCCGCCCCGATATATATATATCATATAAATATATATTTTTCAGATTTTTTTAATCATTTATATATATTGACACCACGTTTGGCCAGGTTGTGATTTGTTGGAATATATAACTGAATATATATATTAAATGCATTTATAACCGAATTTATATTATATATATATATATATATATATATATATTGACACCACGTTTGTCAGTATAAAACTAAATATTTTGACACCACGTTTGTCGATATATATATTATATTTATAATATATAACTGAATTTATATATATATATATATATATTTTAAGTTGTAAATTTTAAATATATAATTATATTAAACGGGGAATGAGGCGAGTATGAGGAAGGCTCCTCCAACGGGGAATCCCCACACCCGACCCCGTTTCTCTTAATACGGGGACGGGGACGGGGACGGGGATGGAGATGGTTTTGGGAGGCGGGGATGGGGATGGGGATGGTAAAGCATTTCCCGCCCCCTACCTGCCCCGTTACCATCCCTAGTTGGTGTCATTTTGAGTGATGTATTTTCTAACAACTGTGTTTTGTCTTGTTTCATTAAAAATCTAGCGAACCCAAATTCCATGGTCCAAAGGCATGCAATTCCTTCTTTACGAGTTTGTCTTAAAAAATGATGACAAGAATTGCTTGTAATACCAACTTAATAATATTTTCCATTTCTTCTTTAATTACACAAACTGCTTTAAGAGTGTCTTTCTAATGGTACTCTAAAATAGAGTATAACCTGCTTAAATTTTCCATTTCTTCTTTAATTACACAAACTGCTTTAAGAGTATCTCTCTAATTGTACTCTAAAATAGAGTATAACATGTTTAAACCATACTCTATTTTCCTATTTTCAAGAATTTTTTTTAGAGTTTCTTAACTATAAATTCACTTTTTACATTTTCTATTTCATGTTTACCTCTCATGTCAATAGGAATTGATATTTTATATCTTTTTACCTTTTTAATTAAATTTAATTAATGTATAATAAGTTTTAATTAATAAATTTTATAATCATAAAAAATTATACATCTAGATCTTTAAAATGAGACTAATATTGAATATTTATTAATAATATTTTTCATTTAATAAATTTTCATTTATCAAAATTTACTTATTCTTTCCGTACTTTTTATTATTTACATATTAATAATTATAAGTTAACAATAAAATAAAGATGAAACATAATGATATTAAAACTTTCAAATGAAAATTACAATAACATAAACATATTAAAGTAAGGACAACAAAAAAAACAAAACAAAACAAAACAAAAATCATAATAGCATAACATATTAATATTCCAAAGGTCATCTAAGTGACTTTTAAATCCATCTAAAAAGGATCCATATTGTATTTGGGAATTGCGAGTTTTTTTTTTCAAAAATTTTCATCTTCTTTGTTTGAAAATTCGCGTTCGTTGGGATTTTTTATGAAATCCAAATCTATCATCATAATTTTAATTTACATATTATTTAATAAAATCAATGTCACACATTCACTAGTTTCGTACACGTGAAATTATTTTACAAATACACTAATTTCATACACGTGAAACTAGTATCATTATTACAAAATAAATAAATAAATAATTGTATAGATTCAAGTCACTCTCTTAACATATGTGGTACCGTGGTAATGCACCTCCTTTCATATTGTTTCCATTGCCTGCACCAATAAAGCTTCTAACATTTACTAGATAACTTACTTTCCTGGCATCATTTACTCGTTCCTCGGCTAAATTATTTTCTTTCTCCTAATGAAGTGCATAATTCTTACGGTTGTATTTATCAAAAACAAAAAATAACAAAAAAAAGTTTCTTACGATTGTCAACTAATTGTAACATTGAAAGTCTGCCCGCAGCCTATTCACCCAAAAAACAACTAATACAAAAAGTTAAATTTAAACAAAAACAAAATGAACATATGACTTTCTCTGTAATAAATAATCACATCATATACCTCGTACGTGATATGTCGTTTCATATACAACTTTCGGCGGTAGGATTGTACATATTAATAGGAATACGATAAATTGTTTGAAACAAACATACTAAAAGTATTACAAACAATGAGAAGGGTATATTTATGAATTGTTTAGTTAAATCTACTTAGAAGGGAACTTGGATTGCATAGACAATTATAAATTGTTCTGTTAAGTGCAAATTAGAGATAAATAGCACATTTTATTAAGCATTTCTAGCACCCATGGATTGGCGTGACAAAAACACTACAGCTATAATATTGTCTTCTTAACTTTTAAAATCAAATATTTATTGATCTTATAGTGAAGTTTACGACGAAATTTACATGCCTCGGAGCAGTTGTTTTAACATGGAATAACCATCCCATAGAATTTATATCTAAAGAATTGCAGCAATGGAATAATAAGTGGGATAAAAAAATAGAGTAATGCCAAGCTTTCCAAAATATTTTTCTAAATTCATTCTTAAATGATCATGTAGTATGTGTTATTTTATGGTAAATAATGTGATATTGATAACTTGCATACCACATCATTTGAGAATGAATTTACGGAAAAATTTGGAAAGTATAGCATTACATACAAAATTATGTATCGATAAATCTTAAAAGAGCAGCAAACTAATTGATGAGGTATTATTTATGATCATATCTAATAGGGTAAATTACACTGCACCTTTTGAGGTTTGGTATTAAGACACTTAAATGGAAAAGTTTTGTTATATTATACTAACACCCTTGTTTGACCATGGTAAGGTCCAAAATACCCTTGTATAATAATAAAAAATAAAAGTTTTTTTACACTGACACCCAAGGGCATTTTGGACCTTACTATGGTCAAATAGGGGTGTTAGTGTATAATAACAAAACTTTTCTATCTAAGTGTCTTAAGGCCAAACCTCAAGGAGTGCAGTGTAAGTTACCCTATCTAATAATTAAATGAACTTAACCGGAGCAAGAAAATTAAAGGATCTGAAAGCTAGCTGTGTCTGTGCACGTGTGATTAATTCATTGTGAACAGGAGGTGGTTGGCTGCTCATACGAAGCAGTTGAATTGATCTGAAGAATTTCCGCAATTCATGTTTAAAGAATCTTTGCATGCACTCTGTTCAAAAAGTCTGGAGAACCATGTGAAGAAGTTGTAAGTTGTAAAAGTAAAATTCACTTCCCTTCAAAAAATAAAAAAAAAATAAAAAAAAATAATTTCTCATCAACTCGAATTTAACGTGATATGAGTCTCTGTTTCTATAAAGCAGCATGATGAACATGTACAAAAAGCAGTTTTTTCATTGATATATATATATATATATATATATATATAGAGTTTTATACTTGATCATATAGTAGTTTCTCATCAGATGTGAAGGAGCCAAAAAAATTTCCAAATAAGAAATTCAAGCATTTATGTTTTTTATTAATGAAATTTTTTTATCGTTGCAGAAGTGGAGGGAACCAAAACCTTTCAAAATGTTAGTGGACTTAACATATAATTGTAGAAAATATGAAATATATCTTATAGCTAGACTCATACGATTTTTTACAGCAAGTCTCTATACAAATAAATTCATGAATGGATGTTTAAGCCACCAATTTAAATCATGATTTTAAATTAATTTAACCTAACTCTTTTCACAAATTTTTGTTTCGTAGAATAAGAAATAAATAAAAAAGTCAGTCATCAACGAAGACTCTGATCATGCAGCAACCTTTGATGCACCCTCCTCCAGAAAAGTAGTACAGAGAATCCCATTGCCTCGTACTTTTTGATTTCTTTTTCTTCGTCAAATCAAATGCCTTTTCAAATAGGTGAATATATTCATGAGGATAAGATAAGCTTTAAATTTTTTTTAGCTCGACACAATACGGAAACCATAATATTTTCTGCAAAAGCAAGATATGCATATATCATTTATGATCTGATTTTGACCGTTCATGGTTCTCAATTCACCAAGTATAACAAGGACAATCCTGAAGATCAAAGAAGAATGTGTTTGGTTCTTTTGAGTTGGACTCTGAATTCAATTACTCACTTTTTTTGTTGTTGTTGTTGTTGTTGTTGTTGTTGTTTTTGTTGTTGTTGTCAGAATGTCTTTTTTGTTGAGATATAAAGGGTTGGGTCATCGTTAGAGGTGACCACGATTATGGTTTCGGTTTCGGGGAGACCAAAACCGTAACCGTAACTTGCCAACCAGTTTGGTGCACGGTTTGTAACAGTCGGTTTGGTAGTTTCAGTTAATAAACCGTTGGTTTGGTCATTGTTTCGGTTTCGGGTGGTTTTTCAAAAAAAAAAAAAAAATTTCAAAAAATGTGTCATGTCAGCTTCTGATTCGTCAATTTTTTATTTTATTTTTAAAAAACTGTCAGTTTAACCACCAGTTTTAGGCAGTTTTTTTTAACCCCAAACTGTATTCGCATTGTGGGTTAACCGATCCTTAACCGGTTCCCAACCGATTTTCTAACCATCAGTTTTGGTCACGGTTTCGGTTATGGTTTTGACCATACGGTTTCGGTTAAACCGCGAAAAACCAACGGTTTAACCGAAACTGTGGCCACCTCTAGTCATGGTTGTTATAAATGCAAAGAAAATTTTGAGTGTCTATGAAACTCTAAATTCATTTTTTTACATTTTCTGTTTACCATGTTTATAGTTATTATTATTTATATCATTTTTATATTTTTAATTAAATTCAACTAATATAAAATAAATTTTATTATCATAAGAATTATACCAATAGAATGGTCTCATATAGATCTTTAAAACGAGACTAATATTGAATATTTATTAATAATAATTTTATTTAATAATTTTTTATTTATCAAAATTTACTTATTCTTATTGTACTTTTTATTGTTTATATATTAATAATTATAAGTTGGCAATAAAATAAAGACGAAACATAGTGATATTAAAACTTCCAAATAAAATTACAATAACATAAACATATTAAGATAAGGATAGCAAAAAAGAAAAAAAAAAAACCCTTAAATAACAGCAACATAACATATTAAGTGGAAATTGCTAAAATGACCACATAAAACATGGAAATTTTGTTTGTAACCACAAACGAAAATTTAATTGTTAATAACAACTTTTTTGAGAAATTACTGGAAAGCCCTCATATAAAAAGGGTCACCAAACACACTCTCTCTCTTTTCTCTTTTTTCTTTCTCTCTCTTCTGGTCTCTCTCTCTCCCCGATCTCTCTCTCTCTCTCTCTCTCCGATCTACGCTGTTATCGCTCGGACTCGTCGGCACTCGGCAACGGTTCGTCGAAGCTCGATGACCCTCAAGCATGCCGGCGAGAGGCAGATTGAGGGGAGAGAGAGATCGTGGAGAGAGAGACCAGACGAGAGAGAAAGAAATTTGGGAAATTTTGGGAGGAAGAAGAAGGGGAAATTTTCAATTTAGTCATGATTTCAAGTTTGGACATTTCAATTTAATCGTGATTTCAAGTTAACTTCGAGATTTAAAAAAACAAAAAAAAAGGTTAATGATGATACTCTCGACGATGTTGGAGATCCGAATGCCGTTGTTGCTGATCCGCCTCAGGATGTTTGACTTGATATTTTTTTCTTCTTTTTTGATGTGTGGATAATATGGTCGACTCGACCTTTATAATTTTTAAATTTTAATTTGTAATTGTGGATGATTAGATCGATTCGAAATTTGTTTTGATTGATGTTTTGGTGCCTTTCTGTTACACATTTTATGCTGAATCGACCTTTTGTGACAATTTGGATTTGACATTATTTATGAAAACGATATGACCATCATGTAATGGGGTTTGCACAATTTCTGTTTCTTCAGAATGAGATAAGCCTGTAAACTTATGCCTAAACGAAACGATCGCAATTTTATCGTCGACACGACCTTTATAGAAATAAACACGTACATATGTTTTTTGGTCAACTCTTTTCATAGAAATAACCGCGAACATGCGTTTCAAGGTCGACATGACTTTTATTTACATAGAAACAATTGCGTACATGCGTTTTATAGTTGACTATTTACATAGAAATAATCGCGAACATGCGTTTCACGGTCGACATGACTTTTATTTACATAAAAACAATCGCGTACATGCGTTTTATAGTCGACTCTTTACATAGAAATAATCGCGAACATGTGTTTCACGATCTACACGACTTCTATTTACATCGAAACAATCGCGTACATGCATTTTATAGCGACTCTTTACATAAAAATAATCGCGAACATGTGTTTTTTGGTCAACTCTTTTCATAGAAATACTTGCGAACATGCGTTTCACGGTCGACACGACTTTTATTTACATAGAAACAATCGCGTACATGTGTTTTAGTCGACTCTTTACATAGAAATAATCGCAAACATGCATTTCACAGTCAACTCTTTACATAGAAATAATCGCGAATATGCGTTATTTGGTCGATTTGACAGGTGTCCTCGATGCTACTCCCCCACTCTCAATATTTGATGTCGAAAGATATTTTGAGAGTTGATTATGGCGTTTTCATAGGATCGTTTTGTCGATGTCGACATCTCCTTTATAGAAAGATTTCAGTTCTTTTGGTGAGCTCAGTTTACATTTAATTGTATTAAGTTGTCATCATTGCTCCTCGAGGGTCGAATCGTTACTATAATATAAAAGATAATGAGAAATAAGTTTAGAAATGGTACTTTTTTAGATTAGAGCGTTCCAACTGTTGTGCAATTCTTAACCGTCGCGTCCTCGTAGCTTGTATGCTCCTCGCCCCTTTATGTCAGTAATTTGGTAGGGGCTTTCCCATGTCAGACCTAACTTTCTCGCTCCTTCCTCTCTTGTATTTTGAAAGACACGTCGTAGTACCCAGTCGTTGATTTTGAATGTCCTGATCCGTACTTTCTTATTGTAATGTCGTGCGATTTGTTGCTGGTAGGATTGTATTCTCATGGCCGCTCGATCTCGTTGTTTGTTCAGGTGATCTAACTCAAAGCTCAACTCTAAACTGTTCTGCTCTTCATTTGGGTTCTCGCTTCGTGCGGTTGCAAGTCTTGTCTCGATTGGGATTACAGCTTCTGAGCCATATACAAGTGAGAATGAGCCACCTTCTAGCGAGAATTTTCAAAGGGCTTTACTGTAAAGGAACTGTTTATATTTATAGGGAATGAGCCACCTTCAACATTCACCTTATGGAGAATTCATTGTGGGCGGGATTTCTGGAGAGATTCCCTCTATTTTGAATGGCACGTTACCCACCCTTGTAACTGATAATTGACTTGGTCTTGTAACGATTGTAGGTCTTCAATTTACCTTGGGTCGACTTGGTGTAACGGGCCTAGACATGACCCATCATTTAAATAGGTTTAGGTTTGGTAACGTTGGGCCTATGAGCCATTTTTGATTACCACATATATAACACATGTGTAAGAGCCCAATATATTAAAAAAAAAAAAAACAATAAAAAAGTTTAACTTTATAGTCAAAACTTTTAAAAAATTGTTTTTTATTTTCAAAAATCAATTTTATAAACGATTAATTAAATAACTTTAAAGTAGTAGTAGTTTTTTATTTATTTTTATTTAAATAAAATAAAATAAAAAGCCAATTCCCTTTCCTATGATCTATATAAGGTCCTGTTTCTATAAAAGTAATTTGACAAGTGCATACATACCAAGTCAAAATATGTAAAATGAGTGGCTCGTATTCAATGTACTTATATAATTCTATCAGGGTATCCTCATCAACCACAGCCCCTCTCTCACCGTCTCACGACTCACGACTCACGCCCTCACGGAGAGAGTCTCACACCTACCGCTACTTAACTCCTCTCATCGCCGTCCCTTTCTCTCACTCTTTGTTCTTTGCATCATCTCCGTCTTTGAATTTATAATGAAATAACTATCAATTTTCATGTAATATCAAAATTTTCTCTGCATAAGTTATCTTGTGATTCTGTTTTTAGATTTAAATTTTTTTTATTACAAATATATAAGTGTGTTGAATAGGATAATAAATAATTTTATGTTGGATCCCACTTTTTTTTTTAAAAAAATTTAATTTTGGTGTAAAAGAGAATGGACGTCTGCAACTACTGTTACGATAAACCCCCTAGATATCTCGACAATGCTGTCGATAATTTGTAAGTTGTTCGAATCGATGATTTTAAAATTCTTGCTTTTTATTTTATTTCTCCTCTATTTTTTTTATAATGTTTTTTTTTTTTTTTTTATGTGACTTTGATTTTGTAAGATGCCATTCCTGTTATCGTCGATATTTAACCAAGAGTCGTACATATTCAAATGCAAAGGTATTGTGCTTTCTTTTGTTCTTAATTGCATTTTTTGCAGAAAATGTTAGATTTATTGAAATTTATCAGTACAATTAAATTCTTAAAACATGTGCCTGATTTCCACTGTTATAATGTATAACTTTGTTATATGTTTTGATGAGAAGTATTTATTTGTTACCGAGGATTTGTTTATACCGGCCAACTTGAGATTGACCTAGTGATAAACCCTTCGTATTCACGTCAATGAACTTGAGATTGACCTAGGCGTTGTTTTCGCCTATGTATTTTTATTTTTATTATTTTTGTGTTCGATTCATGATTTATTTTGCGTTATTTTGCGTTTTTGTATAGTAGAAATTTCCTTGTGAATAATTTCCATGAGACTAATAACCGTAAGAATATATGATATTTTAGATGCCTATTATGAGAGTAAATCTCATTGAAAAAGAATTTAATAGGAGGCATTGAGGCTAACAGCTAAGTTGTAGTTCTGGGGTTTTATTGGTTTAGTTGTCATTCAAGATATTTTAGTCTTAGAAATTGTTTCACAAGTTTTTTTTTTTTTTTTAGAATTTATAATGAAATAACTATCAATATGCTTGTAAAATATCAAATTGTTCTCTTCACAACTATCTTGTGATTCTGTTTTTAGATTTAATATTTTTTATTGCAATTGTATAAGTGTGTTGAATAAGATAAGTTTACACTTTTTTTTTTTTTTTTGGGTTTTGTAGAATAGGTTCGGTTCCTGCAGCTACTGTTACAAGACACCCGTTGGATATCTCGCTGAAACTTACGATTTTTTGTAAGTTTTCGAATCGATGATTTGACAATTCTTGATTTTATTTTACTTCTCTTTTTTTTTTCTTTATAATTTTTTGATTTGTTTTTTTTTTTCACTTTGATTTTGTAAGATGCGAAAACTGTTGTTATTATCTATTCTTCTACAGGAGAGATACATATTCAGTTGCAAAGGTATTGTGCTCTGTTTTTTTTTGCAGAAAATGTTTGGTATATTGAAATTTATTAATTGATGTATAACTTTGTTATATGTTTTGGTGGGAAGTATTTATCTGTTACCAAGGATTTGTTTATACCGGACAACATGAGATTGACCTAATGGTATACCCTTTATAATCACGTCAATGAACTTTTGTATGTGGGTTTGAGTTATTATTGTCTAGAATGTGACGAAAGTTGAGGTTGTGAGCATAGTTTTAAAATTCGAAAGTCAAGGGCCTCAGCATGAAAATTATAAAAAAATTTAAAATTTTTAAAAATTATAATAAAATATAAAATAATCCATATATAACATTCAATAAATAAGCTATATTCAACAATACTAACATAAATATGATAAACAAATGAAACATAACAAAAAAATGAAACCCGTTCGAGTATCCAGGTATCTAAACTCGGATTTTACCCGGTTTCTATTTTATTTTTCTTACAATTGGGGGACCTGTCAAGACTCAAGAGTGTTGCATGCGTTTTTTTCAAAACCGAACCAATGTTGGTTACTTGGTTTAGACGTGTTGGAACTTGGAAACGGCTTCAATTAATAAACTAAAGGTATTATTTTACCTAAATGTGAAACAAGAAAGAGCATGCAAGCAAGGTGAGATCATGATGGTGGAGAGAGAGAGAGAGAGAGATTAATGCATGCATGCCACTTGTACACACTCTTGTTTCCGGTGAGACGCAGGGTGAGGCGGGCATCGGGGTGGCTTCCTCGAATCTCCTTTTAAAACTATGGTTGAGAGATTGCCTCAAATTGGGATTTGTTTATATTCTTTGATTTCTTAGTTGCTAATCTTTCACTTTTTTCTGTAATATATACCATATACCATTTATTCACTGCTTTTGAATGAATTTGTAGATTAAACAGAACGGCCGACTTGATGATGGTTTTTTCAGAACCAAAGGATTGGCATATTCATTGGAAGAGTTAATAGAAAAATGTATGGTAGATTTATGGTTTTAGCAATTAGAGTATCAGTAATGCACACATCCCAACTTTTTCATCCCAACCCATGTGGTAGTTGAGGTGTTAAATGGTGAGTGTATACACATTAATAATGATTTATCTTACTTACCACATGTATCCACTCACCAATTGACACATCAACTACCACATGGGTTGGGATGAAAAAGTTTGGATTTTAGGTGGGATGTTTTGAATTATTCTTAAGAGTATTGCTTGTTATTTGTAATAATTTCTCATTGTATTGCACCCTTTTAAGGATTTCCAATTGTTTGTTTTAATTTTTTCTTGAATATTGTGATCTTTTGATTGTTCCAGGGGATGATCGCATTGAGGATGTACTGGATGGAGATGATGCTGTCAACTTTTTTGATAGTGATGCTTTTGAAGTGTGCAATTAACCTCTATTCTCTATTGATTCGTTTATAATTGCCTTTATGTTTATATATCAGACTATCACTTCATCTTAATTTATTTTGATCATTACTCAATTTCCGCTGCTTCCTCACACAGATTGATGATGATCTTCTCAATGAGGATCAGAAGCATTACAAGAATATAATTCAGGAAGTATTGAAATGGCAGTATTTTAAGGTAATATGCATTCTAAGGTGTTGAGCCTAAGATTTCATTCTAAGGAAATGGCAGTATTGAAATGGCAGTAATCGTGCCTAAATTATGTTGTTGTGGATTTATTCTGCTCACTCTTTGTTATTTTTACTTCTTTAGTTACTTATATTTTGAGGATGGAGGTTAAACAATTGTGCCTTGTTGGATTATTATATTGAAAATATGTATAGCTTTGGTAACCTGGAGCCATCTAAGGTGGTTTTTCAACCCTTTGTAACGTATGGTTAAATCGGATTCCAAGATATTTCTTGTTTATATCTCCATGGCTTCAGGGTATGTAGTCATAACAAACACGCATTCATACACATTCTTGTACACTTGCAATAAATTTTGGTCTAATTTTGTTTTGAACTTTTATAGGATCGAGCAGAAAGGGAAGCAATGTTTGCGGCTGCTAAAGAAGCTTATGAAAAATTGAAAGCTGCTTGGGAGATTGATGTGGCCGTGTCAAACTCTGGAAAGGTGATGTTCTACTCTTTCACCCTCTTTTTAACTTATGGTTAAACCATATTCCAAGATATTTGTTGTTTATAACTCTACGGCTCATACATGTTGATTTGTTAAAGTTGCAATAAATTTATAACTAATTTTGTTTCGAACTTTTATAGAACAAGCAGCAAAGGAAGCAGCTGCTGCGGCTGCTAAAGAAGCTTATGAGGACTTGAATGTTGTTGAGGAGATTGATGTGGCCACATCAAACTCTGGAAAGGTGATGTTCTGCTTCTGCACCTCTATGAATTTAAGTAGTTCTTTTATCTTGTTTCAATGATCCTACTGTACTGGAATACAATACCATTTTAATTTGATTTGTAGTTTTAAGGTCTTAGCATGGTTATAATAGCTTGCATATTGTTCATCTTTCGAGAACTAGTACTATGGATTTAACAAAAAATACGTTATCAATAGCTAGTACTATTTAGTTACAAACTCTCTTCAGAATCTATATTTTAATTTATCTGTTGTAATTTTTTACTTGCAGGAGAGGAAGCAGAAACGAGCTGCAGAAGCTGGATATTCCGCTTCTGATGAAAGCGCTTCAGAAACCACTCTCCGAATGCTGGCAAAAAAGGTACCTCTTTAATTTGGACCTTTGGTTTCATGGCAATCTTTTGAAATGAAAAGAGATATATTTCATTTAGAACAAAAATTGCAATTCTTTCTTAAAGTGAACATTCGGTGAACTAAATCTCATTTCTAGTATTGGACAACCTATTATGAAATTTTGGAAGTTATAATAAATCTTATTTTAGTGGTAAATCACTTTCCTGAGGCCTAAATACTATATGGTTGATAATTAAACCTTAGGAGCATGCATGCTGAATTCCTTAGCCTCCTCTATCTAGCGTACTGTAGGAATAATTTTCATTTGCCATTATTAAAGCTAATCGGTGCCAGTGTGGTTATGTGCCCATCTCTTAGCTTTTTTGCTGGTGTGTGTAAAGTTCTTTAAATAGTAGATTTGGTTTAATAGACGGCATTGCTTTTTTTTTTTTTCCCTCTCTTTATTTATGGATATCAACGTGATTTCTTTGTAGAGACTCAGCTCAAAAATCAATGATGATGTGCTGGAGGAAGTATATAATGACTTGGTATGTTTTATTGTTCAATGCTTATGCTGTACTGCTTCTTCAATGCATATATTCAATCATTTGCATGATACTTGTGTTTGATTTTGTATGAATTTATTGGTCGCATAATCATTGATCCAGATTGTCTATTTAAAGGTTATGCTTGATCTTTTAACATCATTTATAATTGGGTTGATACGAACAAATTAAAAATAAAAAACTTATAGAAGACTGTAAAAGCTTGCAACTGGGAAGGAAGGATTGAAGAATGTTTAAAAAGGTTAAGGGATGGTCTGTCTATGAAGGAGTCTTAGTGCATATATTTGACCCCAAGACTAATTATTTGTATTTCATGCATCATTATTTTTAGATTGCTAGATCTAAACAAACCTACACCAAAGATTGTATTTACTTGGTCAAACATGTGAACATTGAGTACCCACATAAATCTTGTCCATAACAGAAAATAAGCTGAAAGAATACAATCTCAATCCAAGTTTTGTTAGAAATCTTGGAAGCATCTAATAACACTATCCACCGGTGTTGCTTTCTTTTTTCAAATTTCAAAATCTATGGAAGCATATGCTCTTTTATAAGGTATAACTTGTTCATGTGTGTTGGGATTGTTTAATTTTCTTGCAGGTGGCTTCAGAGAATAATACCAAGGGAAGAGAAAGTGAATCACATTCTGATAATAAAGGGAACATAAGGGGGCAAGAATCACAAGACACATTCGAAATCGGTGAATGGGAGCTTGAAGACTACTTTGATAATGGGGGGAGTGTGCGGAGAAGAGGCACATGGAAACCAAATGGAATAAGAGGCATACGTAAACCAAATGGATTACGGAAATGTAGTCAAAAATTATCATCATGATGTTGCTATGATGGGAACTTATTAGTTTATGGAAATTAAAGTAGAACTAGTTTACAGCACATCATTGTGCTGGTATCGTAAAATATAAAGTAATGATAATTTAAATGATCATTAGTTAACTTATTGGTCCAAAATATTGGATGCATTGGCATTGAAGAACAGGCTTGGTGCATTTCTTTAGGTTTACTTCTTTGTTATCTCCTACATTCAACTTACATCATATGATTATTAAAGTCGGAAATTTGCTAATTTCTACTTATCAATTTGTGACACTCTAATGGATTTGCTAATCCGTCACGTTGATTGTCAAAATTGGTTTTCCAGCAGTCTTGACCACTCTTCACTTCAACTACTCTAAACAGTGTAAATAAATTGATTTGTATCATTGTTTTTTATTATTTTACTGTTTATTATTAAGCTGATTTTAATTAAACTATACTAGTTTATTTTAGTCTTTACAAAATTACAACTTGGGAAAAGTTGGTATGTAATCCAGATCATGTGGTTTCAGTTCAGAGAGAAAAAAAGATTTCAGATTATTTGTTCTGAAAATCTTCAAGATCCTAACAATCCACAAAATCAACAGCCTTCGATTTTTTTTTTAATTTTTAAATTAAGTTAATTAGTAAGTTTTTTTTTTTCTTATCCGTTAGAGTAAGTTTAGGGGAGCTTCTCAAGTAGATCTTTTAGATCTTTTGCTAGTAGATCTTTTAGAAATAGATCTTTTAGAGGTAGATCTTTTAAGTAAAAGTCGTTGGTCGTTTGGTTGTCAATTAAGAGAGAACTTTTTTAAAGATAGACTGACTAAAAATACTCTAGCAAATATTAAATTATAGGGTTATATTTGAGATTTTAGTTTTATTAAAAAAAACTCCAAAAAATATACTTGGAAAAGCTTTAAATTTGAGCTTCTCCAAGTAGACGTAAAATAGCTTTTTTAATCATCTAAAAGCTCTACTAAGTGACAACCAAACCATACAAAAAAAATTAAAAAGAGTTTTTTAATTAAAAAAGCTCTATTAGCCAGTAGACAAGCTCTCCTAAACAGACACTTAGTTTTGCTTGAGAAAGAATGGAGATAAAAAATTAGAGATATGTATTGGAGAAGAGAGAGTTTAATATGGTAATTAAAAATTTAAGAGAGACTATTTAATATGTAATAATTAATCTAATGACTTAGGAGAGATAATTTCTTTTTTTAATAATTTAATTCAAAAAAGATAAAATGTATAATCTTGTAATAAAATGAAATGTCTTTAGAATTTTTTAAAATTTAAATTTTAAGAATGAAGTGTTTTTAGAAAAGAAGGGTAAAAAGAAAAAATTGGATTGTCAAAAGAAGCTTTCTTTATATATAATTAAATCAAAAATTTAAAAAGTGAGATATAAATAATTCAGTAGTGGACTAGTGGAGGTGCTAATAACACCACTCCTTATTTAAATCGAATGATCACTTCAATTTAATCTGACGATAAATAGTGGTTTTTTGTTGTCTAAAATACCATTAATATAGCTACTTAAACATCACCATTTGGGCCGTTACAAAAACATTTATATGTAAAATTGGGCCACATCAGCACAAGATGGGCCTACTTTTTCTGTTGGGATAGTCCGTGAAAGCCCATCCCAACCGACCCGCATAAAAGTCCACACCTGTCCTCAATATGACGCCGTTTATACTACGATAATACGAAGGAGAACACATAGACATTCATCGTCCCTCTTCTCTCTCAAGTAGAGGTGGCCATGATTTCGGTTAAACCGACGATTTTGCCGCGGTTTAACCGAAACCGGACTGCCAAAAACAACAACAAAACCGAAACCGAAACCGAAACCGGCGGTTTCAAAACAGGCGGTTTCAAAACCGGTCGAACCGGTTACGGTTTCGGTTTGAGACGGTAAAAAACCAGTTCAAACCGGTGGTTAAACCAGAGGTTTTAACCATGGTTAAACCGCCTGTTTAAAAAATAATAATAATAATTCTGGACGAATCAAAAGATGACACGTGGCAGACGGTTTGCAAAAAGTTACCATTGAACCGAACCGAAATGGTTAATCCGCCGGTTTAAAAAAAAAATAAAATTTGCCCAATGAATCATTGACACGTGGCACAAAATTTGAAAAAAAAATTAGGTGCCGTTGGCCAACTGTAGTTGTTAGCTGAGTGCTGCTGCGGTGCAGCACCTCTGCCAACGCCCGTTGGCCAACGTCCACTTTCTAATTTTTTTTTAAACCCTAAACTTTTCCTAATTGCAAACATACCCCTCTCTATAATCCTATAAATACCCCCCACACTTCTTTATTCTTCACACCACTCTCAATCTCTCTCAATCTCAAATTCTCAATTCTCTCTACAATTTACAATTTTATTTAATTTTCATTTTACATATAAATTCTTTCTTGTATTTTTTAGTTTTTACTATCATCTATTTTTTCAATCATCAAATTGATTAACAATATTTATTTCTTCTATTTTTTACTATCAAAATATTTTTTTTCATCACTATTATTTCAACAATATTTTTTTTCAAACATCTATTTTTTTTAAAGTGTTACATTGTTACCACTATTATTCCAACAATATTTTTTTTTTACAATCTTCTATTTTTTTTTTACTTGTTTACCACTATTATTTCAACAATATTTTCTTTACATATATCAATATTTTTTGTATTATTAATTTTTCAATGGCCAGTGGGGGAGATAGTTCAAGAAATTTGAACAAAGAAAAGGGTCCAATGCACAACTTGTTGGAACATGTTGGCGGTAATGTTAATTACGATCGATCATACCACGAGTTCCTTTAAGACCGATTTGGATCCGATCACCCATCTAGTCCTAATCCCCCTTTAATAATTCCCGAATTCGACGGACTCAACCACGATCCCAATACCCAAAATACTAATGAAAATCTATCTAACCCCCCACCCCCTTCAAATGATTTTTTTACAAGTGAAGGTGAAGAAAAGCAGATGAAGTCCATCCTCTTCAGATTGCATATGAAGAAAACAGAGTTAGATGGTGGATTTTTCCATATACAGTGCAATTACTGCTCCAAATCATACAAGACTGCCAAATCCTTTGGATATGGCACGTACTGGGCTCATATCAAAAGAAGTCACCCGTCCGAATTTGAGAAATCCAATAACCAAGCCCAAATTGCCAGGTACGCAACCTCTGGTAATCAATTATTTCATTATATGTCTGAAAAAAATAGGGAAGAATTAGCATTAATGGTTGCAGTAGAACACTTACCTTTTGATTTTGGTGAGAAAATAGGTTTTATTATATGTCAAAATGCATTAAATCCTGCAATGCAACGTGTTCCTAGATCCACTCTCACACGTACACTAAATGCCATTTTCAAAAAAGAAAAAAACATATTGAAATCTTTTTTTTTTTTTGACAATTTCAAGGTCGCGTTTCCGTATGTGCCGACATATGGAGCGACAATTATGGTAGTCATTCATATTTGGGTGTCACATGTCATTATATGAACAATGACTGGGACATGCAAAAAAGAATTCTTGTATTTCGTGTTTTTGATGACTTACATTCAGCTCAAAATATTTTTCAACTCCTTAAAATCATTTTTTAAGAGCATAATATCCTAAACAAAATTTTTGCTATTAGCTTTGATAATGCTGCAAGTAATACCGCGTCTATTCCTATGTTACAAGATTTGTGCAATCCCTATTTTGGGGGTAAATTATTTCATCAAAGATGTGCATGCCATGTTTTAAATTTGTGTGTTCAAGCTGGATTAACAGAGCTTTCTGCTTTTATTAGACCAATTAGAGATAGTATTAATTATATTTGGAGGCATAACAAAATCCAGAAACAATGGTTAAAATATTGCTTTCAGAATAATATACGTCCCAAAAAATTTTCTAGAGATATTACCACTCGTTGGAATTCTACTTATAAGCTGCTTAATGAAAGTGTTGAATATAAGGAATTATTAGTTTCTTTTATTACTTATAACATTCCTTCAATTTCTCTTCAATTGAACCATTGGAATGCATGTATAAAAATTCTTGAATTGCTACGTGTTTTTAATGATGCTACCAATGCTTTATCTGGAGTTTACTAGCCCACTACTCATTTATTTCTTATTCAAAGTGTTAATATTGCTGGTGCATTTAGTGACTGTGAATTCGATGTTCAATTGAGTCCATGTGTTGCAGCTATGAAAACAAAATGGCTAAATTATTATGAGGAGATTCCAAATATTTATTTGCTTTGCACCGTGTTTTGATCCACGTTTTTAATTAGAAAGTTTGCAGGATTATTTAACTCATTATTACAAATGTTTAGGATTAGAAATTGATGTTCTTCATTATTGTGATTCCGTTAAGACTTTGCTTTATGAATTATACGATGAATATCTTAGAATGTATGGTCCGTCTTTGAACTTGCCGGTTTCACAACCCCCACCCACATCTGGTGGTACTAGTACTTCCACAAAATTCCAATTAAAGAGTTTAGGGGATCGACTGTTTTCCCAAAAAGCCAAAAAATTAAGAACATCTTCATCCTCATTTGTCTCTGAGCTTGACCGGTATTTAGAAGACACTCATGAATTTTTAGAAGAAAAATTTAGTCTCCAGGTTTGGTGGAAGACTCATCAACAGGATTATCCAATTTTGGCTATTATTGCCAAACAAATTCTTGGAACACCGGTTTCTACCGTTGCTGTGGAACAAGAATTTAGTGCAGGTGGAAATATTTTGGAACCAAGACGGTCGGTTATGTCTCCACAATCACTTGAAATGCAGGCGTGTGTTGATGATTGAACAAAGGCAAAATACAGATAACAAGAACTTCAGCCGGAGATAATGAACGACTTCTTTGAAGATGACCAAACCACCGGTACAGAAGGAATCTACTAGATTCCGTTCCAACTTCCAAACTCCAACACTCAGCAACTAATTAAAGGTAAAAGAACTATGTGGCCTTTGATTCCTCTACATTGGTGGAGGATAAGTAGGCAGCTTAATTGTGGTAAAAATTAAGTGCAAGGCCGGTTTTTTTTTTTTGTTTTTTTTGTTTTTTTTTTTTTGTTTTTTGTTTTTTTAAATTTTAACTTTGTTACTTTGTAATATTGTTTCTTTGAATTCAAGCCTTCAAGGCCAATCTCTTATTATTATTATTTTTTTTTTGTGAAATTGTAAAGTTGTATTTATTAATAAAGGTGAATTTCTTTTCTTTTAAACATTGTTAAATACTTAAATACTTCAATGAAAATGTTTGTAATTATTTTTTTTATTTTAAACTTTGTTCAATTGTAATTATTTTTTGGCAAGATTTTATATTTAAAACCAATTTTTATGATTTATCTCACTTGGAAAAAAAATTGAAAAATTAAAAAAATAAAAAATAAAAATAGAAACGAACCGAAACCGAAACCGTCCGAAACCGAAACCGAAACCATCCAAAACCGAAACTGAAACCGAAACCGAAACCGAAACCGAAAAACCGACGGTTACAAACCGTCTCCAAACCGTGAGCCACGGTTTCGGTTTCGATTTCGATTTTAGTGGACCTCAAAACCGAAACCGTCGGTTTCAAACCGAAACCGAACCATGGCCACCACTACTCTCAAGTCTCAAGTCTCAACTCTCAACTCTCATCAGGCTCTAGGTTTCCACTATCAATTCAATTAAGAATCTCTGCAGAATCTTCATTAAAAATAATATAAAATAATAAAAAAAAAAATAAAAAATAAAAAAAATAAATAAATAAATAAATATAAATAAATAAATAAATAAATAAATAATAATAATAATAATAATAATAATAATAATAAAAATAATAAATAAATAATTAAAAAAAAAAAGGGAGCGACTCGTAGCTCGATCGATGGCCACACCAGCGGCGTTGAAGTCGGTGCCCCAGGTTCGCTATCCTTTCGTTCTACTTCATTTTATATATATATATATATAATATTGGGTTCAATTAGTATGTTTTCATGGAATTTTGTTTTTATTTTTGTTCGTGATTTTAATTGTTAGGATGAGAAGGAAAAGCAAAATAGTGACTTTGTTAACTTGCATGGTTTTTTTGTTTTTTGTTTTTTTTCAACTAGGTATCTGTTGTTTAAACTGTTGAACGATTACTGGCTAAAATCTGCGCATTCGAGATTGTTTTGTTGTTGTAATTTGGATTATCTGGAAATGAGGGGTTGTTTTTTTTGCTGTTGTATAATTGTAATAGGATATTTGTTCTGTGGAGCTTAGCTCTTAGAAAGGTTATACTGTGTATATGTTTGGGAGAAGAAAAAGTATTGGATGATACAAAGTTTCTTGGAAGATCACAGAGAGCGTTCCTGTTGATATATTATCAATTAATATGATAGTGTTGTTTAAAAAATGATATGGAAATTCGGTATGTTGTTTCGGGAGTGTAATGGATTGTTTTTTATTGCTATGTAGTAGAGGAACCACCTACACTTGGTGAATTTGACTTCTCGCTTGTCTTCGGTTCTAGTTTTCTAAACTGAGTATTAGATGTAGATTTATTGAATGAAATGGTGCAGATCTCTGGGTATGGACCTCATTAAGAAAATTATGAAGATCGAGAATTTTAATGAATTTTGCTTGTCACCATTTGAAACTTGTTAATTTATGAATCCAATGATGAGAATAGCAGGTTCAGCTGAGTTTTCTTCATTTGAAAATTCTGTTCCAGGCAACGCGATTGATAAATATGGTATATCAATTGACTCTGTTAAGGAGGTTGCTTCTGGTTCAAGCTCAGAGTCTCAACCTAAAGATATTGGTGAGAGCTTGGGATTAACCGTTTTCGTAATTATCAATATATATATATATATATTTTTTTTTTCTTATGATGCTATAGTAAAGGTGCTATTTTTTTATTATTCTAGAGATGAAAACTCTGGTGGAAGCTATGTGGGAGCAGATGAATGAAGGAATTGCCAACAAGACACAGAAATCTTTTTTGAACAAGTCTAGTCCAACTGTGAATAAAACTTCTTCGAAGATGTTAAATGTGAGCATCTTCTCATACAGTCATACTCTTTTTTCTTCTAATTTTAAAATTTTCCAAATGGAATGATTAACAATCAGTTGATTAGAGCATTATTTTCAACCTTGATTTTATTTTCTAGAGCTGGATTACATATCTGGGCTTAGCACCAAAGGAGACAGGATCCCTTGGGCAAGATGCACCACAAAGTGAACCTAGTGGCATGCAAAATGGTACTAGTGACGATGGCAAGAAGATTGCTGCTATGTGTGAGGAAATGAACAAAGGAGTACCTAAACGGACATTTAAATCATTTTCAAACAAGCCTAGTTCAGCTGTCAATAGAACTTTTCAGACAGTATCCAATGTGAGGATTTTTAATTTTTTTTCTACTTGTAATGGAATCTTTTTGACAATGGAGCTAGAATGTGATTTTACTTTCCTTGATTTTTTTTTTTTCATAGAACTGGATGAAATATTTGGGATCTGCACCAACAAAGAGGGACTCCCTTGGTGAAGATGGACCCAGTGGTGTGCAAAACGACATCTTGCCACAGAAGAGACGTAGCGATGAGCAGAATGATATCAGTGATGAGGCCAAGAGGCTTGCTGCTGCGGCTCTATTAGCAGTTAGGGAGGTTGCTGCTGCTGCAGGCAGGGGGAAAGTTGAGGTACTGACTTAAATGTTTCTAGTATTCTTACTCTCGAATTCTTTTGGCATGGTTTAATCAGCTGTATTGGAAGACACCTCACGGATATGTCATAATAGATCCAAACACTTGCCCTGGATCGACTTCCAGATCATAATTGCTCTAGTGAATAACTAAAGAAAATAAATAAATAGATACGAGAAAAAGAGTAGGAGAGAAAGAGACTAACTAATTGTAAGCATCTCTCATAGGTTCACTAATCACTTGATTGATTGTTGGCTGGTTTCTTTGTATAATGATTATTTGTTCGCTAGAACCAGAAGTAAAAACTGGCTAATATTGGCAATGCTTTTGCTGGTCATCGGAAGATGGATTTTTTGTTTGAGTAATTGATTGTAGTTTCTGATAAGCTGAGGCCATTTCTGATAAATAGTAAAAAGGTTTCTAATATGCTTAGAACTGTTTCTGATGGAGCACTAGAACAATAATAGGTCTAGCATTCAATACTTAGTAGTACACAATATTTTGGCAATTTTGGCCAATTGCTAATTAGTATGAACTTGCTGGGGATTGTTCCCCGGATTACGTCTCAATAATCTAGCATTTAGGTCAACTAATATCCCTTGACACAGCTGTGAGATCTTTTTTGAAATCATCTAGGTGTTGTTGATGGATTGTGAACCTACAAGTTTTATGAACAATTTGCTCATCATGATCGCACTTCTTTCCCTTTGCAGATTACTAAGGTACGGGACTTTGCAGGTAAAGAAATTGAATTATAAGAAGCTTATAGATGCCGATTCGACGGAGGCATCTGAAATGGCCAAAGCTCCTGCACCTTCTGCTGTTGATGCTATGCTCGAATAAATCAAGAAGAAACCAAAGCTCAGTGTCCTAGACAAGACAACAGGATTGGGGAGAGTTCAAGGAAGAAAAGAGACTGGAGGAGGAGTTAGATGCTTACAAGAAGAGCTCCAATCAGTACCTGGATAAAGTATCCTTCTTGCAGCTAGTGGATTTCCGCGAATTTGAGAGAGAAAGAGATGTGCGGCTGGCTCAACAGGCCAGGAGGAGACCAGACATGCGAGAAGAGCCATGATTACTCGTTACTCTCGATTTGAACTGGTGTTCAGTTAATAAGATATAACAAAAGGCTTTGTTTTCCTCTAGAAGGCAATTCCATACCGTTCTCTTGAGATTTTCGACAAATTATTTGAGGGGTATGTGGAGATCTGTAGTAGAATTTGTCAGCTGATTAAGATGGTCTTGAATTGTACAGAATATCAATGGTTGATCCTCTTTTGTCATTTTTATGGAATGGTAAATGAATGAGATATCATTTGTTATCAATCGATTTTGAGCAAGGAAGGAAACTCAAACTCTCCTTTTAACTCTTTCTTTAACTTATTCCTTTTTTTTAGTTTATAATCTTGGAAGATTGTGAGGCATGTGAACTCTTGTTTATATTCAATACAGTCAAAAGCTGCATTTTTTTTTCCCATAACAATGTCATTAACTTAATTGCCCCTCTCCTAAGTCCCACTTAATGAATCAAATTCTCCTTCCTAATGGCCATTGAGTTTATGTGTAGTAATTTGAATTGTAGGACTTTGGATGTGGTAAGATTTGTAGGGCTCTGACTGCTCACCGGAGGTTTTAGTTTTCTCTAGTGTTATTGTATAACATTAAAAATGATAATTCAAATCTTAAATTAAATTAAATTAAAATTAAAATAAATATATTTCAAAACTATCTTATGACAAAATTCAACGGTACAAATGTTGAATTTTTTTATTTTTATTTTTAAAATTAATGGGTCATTTCGGGTTCTAATGGATTTTATGAGATAAACCCAAACCTAAACTATTCTTTTTTGGGTTCTTATAACTCAACTCGTTAATTACCAGATTTAATACCTATCGATTTTTTTGCGAGTAAATTCAGATCGAATTTGTGGGTCACCTATAATTCTATTAGGTCTAAAAAACCTTTACTTATTTATTTATTTAATTTTTTTTAGGGATGATGATTACTCTATCTCATATAATAAGTAAAATCAATGACAATATGCAAATTTATCTGTGATATTTCCTTAGTAATGTGATTTGTGGTAATCAGTTTTTTTTTTTTTTTTGAAAAAATTAAGAGTTGTCCATTAATGAAAAGGATAAAGGAATTTTTTTTTTATGGTATATATATATATATGGGGTTCAAAATTTTTTTGTCACCATTTGAGCCTGACTTTGTAAGAAAGTCACCGGTTTAATAACTTAAGTTTAAAAGGCACCTATTATGGTGAGCGGACAAAAATGCCCCCCACAGTAACCTTCTTCACCATTTTGTTTTTTTATTTCTTTCAAAATCCTCCATCAATGGACGACGGTGGACCACGACCAAACACAATAGTGACTTTTTTTATGTCCCAGCCTTTGTTAGTTACATCTGAGATACAAACCATCTTGTTAGTTGCTTTTTTCTTTTTCTTTTTTTCAATTTAAAACACTATTTTGTAAACCTTAAAAAAAAAATTGTTAAAAAAGCTCGAAAAAGTCTCGGAAAAAGCTTAGAAAGGCTCGGACAGTTCATGAAAAGTTTCAGAGAAGAAATGAAAAGGCTTGGAGAAGTAATGAAAAGGCTCGGATAGTTCATTAAAAGGCTCGGATAAGAAATTAAAAGGCTCGGAGATTCAAAATTAACAAAAAAAAAATTGTTGAAAAGTCTCGGAGAAGAAATGAAAAGGCTCGGAGAAGTAATGAAAAGGCTCGGATAGTTTATTAAAAGGCTCGGAGAAGTAATGAAATTAACAAAAAAAAAAAAATTGTTGAAAAGTCTCGGAGAAGAAATGAAAAAGCTCGGACAGTTCATTAAAAGACTCAAAGAAGTAATGAAAAGGCTCGGACACATTCGTGTAGAAGCATATGCTCTTTTATAAGGTATAATTTGTTAATGCGTGTTGGGATTGTTTAATTTTCTTGCAGGTTGCTTCAGAGAGTACCAAGAGAAGAGAAAGTGAATCACATTCTGATAATAATGGGAACAAAAGGCGAGGATCACAGGACACATTCGAAATCGGAGAATTGGAGCTTGAAGGCTACTTGGATAATGGGGTAAGTGTGCGAAGAAGAGGCATATGGAAACCAAATGGAAGAAGAGGCATAAGGAAAACAAATGGATTACGGAAATGTAGTCGAAAATTATCATGACGATGTTGCTATGATGGGAACTTATTAATTTTAGGAAATTAATGTACAACTAGTTCACAGCCCGCACATCGTCCATGCTGTTATTGTAAAATATAATGTAATAATAATTTAAATTATCATTAGTTAACTTATTGGTCCAAAATATTGGATGCATTGGCATTGAAGAATGGGCTTCGTGCATTTCTTTAGGTTTACTTCTTTGTTATCTCCGACATTCAACTTGCATCATATGATTATTAAAGTCGGAAATTTGAAAATTTAAGATCTTTTTGCTAATTTCTATTTATCAATTTGTGACACTAATGGATTTGCAAGTCCGTCACATTGATTGTCAAAATTGGTTTTCCGGCTGTCTTGACCACTCCACACTTCAACTACTCTAAGCAGTGTGTAAAATAAATTGATTTGTATCATTGCTTTTATTATTTTATTGTTTATTATTAAGTTAATTTTAATTAAACTATATTACTTAATTACTTATTAGTTGTTAATGTCAATCACATCTTAATCATTCATTCATTGTAATGTATACGTGTCATAATATAAGACATTTCACTATCTTTTAATTTTGGTTGTTATAAGACATTTCTTGGCAACATGTTTTATGAAATTAGTTTATGTAATTAGGATTAATTACCGGTTTATAGGATTACACTTTCTTCTTACGAATGATAACATGTATAACATTTAGAATGCTTTTACGGTTGAAAGAAGAATTCTGTTATTTCTAGCTATTTGCAGTTGATTAATTAGTTTCTAGTACTGGAGAAATAGATGTATATATTTTCAGCTCATTTTCGTCACCGTTAATGGTGTCATTGGTGTTTTTGTTTCACTTTCTTGTGAACTATAAAACTTCTTAGAGAAGAAATTACTGTGATAAAGGGTGTTGGAATCTCTTAATTTTTGTTTGGAATATGTTTTAATTAATGGGGTTGATGGGATTAATGTCATTTTGAAAGATTAAAACTCAACAATACATGTAGTGGTGCACTGACCCATGTTGTTGACAGAATTATCAATGTAAAACATTGTTTTAAAGACATAGACAAATGTTTTGACCCATTAATTGTCTTTGAAAAAACTGACACAAGGGTCTATCTTTCCCGGTGTTGATCATTATCTAGATGACAAAGGTCTTAATTGTATAATTCATAATCTGTATGTTAGTAATCGCATGTAATTAGCTACTAGTTACTATTAACGAAACTCAACTATTAATTAACCAAGTATTCTCAGAAAAGAGAATATATATCAACTCAAAAAGAAAACTTAAAATTAGTATATTTTATTGTAAAAAATGTGATTTATTCCATTTTTTTTTTTTTTTTCATAGAACATCTTTAAAAACTTTATTATACATATGTAAAAATTTTGAGGAAATTAAAATGTTTTGACATAATATGAATTTTTATAGTTGCTGTTTTTTTTTTTTTTTGAACCAAATTTTCTAGTTATTAGAAAATGAAATTTGAACGAAAACTTAAAATTCATATATTTTATTGTAAAATGTGATTTAATCCAATTATTTTTCATAGAACTTCTTAAAACACTTTATTATAGATATGGATAAATTCTTAGGCAAATAAAATATTTTGATATAATCTGAAATTTTTTATGGTGGTTAGTGAAGGAAATTTGATTAAAAACTTAAAATTTGTATATTTTATTTTTAAAATGCGATTTAATCCATTTTTTATTATTATTTTTTTTTTTATAGAATTTCTTAAAACACTTTATTATACCTTTGTATAAATTTTGAGACAATTACAAAATTTATAAGTAGATTGTTATAGCATATCCAATG
The DNA here is from genome assembly GCA_035582765.1 of Acer negundo. Classification (NCBI taxonomy): domain Eukaryota; kingdom Viridiplantae; phylum Streptophyta; class Magnoliopsida; order Sapindales; family Sapindaceae; genus Acer; species Acer negundo. The sequence continues at coordinate 44,460,625 of CM069233.1, read as the reverse complement.
CTATTATATATTTTTTGGGGTTTTTAAGTGGTGACACGTCATCAATATTTCTATTGAATATAGATCCATTTTGGTAAAATTTTTTTAAAGAATTCCATATTCTTATCACCAATGCAATTATATAAAATCAAATATGAATCTATTTTATAACCAATCATCATAAAACATTTATTTCATTATCTATCCTCTTTTCTTTTATAATTAAATAAGATGTAATTAATATTATTGGTTGAAAAAGTTAAAAATCCATATTAATATTTCTATAAAAAAAAAATGTCACATCACCTCCATCCTCCATATTGAAGTTAGATAATTGTATTAGAGATGTTTTTTTCTATCTCATTATCTATCTATCCTATGTGATATTAAATTTTCTCCAAATCTATAATAGCATTGGAGATGTTATTAGTATAAGTTATTAGGTATTAATAATAATATCTTTTGTAATAGCATTAAAATTAATAATAATAATATTATTAATAATTAAAAACTTGCTGCTTTCATAAGTTAAAATGTATGAAAGAATAATTGTATGTATCATTAGTCGACTTGTTTTTATGTTTTTAACAATTATTATCAATTCCCTTCAAAAAAAATAAAATAAATAATTATCAGTCACGTTTATAATTAGAAAAATAAATAAAAGAAACAATATATTGATGATGTGTGCATATGTATATATATATATTTATTTATTTTTTCATCGGTGTGTCTTAATATAACTTCATCAGTAGTTTTGACAAGTGCATACACTTTGAGTAAAAACATGTATCAGTGCATACACATCCAACGCACTGATAGAGTTATATCAAGACGCACTGACTTGAAAATTTTCCGATATATATACTTGCTCAACTTCTTTTTTAGTAGATCGTTTATTCAATTTGTACTCAACTGCACTATCTGTGAATCTATGATAGAAAAGAAAGAATGATATAAAATTTTAAAAATTTTAATTGTTTTTTTAAATTTAATTTTTTCTTGTGGAAGATCATGAAGATAAAGAAAAGGAAAAGGAGGAGGCTTAGAAAGATGAGAACAAAGAAAGAGGACGAGGATGAGGACGAAGACTTGATTAGTCTTCATCTTTGTCTACGTCTCCATCCCCTTCCTCTTCACTTGTATACGTCCACATCAACTTGTCTTTTTTTACACTTATACCCTTCATTTTCTCTCAGACTATTGTTAGAACTCTAGCGTTGTCCTACAAGACTGCAAAATGATCACTCCACACTTCCCTTGCCATCTTCTTCTTCCATGCGTCTTATTGGAATTTGGAAGAACTTGTTGTGAAACTTAATTGGTAATTAAGCTTTTTTTTTTTATCTGAGTGAGAGAAAAATATATATATATATATATTTCAACATCAAAAGTTGATTTATAAAAAATCGTCTAAAATGGTTGCAAGTATTTATCTTAATTTTAATTTAAATTTTCAGTGCTTTTTAGTATGATGTTTTCTCAATTTCCCAATTTAATTAATTATTCCGGTACAAATAAATTGTTGCTTACAAAGTAAAATAGACTGGCTGCTTTTAATTAAGATATTGGAACATTTCCAATACAAATATGTATTTTTAAGTTTTTAAACAGCGACACATGCATCAACATTTCTATTCATTATGGATCCATCTTAGCAAAGAAATTTGAGAAATATATATTCACATCTCCGATGCAATTATCTAAAATCAAATATATATATATATATATATATATATATGCATCCATTTTATTTAATATAATATTTTGAAATACTAGAATAATGGCAAAACGGACATTGTCCATTTTTCCATACGGTGGTCACCCATTGAGGAGTTTAGTATCATTATGATTTTTTTTACTTGTTTTAGTGTAATTATTCAAATAATCAAGGCAAATTTATGTAATTTGCTTATACAAAAATAGGTGTACAAATAATTTAATTGGGTGGCAATATCTGCACCCGTTCAAGATTCAAAAGCTTAAAAAAAAAAAAATATTAGGATTCAAACAATAAAATCATAGAAACGTAATTAACTCAAACGATTTTTATTAAGAAAAGATGAGTGGAAATATACTCCATACAAAGTACAAACATGAAACATCTACATAATTATCTGAAAATGATCTGAGTTGGAATACAATTATTTTTGCAAATAGAATTGACATAAACAGACCGATCGAGGCAATTTTTTGGTACCCCCCCACCCCCGCCCCCCCCCCCCCCTCACTGGTGGCACCGGACCCCTCTGCAAATTTGGAAAAGATTCTTTCAACAATTGATTATCATGCAAAGGCCTAACGGCCGCACACAATTGTATTGTAGTTGAAGTGAACAAAATTGTGAAGAAAATGAACAAAAATGGTAACTAGCTGCCTTTACGAGATTCCATGTGCCTAAAGAAATAGAAATATTATAATTTATTCTGCTTGGGATGAGATATGAGTTCTGTGAGATTTAGTGTGCGTACAGGCATATATATATATACTGCCAGTATATGTATATATATATATATATTGAATAAAAGATAATTAAGCATTAGAAATATTAATTATGAAAATTTAATTTCTTTTTCCTTCCAGAAAGTGAGTTTAATTCTTCCTCTTGCTCTAGAATTTAAGTTTACTTTCTGAATTAAAAAATTAAATCATTTTTTATAAAAAAAATATTACAATAATCAGGATTTGGAAGAGCGGAGCGGACTCAAACCCACAACCTCATATTGTAGATGTGTGATGAGGGGCGAACAACCTTATCTTGTCTAAAAATAAATAAATCCCTTATTCATAAACGGTAGAAATGATGGGAAGTGTCACTTTTTTGACCAAGCTTTGTAAGAAAGTCACAATTTTAATAACTTAAATTTTAAAAGCACTAAAGTAAGTGATTTCCAAAAATGCTCTTACTTCACACATGTTATTGTATACCTTGTCACAAAGGATTGTGTCTTCAAAGAACGCCCTTGACCAGTTCTTAGGATCTTTGTCAGCTAACTATTTATATGCAGCTTCACTCTCACTCCTTATCATTTCCATCATTTGTGTAAATATGTCAAATGAAAACAAGTTAAGCATTATTTATAAAGCTAATGTATGGGCAAATGTAATTTATTTTTTAGTATAAATTCCTTGGAAATGCTCTTAAATTACTCTTTTATAATTTATTATTATTATTTAATATAGAGCCCACTTATTCTTTATTATTATTTTATATGAGTGGTGCTATGACAACCCACTAATAATCTAATAATGCCCTAGTATTTAAAATTCAAAAATTTATTTGATATATTTCCAAAACTACAATTTTTTATTTATCTTTCAAAATTAACTCACTCCATAAATGCTCTTTATATATTTTCCATAAATGCTCTCTGTATATTTTCACAAAAAAAAAAAAAAAAAAAAAAAAAAAAAAAAAATAAAGGGAGTCAATTTTTGCTCACCCCTACAATGGGGGTAAACATTACCTTCCTCCCAAAAAGATGACATGCGTCTAGGGAGGAGTAAATTTGTCCAAAAGATAATCGTGTTTGGATAAATTTACTCCCCCATGGACACATGTCACCCATTTAAGAAGGGGGTAATGGTTGTCTCCCTTGAAGGGAGGGTGAGCAAAAGTTTTCTCTCTCTCTCTATATATATATTAAGTTCTGTACTTTTTTCCTCCACTTCCTTTACTCTGATCCAACACCCCTTCATTATATTATTATTATTTTTATGCATGTTGTTTATCATACATGGAAGATATAAATAAGTAAAATAAATATTTATTTAATCATATTATGTTCATTAGAGAGCAAAAAAGAAAAAAAAAAAAACTTAGTGACAATGAAAGGAAAAGAAAAAACATAATACAAGTAACTTTGAACCTACTTTTAAATAATGATCGCTTTAAAATGCATGATGTTATAAGTTTCTTCAATAATATAAGTTGTATACAATAAAATAAACAAATAAAATCAGGGTTTAAAGCATTAAAAAAAAAAAAAAAAACTTTTGTCAAATAAACACATTATTCAAGGATGTGAGGTTTTATTATAATTTAATTTGATCATGTTGTAGTAAACGAAATGAAGGGAAAAAAAATTGCAATGGAGGGGTGATGGATGTGTGTGTGAGAGAGAGAGAGAGATAGATCGCATTTATATGGTGAGTTAAGTTTGAAAGATAATTAAAAAGGTAGTTTAGGAAATAAATCAAGTAAAATTTTCAATTTAAAAACCGAGGCGTTATTAGATTATTAGTGGGATGCCAATAGCACCACTCATTTTATATACTCATTAACTATATTTAGGGTTCGTTTGTTTTTTCTATTTAAGAGAGAGAGAGAGAGAGAGAGAGAGAGAGAGAGAGCATTTATGGGGTGAGTTAAGTTTTAAAGATAATTAAAAGGGTAGTGTAGGAAATAAATCGAAGTAAAATTTTCAATTTTAAAAACTGAGGCATTATTAGATCATTAGTGGGTTACCAATAGCACCATTCATTTTATATACTCGTTAACTATATTTATGGTTCGTTTGTTATTTCACTTAAAACGTAATGAGTCTGAATTAAACTCATTAAGTTGTTTTATTTGATTTTTTTTTTTTTTAAGTTGTGGTCAAACAATTTAAAAATAGAAGTAAGAAATCCTGACTTTTAACTTAATTCTAAATCACTGAATTATAATTAAAATATTCTCTTCTAATTCTATCATTCCAAAGAAATATATTTCCAGAATTTTCCCTATTTGATATGGTGTAGAATTATATATTTTAACATATTTCTTATTTTAAACAAATTTTTAGAAAGGAAAACAAAAAAGGGAAATGCTATCTACATTTTCCATTTGTTTTTCCCACTTATTGCTTGACACGTATATAATTTTTTATTTAATATAAAGCTCTCACTTTTTTCTACAAAGCTTGTTTACGTCTTTACCATTGATGACTGCTTCTATCATTTCATTAATACGGGGTAAAGACATAAATAAGCTTTGTAGCAAAAAATGAGAGCTTCATATTAAATAAAAAAGTATATACGTGTCGAGCAATGAGTGAAAAAGGTAAATGTGAAAAGCAAATGGGAAATGTAGATAGCATTCCTAAAAAAATAAAACCTAAACACTCATCATAGAGACCGGTGCATATAATTCATCAACATATTTTAAAAAAAATCAATAAACTTTTGTTTTCTTTGGTTTCTAGTGCATATAATCCAAGAAACCAAAAAATCAAAAATGGTTTCCTCGATTACATACACTAGAAACGTGGACAACATACAAAATAACTTGAACTTTTTTCGATAATAAATTGATCTTTAACTTTGTTTGTAGAACATGCAAAATTATATTCTTTGATAAATTTTTTGTTTTGTTAAATTGAACTTTGTTTGTAGAAGAACATGTAAAATCTTATAAATAATGGTACTTGTTAAATTATTTTTTTATATTAGTATGGGTATAAATATAAAATTACTTATTTTCGGACAATTTAATTTTTTAAAAACAAATACGTTGACAGTATATTTAGATGTGAGGGAAAAAAAAAAAAAAAAAAAAACAAATATATTATTCAAGTTCAGATTTCAGTATCTATTTAGTCTTTAGATAAAAAAACAAACAACCCTTTAGTAAACATGTTAAGGATTTAGTATTTGTTTGGTTTACAAACGTCTATTTGAGTTATTTGAAGTTGTTTAGTTGGGTTTTTGAGATGATCTATTTTAAATTGAGTTACTGGGCAAAAACTAGACAAAAGCACACGAAGTCGAACCAGACAAGCTCTTAATTCCCTTTCCCTTGAAAGTTTCCTGATTAGTAATTTTACATCGTTATACCATCATCCACAGCCCCTATCTCTCACGACTCACGGTGAGAGTCTCACACCTTCCTCTACTTAACTCCTCTCATCGCCGTCGCGCATCGTGCCGCCGCCGTCCCTTTCTCTCACACTTTGTTTTGGTGTTTTAGTTGGTAAAACATCCTTTGTTTTCGCATATCTATTTATTTTTATTTTTATTTTTTTGTGCTAGATTCATGTTTCATGATTTATTTAACGTTTTTGTATGGTAGAAATTTCCGTGAGAGTAATTTCCACAAGACTAATTACCATATGATATTTTAGATGCCAGAGTAAATCTCAACGAAAAAGAATATAATAGGAGGCATTGAGGCTAACAGCTAAGTTGTAGTTTTGGGGTTTTGTTGTTTTAGTTGTCATTAAAGATATTTAGTTTTAGAAATTGTTTCTCAAGTTTTTATTTCTTTGAATTTATAATGAAATAATTATCAATTTTCATGTAATATCAAATTGTTCTCTGCATAACTATCTTGTGATTCTGTTTTTAGATTTAAAATTTTTTTTATTACAATTATATTAGTGTTGAATAGGATAATCAATAATTTTATGTTGGATCCCACTTTTTTCTTTCTTTTTTTAATTTTAATTTGGTTTTGTAAAAGAGAATGGGCATCTGCATCTGTCACGGACTCGCTGGATATCTCGACGGAACTTTCAATTATTTGTAAGTTGATCGAATCGATAATTTTGCAATTCTTGCTTTTATTTTATTTCTCTATTTTTTTAAAATAATTTTTTGACTTTGATTTTGTAAGATGCCATTCCTGTTATCATCGATACTTCACCAAGAGACATATATATTCAAATGCAAAGGTATTGTACCTTTTTTTTTTGTTCTTAATTGTTTTTTGCGGAAAATGTTAGATGTATTGAAATTTATCGGTACAATTAAATTCTCAAAACATGTGCCTGATTTCCACTGTTATAATGTATAACTTTGTTATATGTTTTGATGAGATTGACCTAGTCATAAACCCTTCATATTCATGTTAATGAACTTTTGTTTGTTATATTTGTTGTTTATAACTCCATGGTTTCAGGGCAGTCATAACAAACACGCATTCATACACATTGTTGATTTGTTACACTTGCAATAAATTTAGAGCTAATTTTGTTTCGAACTTTTATAGGAACAAGCAGCAAAGGAAGCAACTGATGCGGCTGCTAAAGAAGCTTATTATGAGGACTTGAATGTTATTCAGGAGAATGATGTGGCCGCATCAAACTCTGGAAAGGTGATGTTGTACTTCTACACATTTATGAATTTAAGTAGTTCTTTTTATCTTGTTTCCATGATCTATTGTACTGGAATACATTACCACTTTAATTTGATTTGTAGTTTTAAGGTTATAGCATAGTTATAATAGATTGCATATTGTTCATCTTTCGAGAACTATTACTATGAATTTAACAAAAATATGTTATCAATAGTTAGTACTGTTTATTAACAAACTTACTTCAAAATCTATATTTTAATTTATCTGCTGTATTTTTTGACTTGCAGGAGATGCAGCAGAAACGAGCTGCAGCTGCTGTATATGCAGAAGCTGTATATGCAGAAGCTGTATATCCTGCTTCTGCTGAAAGTGCTTCAGAAGTCACTCTCCGTCTCCTAATGCTGGCAAAAAAGGTACCAAACTAAATTGGAAGTGTTCTCTTCCTAGATTATCTCTTAAATCTTTATCATCCATTGGTTTCATGGAAATTCTTTTAAATGAAAAGAGATAAATATATCATTTAGAACAAAAATTGAAATTCTTTCTTAAAGTGAAAACATTTAGTGGAACTGAATCTCATTTCTAGTATTGTACAACCTCTTATGAAATTTTGGAAGTTATAATAAATCTTATTTTAGTGGTCAATCACTTTCCTAAGACCTAATTACTAGTTGGTTGATTCATGATTTATTTTGGTAATTACCACCCTTTGTTTTGTTGATTTAGTTGGTAACCCAACTTAAAACCCATCTGATTTCGTTTAGCTATTTTGTTTTCGCATGTCTATTTTTATTTTTTTGTTTTCGATTCACGTTTTATGATTTATTTTGCGTTTTTGTATATTAGAAATTTCAGTGAGAGTAATTTCCATGAGATTAATTACCATATGATATTTTAGATGCCTATGAGAGTAAATCTCAATGAAAAAGAATTTAATTGGAGGCATTGAGGCTAACAGCTAAGTTGTAATTTTGGGGTTTTGTTGTTTTAGTTTGTCATTACAGATATTTAGTTCTAGAAATTGTTTTGCAAGTTTTTATTGTTTGAATTTATAATGAAATGACTGTCAATTTTCTTGTAATATCAAATTGTTGTCTCTATAACTATCCTGTGATTCTGTTTTTAGATTTAATTTTTTTATTACAATTATTTAAGTATGTTGAATAGGATTATTTTATGTTGGATCCCACTTTTCTTTCTTTCTTTCTTTCTTTCTTTCTTTTTTGAATTTTAATTTTAATTTTTGTTTGGGTTTTGTTGAAGAGAATGAGTGTCTGCAACTACTGTTACAATACACACGCCGGATATCAAGTAATTCACGTTGAAACTGTCCATTATTTGTAAGTTGTTTGAATCGATGATCTGACAATTCTTGCTTTTATTTTATTCTCTATTTTTTTTTTTTTCTAATTTTTTGTTTTGTTCTTTGTGACTTTGATTTTGTAAGATGCGAAACCTGTTATCATAGAGACTTCACCGACAGACATATATATTCGGTTGCAAAGGTATTTTACTTTCTTTTTTTTGTACTTAATTTTTTTTTTTTTATATTTTTTTTGCAGAAAATGTTAGAGATTTATTGAAATTTATCAGTACAATTAAATTCTCAAAACATGGGCCTGATTGCCTTTGTTATAATGTATAACTTTGTTATATGTTTTGATGGGAAGTATTTATCTGTTACCAAGGATTTGTTTATAACGGACAACATGAGATTGATCTAGTGATAAACTCCTCATATTCACATCAATGAACTTTTGTTTGTGGGTTTGAATTATTAATGTCTAGAATATGATGAAAGTTGAGGTTGTAAGTTCGAGTCATGCCTCATTCCCCATTCCCCATTCCCAAATTGCGAATTGTTTATATTCTTTGTTTTTTTGGTTGCTAATCTTTCATTTCGCATCTGTGTTTATATAACCATTTTTTCACTGGTTTTCAATGAATTTGTGGATTAAACAGAACGGACGACTTGATGATAGCTTTTCGGAAAATTCATGGGAAGAGTTAATAAAAGAATGTATGATCAATTTGTGGTTTTAGCAATCAGAGTATTGCTTGTTATTTGTAATAATTTCTCATTGTATTGCACCCTTTTAAGGATTTCCAATTGTTTGTTTCAATTTTTTCTTGAATATTGTGATCTTTTGATTGTTCCAGGGGATGATCGCATTGAGGATGTACTGGATGGAGATGATGCTGACAACTTTTTTGATAGTGATGCTTTTGAAGTGTGCAATTAACCTCTATTCTCTATTGATTCGTTTATAATTGCCTTTATGTTTATATATCAGTTTAAATTATGCACATCATCTTAATTTATTTTGATCATTACTCAATTTCTGCCGCTTCCTCACACAGATTGATGATGGTCTTCTTGATGAGGATGAGAAGCATTACAAGAATATAATTCAGGCGGTATTGAAATGGCAGTATTTTAAGGTAATATGCATGCATTCTAAGGTGTTGAGCTTATGATTTCATTAAGCATACTTGATAGTTAATACTAACATAAGCATGCCTAAATTATGCTGTGGATTTATTTCTGCCCACGCTTTGTTATTTTTATTTCTTTAGTTACTTGGTGGCTGTTCGGTAACATTTTCTGTTTTTGTTTTCTTTATTTTTATTTCTTTAGTTAAACCGGATTCCAAGATATTTGTTGTTTATAACTCCATGGCGTCAAGGCAGTCATAACAAACACGCATTCATACACATTGTTGATTTGTTACGCTTGCAATAAATTTAGAGCCAGTTTTGTATAGGATCGAGCAGAAAAGGAAGAAGCTGCTGCGGCTGCTAAAGAAGCTTATGAGCAATTGAAAGCAGTTCTGGAGATTGATGTGGCTGCATGGCCCGCATCAAACTCTGTAAAGGTGATGTTCTACACATCAAACTCTGGTTTTTCACCCTCATTTTAACGTATGGTTAAATCGGATTTCAAGTATTTGTTGTTTATAATTCCATGGCTTCAGAATCATAACATACACACATTGTTGATTTGTTAAACTTGCAATAAATTTAGAGCTAATTTTGTTTTGAACTTTTAAAGGAACAAGCAGCAAAGGAAACAGCTGCTGCGGCTGCTAAAGAAGCTTATGAGGACTTGAATGCTTTTCAGGAGAATGATGTGGCCGCATCAAACTCTGGAAAGGTGATGTTTTACTTCTACTCATCTATGAATTTAAGTAGTTATTTTTATCCTGTTTACTGTACTGGAATACATTACCACTTTAATTTGATTTGTAGTTTTAAGGTCTTTGCATGGTTATAATAGCTTGCATATCGTTCATCTTTCGAGAACTAGTACAATTAATATAACAAAAATATGTTATCAATAGCTAGTACTATTTATTCACAAACTCTCTTCAAAATCTATATTTTAATTTATCTGCTGTAATTTTTGACTTGCAGGAAAGGCAGCAGAAACAAGCTGCAGAAGCTGGATATCCCGCTTCTGCTGAAAGCACTTCAGAAGCCACTCTCCGAATGCTGGCAAAAAAGGTACCAAACTAAATTGAAAGTGTTCTCTTCCTAGATTTTACCTCTTTAATTTGGCCCTTTGGTTTCATGGCAAATCTTTTAAATGGAAAGAGAAATATCTCATTTAGAACAAAAATTGCAATTCTTTCTTAAAGTGAAAACATTTAGTGGAACTGAATCTCATTTCTAGTATTGGACATCCCATTATTGAATTTTGGAAGTTATAATAAATCTTATTTTAGTGGTAATTGTTAAATCACTTTCCCGAGGCTTAAATACTATATGGTTGATAATTAAACCTTAGGAGCATGCATGCTGAATTCCTTAGCCTCCTCTATCTAGCTTACTGTAAGAATAATTTTCATTTGCCATTATTGAAGCTAATCGGCGTCAGTGTGGTTATATGCCCATCTCTTAGCTTTTGTGCCGGTGTGTGTAAAGTTCTTTAAATAGTAGATTTGGTTTAATAGACCGCATTGCTTTTTTTTTTTTTTTTTTTTTTCTCTCTCTTTATTTATGGATGTCAACGTGATTTCTTTGTAGAGACTCAGCTCAAAAATCAACGATGATGTGCTGGAGGAAGTATATAATGACTTGGTATGTTTTATTGTTCAATTCTGTACTGCTTCTTCAATGCATATATTCAATCATTTGCATGATACTTGTATTTGATTTTGCATGAATCTATTGGTCATATAATCATTGATCTAGATTGTCCGTTTAAAAGTTATTCTTTTGATATTTTAATATCATTTATAATTGGGTTAATACGAACAAATTAAGAATAAAAAACTCATAGAAGACCGTAAAAGCTTGAACTGGGAAGGAAGGATGTAAGAATGTTTAAAAAGGTTTAGGGATGGTCTGTCTATAAAGGAGTCTTAGTGCATATATTTGACCCCGAGACTAATTATTTGTATTTCATGCATCATTATTTTTAGATTGCTAGTTCTAAACAAACCTACACCAAAGATTGTATTTACTTGGTCAAACATGTGAACATTGAGTACCCACATGAATCTTGTCCATAACAGAAAATAAGCTGAAAGAAATTAAACAATCCCAAGTTAGAAATCTTGGAAGCATCTAAGTTTAACACTATCCACCGGTGTTGCGTTCTTTGTTCAAATTTCAAAATCTATGGAAGCATATGCTCTTTTATAAGGTATAATTTGTTAATGCGTGTTGGGATTGTTTAATTTTCTTGCAGGTTGCTTCAGAGAGTACCAAGAGAAGAGAAAGTGAATCACATTCTGATAATAATGGGAACAAAAGGCGAGGATCACAAGACACATTCGAAATCGGAGAATTGGAGCTTGAAGGCTACTTAGATAATGGGGTAAGTGTGCGAAGAAGAGGCATATGGAAACCAAATGGAAGAAGAGGCATAAGGAAAACAAATGGATTACGGAAATGTAGTCGAAAATTATCATCATGATGTTGCTATGATGGGAACTTATTAATTTTTGGAAATTAATGTACAACTAGTTCACAGCCCGCACATCGTCCGTGCTGTTATTGTAAAATATAATGTAATAATAATTTAAATTATCATTAGTTAACTTACTGGTCCAAAATATTGGATGCATTGGTATTGAAGAACAGGCTTCGTGCATTTCTTTAGGTTTACTTCTTTGTTATCTCCGACATTCAACTTGCATCATATGATTATTAAAGTCGGAAATTTGAAAATTTGAGATCTTTTTGCTAATTTCTATTTATCAATTTGTGACACTAATGGATTTGCAAGTCCGTCAAGTTGATTGTCAAAATTGGTTTTCCGGCTCCACACTTCAACTACTCTAAACAGTGTGTAAAATAAATTGATTTGTATCATTGTTTTTATTATTTTATTGTTTATTATTAAGTTGATTTTAATTAAACTATATTACTTAATTACTTATTGGTTGTTAATAAAGTGTCAATCACATCTTAACCATTCATTCATTGTAATGTATACGTGTCATAACATAAGACATTTCACTATCTTTTAATTTTCATTGGTTTTTAGTTTTAATTAGTATGATGTTTTCTGAATTTCCCAATTTAATGTGATGAAAATGACAAAATATCATGAGTTAAGTACCGTATAGAGATGTCAATTTAACATCTATTACCTCTTAATTAACATTTAATATCGATAAAGATCACATGTGACAATACATTCTTGTTTTAGTGAAAGTATAAGAGAAATTAAAAAGTAAAAAAGAAATGTAAAAATTAAATCTTCATTTTTATTATGTCATTTGTGATTTCCAATCATACAAACTTCATTTTAATTTCTCTTTATTTAAACGTTTCATATGATTATTATTATTATTTTGAAAAAGTTTCATATTATTTTTCGTATTAGATAAACAAACATCGATACATTGCTTAACTAAGTATATAAAAACTCTAATCTGAATTTAATTTGCACGATTGAAAATGTGTTTATCAATTATTATTCTTGAGATGCTTTCAATTATTTTTTGAAAACCATTATAATAATCCAAGCATGGAGAAAATCTATTGTCGAAAACTTGATTCGACAGCCATACGTCTCTGATTTTTTTTTTTTTTTTTTTCTTTTCCAAATTCTGAAATCCTCACATCTTCTATGCATGAGACCATAAATTACTAAAAATAAATATGAAGTTATTTGGTTGTCCAAATTGTAATACTATAATGATTTGTTAGAGCCATAGATATATTAAAAATATTATAGTGTTGATGATTTGGATGTAATTGTGTTATACATCCATTAATTTAATTAATGTTTCTTATTAATAATGTATATCTAAACTTGTTTTTTTTTTTTTTTTTTTGTTCTAATTTTAATGTGGTGACTTTGTTAGGGACATGACTGGTTTCATAGTAATTAATTAATATTTCCTCACGAAATTCCCTGTCACTCGATCCTTTTGCTTTCAATTAAGGGTTAATATTATAAACCTCCCCTCACCTTTAAATTATTATTGGATGTATAGTTACAAATGCTTTTATTTTAGAAACCTCCCATATGAACTAACACCGTTAGCATTCCGTTTGTGTTGACCGAGTTTGACCGTTAAAAAGTCTAAAATATCTCTATTTGAGCTTCAATTGTATGAATTGACCATTATACCCACATACTTTTACCAAATAAATTAATAAATTGATGCAAAATGCAAGAATGTTAACTTGCAAAGGAGAAATTATTTGGTGGACAATTTTATTCCTAAAAATAACAAAATTATAAATAAATAAAAAAATATTGAAAATAAACTAGAATATGTATGTATTTATTTATTTGTCTTTATTTTTTAATTTTATAAATCCAAGCAAATACTCATTTTCAATGTTTTTGGTTCATTTGTCATTTTGTTATTTTTAGGAAAAAAAAATTGTCTACAAAATAACTTCTTCTTTGCAAGATAATATTCTCACATTTGTATTATTTTATTAATTTATTTGGTAAAAATATGAGGGTATAATGATCAATTCATATAACTAAAGCTTAAATATAGACATTTTAGACTTTTTAATAGTCAAATTCAGTCAACATAAACGGAATGCTAACGGTGTTAGTTTATAGGGGAGGTTTCTAAAATATAAGCATTTGTAACTATACATCCAATAATAGTTCAAAGGTGAGAGGCGGTTTATAATATTAACCCTTCAATTAAATCCCATATTCATGTGGTTTGATTAATATCCTCTCACACACTCTCTCTCTCTCTAAGTCTTTGAAGTTTGAAATTGACATTTTGCTAACGGCAATACAGCAGGAGCAGACAGACCCAAGAGTACTAATTGTTTCACTTTAGAAAAAAAAAAAATTTGTTTTTTACAAAGTACATAGTTGATTTTGATTATTCTTTGAAAATCAATATGAGTTTGTTGATTATTAATCCAGAAGAAACCAAACTACTGCTCTTTTGCTCAATAATTAGTATATAATTAGCATTCCTGTAATCCAACAACTCATGAAAATTAAAGTTTGCATCTGTATTGTTAATTTGCTATTATCTCTCTCTCCCCATATCATTTTGAAGATCCATAGAATCAAAAGACTAACAAAAAGGAGTTGCATGCAATTTGAAGTTTTGAACAATGGAATCTGGGTTCACCAGATTTATAATGAAAAACAAGACAAAACACAATTATGAGAAAATATATCCACTCAAAACCAACTAATTAATGCTAGCTTACCTAGCTTCTTTATTGAATTAAACTTGGTTTACTTACATTATTTTAATGGTTGTTGATTTCTTCATCACAATGTGTTGTGTATTATTCTTGAGGCATAGAGAGGACTAGCAATTGGATTTTCAATTTTCAGTACCCGAGGCATAGAATGAGATTGCTGTATCACAATTGTGAAATGATTATCATTAATACATAAACATTAGAGGTCCGGGTTCAGAAAATTTTTCATTAAAGGTGATTTGTTGCATCATGTAGGCTACTATGCAGAGGAACTGTAAAATCAGAAACCTAAAACCAGACTCCATCTCCAGACTCCAGTAGAGTAACGAAGGATGCCTTCTTCACTAGCCAAATACACGACTAGACCCAATAATATTTTTTCTCTTATTATTATGTAATAAGTTAAATACAAACTCTAAAAATGGTACGTTTTTACTCTTTTGCTCAATAATTAGTATTCCCATTACTAATCCAACTCAACTTAGGAAATAATTAATTAAAGTTGGTATGCTTTATTCTTTTGCTCTCTCTCTCTCTCTCTCTCTCTCTCTCTCTCTCTCTCTCTCTCTCTCTCTCTCTCTCTCTCTCTCTCTCTATGATGAAAGTATAAACTGGCAAATCAAATTAAAAGTTAATTTGTACGTACCATAAGCAAATCAAAAGTTAATTTGTAATTTGTACCCATAAGAGAGAAGAGTTAGTAATACTACTTCACTTGGGTGATGAATTTTATTTTATATTTGTAATGGAATGTTTATTTTTTTAATTTAATTTGTAAATTTTAGTCAAATGGAGAAATGAAGGAACAGGGGAAACGAGAAAATGGAAAAAAAGGGGAATTGGGGGAAATGAAGGGGGGGTAAGGGTCGGGGAAATGGAAATGGGGATAGGGGGATCTATATCCAACTCCATTCCCTAAACGTGCATCTTTAATCACCATTAACGACACATACATGATACATGATACACCTCTCTCGAACTCAGCACCTCCCTATCTTCCTCTCTCATTCAAATTACTTTATTTGGAGTCCAGTTTCACATCCCTATCTCTCCAAGGAACACATTAATTTAATTTTTGATATGGTGTTTCCCTCTATCCCCCTATATAAATCGATTCATATTCACTTCAAAGCTGTATATCTCCATTATCTCTTTGTTTCAGGTACTAAGAAGAAAAAAAAAAAAGAGTAATTTTGTCATCGTCGGAGTCGTCGTATGAGTAGCCACCTCCATATTCTTGATGATGAAGAGAACAGGAATTGGGGAGAATATGGAGGTGTTACTCAGACGACAACAAAGACAAAGCTGTATATCTCCATTACGTACTCATTATCTCTTTGTTTCAGGTACTAAGAAGAAAAAAAAAAAAAGAGTAATTTTGTCATCGTCGGAGTCGTCGTATGAGTAGCCACCTCCATATTCTTGATGATGAAGAGAACAGGAATTGGGGAGAATATGGAGGTGCTACTCAGACGACAACAAAGACAAAGCTGTATATCTCCATTACGTACTCATTATCTCTTTGTTTCAGGTACTAAGAAGAAAAAAAAAAAAGAAGTAATTTTGTCATCGTCGGAGTCGTCGTATGAGTAGCCACCTCCATATTCTTGATGATGAAGAGAACAGGTTGGGGAGAATATGGAGGTGCTACTCAGACGACAACAAAGACAAAGCTGTATATCTCCATTACGTACTCATTATCTCTTTGTTTCGGTACTAAGAAGAAAAAAAGAGTAATTTTGTCATCGTCGGAGTCGTCGTATGAGTAGCCACCTCCATATTCTTGATGATGAAGAGAACAGAATTGGGGAGAATATGGAGTGCTGCGACAACAAAGACAAAGCTGTATATCTCCATTACGTACTCATTATCTCTTTGTTTCAGGTACTAAGAAGAAAAAAAAAAAAGAGTAATTTTGTCATCGTCGGAGTCGTCGTATGAGTAGCCACCTCCATATTCTATGAGAAAGAGAATTGGGGAGAATATGGAGGTGTTACTCAGACGACAACAAAGACAAAGCTGTATATCTCCATTACGTACTCATTATCTCTTTGTTTCAGGTACTAAGAAGAAAAAAAAAAAAAGTAATTTTGTCATCGTCGGAGTCGTCGTATGAGTAGCCACCTCCATATTCTTGATGATGAAGAGAACAGGAATTGGGGAGAATATGGAGGTGCTACAGACGACAACAAAGACAAAGCTGTATATCTCCATTACGTACTCATTATCTCTTTGTTTCGGTACTAAGAAGAAAAAAAAAAAAGAGTAATTTTGTCATCGTCGGAGTCGTCGTATGAGTAGCCACCTCCATATTCTTGATGATGAAGAGAACAGAATGGGGAGAATATGGAGGTGTTACTCAGACGACAACAAAGACAAATATCTCCATTACGTACTCATTATCTCTTTGTTTCAGGTACTAAGAAGAAAAAAAAAAAAGAGTAATTTTGTCATCGTCGGAGTCGTCGTATGAGTAGCCACCTCCATATTCTTGATGATGAAGAGAACAAGAATTGGGGAGAATATGGAGGTGTTACTCAGACGACAACAAAGACAAAGCTGTATATCTCCATTACGTACTCATTATCTCTTTGTTTCAGGTACTAAGAAGAAAAAAAAAAAAAAAAGTAATTTTGTCATCGTCGGAGTCGTCGTATGAGTAGCCACCTCCATATTCTTGATGATGAAGAGAACAGGAATTGGGGAGAATATGGCCCAAGCAGATTCTGACCGGTATAATTTATGACAGATTTAAAATAGTGTTCATGTCCAAATAGTCTGTAAAAGCATTATTTAGTCCTATTCTTTTGAGCTTGTATCAGCTCTGAGCCATTTAGATGTATGTGGGTGGCATGAATAATCATCAATAAACCCATATCCAAAACCCTATAGTTTCAACTTTTCTTTGAAAATCCAGATCCAAAACAGGTGCAAATCGGTGCAAATCGGTGCAAATTTCACTCCTTGGACCACATATTCCAAATTCTCCACACTTGCCATATACATCACACATATTTTCTGGGTAAGTCTTACGAATTTGCCATTCCTCCTTCCCATCGACCCGATTATTTTGTAGCAGTCTACCTTATGTGTTTAGGACAAAGTAAGTTGTAGGATTAATTGCAAACTCGAAAGATAAAGAAGTAGTTCCAGGTGAAATCCACCCAGATAAACAGTAGGGTAAAATACAACAATTTTCTTCCAAAACAAAAACCCAAGATCTGGTGAGAGGAAGAGAGGAAGAGAGAGAGAGAGAGGAAGATGAAGGCCGTAGCGGCGGAAGGAGAAGAAGATGAAGGCCGCGGCGGTGAAAGTAGACAAAGATGAAGGTCGGTGTAGCAGAAGGAGACGAAGACGAAGGCCGCAGCGGGAAGGAGAAGGAAAGGTTGAAGAGAGAGAGAGAGAGAGAGAGGAAGAAATCTGGGTTTCAGAGAGAGAGGAAACGTTAGAAAAAAAAAAGTGATGAGTATGGGTGGGCAAAAAACCAGTGAACCGAACCAAACCAAACCAAACCAGTGAACCGAACCGGTCCAATCAGTTTTTTTTTTCGGATTTTCATTGTTAACCGATTCGGTTCGGTTCGATTTTTTAAAAACCGGATATTTCGGTTCGGTTTCCGGTTTAGAGGTTCGAACCGGTGAACCGAACCGAGAACCGGTGTATATAATAAAAACTCTATGTGTTATAATCAAAACAACATTGATAGATAACAATTAACAAATAACATATGTTGTTAACAAATAACACAAGAAAAAAATGCAGACAAACCAGTTGTATAATATTAATGGCACATTATAAATAAATAAAAAACTGCATATAAATAAATAAAAATACACATGTTAAATGTTACACGGTCTAAAAAATACAGGTCACGTAAATGTAAAGATTAAAATAAAAGGCTAATAAATGAACAATCTTAGAAACTGAATTGATACATATATACAACAATATTGTATATTACTTTGTTTCGTTCCCAAAACCAAAAAAACAGAACCGAACCGAACCGGTTCAATCGGTTTTTGATCGATTCACACTTTTAAATTTTATCGGAACGGTTCACTTTTTCAAAAACCGAATATTATCGGTTCACTCGAAAAGTAAACCGATCCATTAAACGTCCACCCCTAGTGATGAGAATGAAATTAATTGGTGGGGTCCACATATAAAATAGTCCCAGGACTAATAATGATAGAGTGAGAGGTGGGTATATTTTATCTCATAATCAAGGGATTATTTAGCTGGTTGGACTAATAAACCCAAGTCTCAAAATGTCACCAAACACTAGATTGAGACTAAAATAGTTCAATCCCAGGCCCCAAACAAGCCCTTATGGGACTAAATTTGTTGTTGAGATTGATAATCTCATTTCCAAAACAAGGCCAAACACCGAAATGGGACTAAAATAGTCTAATCCGGTATGCCAAACAGGGTCTACAAGCACAGTCTAGAACACTACTCTCACTATCGGGGAGAGGTTATAACGGAATTACAACTCTCACTGTCAACTGGAGAGAGGGATGATCTCATAATATCGGGATAGGGCTACTCACACTTTGAGAATTAATGGTCAAATGTGGGACAATAATTATTCATATACCAAGGTATTGAACCTTGGTGGTGAAACCACACTTGAGAGATTCCAACCACCAATGCAAGAGGCCATTGGTTTTTTATTGACCTATTTAAACTTTGGAAAAAAAAAATTTATAATAAATTAAAGGCTCTTGAATATTTGATCTGTCTTTGGTCTTCACGAATCATTTTACATATCTTGCTTCCATGTAGATGGAAAATCAAAGGCACTACACACCAAACCACATAGCTCTGTGTTGGTCAAATTAAAAGCTTCACACGGTAAATATGCCTGTACTACAATGGCAATTTTTATTTTCTTGTTTCATTTGATACTTTTCCAAAAAAATCCTATTCAATTTGTTACAAATTTTGAAACTATTCAAACATTTTTTCTTAAAATGTATTTTTGTAAATACTAGTTTATATTTGTTGATCCAGATGAATATACTTAATTTTCTTGCTTGCTTATTTAACTGTTCAAAGTTGCTATTTCTGATATGTTCCTTTTGTACATGTTGATCCAACTATCTCACTAATTATTCTCTGTGACTTATTTCTATATTAATGTGTGTGTTTGTGAACTCTTTTTTGCTTATTCTTGGCAGGTATATAACAATGTGTCACTGTTATTTATTTATTTTTATTTTTTTTGACGATATGTATTAATCCGGGACCAGGTATTTTTTTGAAAGCTTTCGCTATTGAAAGGATTCGAGATGCTGATTTCGAATCATTTACCAAAACCTCAAGTTCGTCTATCTACCAGCTGAGCTACGTCTTGTTGGCACAATGTGTCACTGGATATGGAACTAATGTCACACCATTGCATTTGAAAATGGGTCATAAAGAAAGCTTCGAAAATATTGAAATTTGGAAAAGTCACATACATAAAGATGTTGACGATGTAAAGAGAATCATGATCAGAGAATCAAAATCTTCTGCAAATCAAAAAGATTTCTATTTTGAATTTAAATAAAATCGATCATTTTCTTATTTAATTATTTTCTTATTCTATAAACTAGACTGGCACCGGCACCACCTACTAATCATCACAATTACCGTGCACTTATGTAGCTAACTACCCACCAAACCACACAGCTTGAAATGAGTCAAAAAGATTTCTATTTTATATTATAATCTTCTTTAATTTTATAGCAGTTGTACTTATAAAACTTATTAAAATTTCATTTGTAAATTCATAAAACATCATAATAAATTAATTAAACATTAATTTATATAAAATTATATCATGTAGACTAAATCCAACTTTACTAAACCCATCATGTACAGTACATGGAGTAGTGGCCGGGTGAACCTAATTTACCTAACCATGTCCATGGAGTAGTAGGTGAAGCTCTAATTTTCTGATTTTTCAAAGATTTTCTGATCAAATCCGAAGCAGAGATCAGTTTGTTTGTACATTGTACACTATAGTTTTACACATTAGTACTACTCACTTTGTCATTATAAATTGATGATAAAAACACCATAGGCTTTACTTACCCTATAACAAATTAACAACATAAAAAATATAGTTATAGATGAGGTTAGTCAATAATATACCCATCACGCCTACGTGAGTGGATGTGGGTTCGAGTTCAATATATTCTTGAAGGATTTATATATTCTTGCTAATTTATTATCTATAATTCCTAAAATGTCACATTTGCCGTTATCTGTGAAGACTTCCTCTGTTGTTTTTAACTTTTTAAAGGCATGGATGTCTTTTTAATTTCATACAAATTTAAAGGGGTATATAAGTCCACACCACTATTCATACTTTCTCGTCTTTTATATAGTTAATAGAAACAAAACTAAAATTGCAATGGTTTCTTTGATAGGTTGATTGTTACAACGGCAAACAAATTTGTGAAAAAATTATGAATGAGATAATCAAAATATTTTATAAAAGAAAAATCATTTAAATTCAAAATTGTCATTTTCTTTTCTTGTTACTTTATTGTGAGTGATCGGCCTGTTATTTCTTTCCTGTATATTGTATTGAAAACAATTTTAGTATAGAATAATTTTCTAATTTATATGTCACCTGCGCTCTTGATTTAAATAAAATTTTAGTGCATAGTTAATAATTTTATAATTTGTTTTTGATAGGTACCTCTATAATCTCTCTCCCGATCAACTTCACATATCCTATGACACTTATCAAACTCAATGACTTTTAATGTGATGTTAATGTTATCACGCAGTGATAGAATTTGATTTATATGTACGAACACAAATTTTTTTGTTTTTGTTTTTGTTTTTAATTCAATAGGTAAAGGTCTAATTACATAAACACCCCTAAGGTTTGATAATATTACAAAATTATGATATTGTATCTAAATTTAATGAAATATAAATATTTTATTATTTATTGTAAAAATACACATAATATAATGGCTTCTAACATTATAGAATTAAGTCACTTACAATTTTAATTGTATATTTTTTTACTACAAGCTTAAATAATTATTTATACATAAATTTTATAATGTATTTCATATTATTGAGTAGTCTATTATTGAATTGGTGTCATCTTATTATTAATATATTTATATATATATACTTTTATCAAGAATTATATATAATTTTCATTTATTCTTAATCAATGACTCACATATCTTGCATGACGTTATTAAATTCGGATGTATTGAGGAAGAAAATCACAAAAGTTTTTTCCATAATACACACTGAATTTAATAAATTTAGTATGAGAGAGTTTGTGAATCATTAATTAAGTATTAATATATTGACTAAATTAAAATAGATAAATAACTATTGATAGTTAAGGAGTTAACTTTATAATGTTAGTGTGTTCTGAGACAAAAATATTATATATATATATATATATATATATATATATATAATTTAGCACGGACAATAAATATTTTCTGGGTACGCCCATGTGTACGAACCCATTTACTTTCAATTAGAGAATCACTTTCTGGAAATCCAATATGATTTTTTTTCTTCATGATAAACTAATTAAGCATAAATAGCCAGATAGTTTTAGTGAATTAATGAGAATAAATTTTGATTATCAAATCGATCTGGTTTTCGTTTTTAAATGGTTATAAATACAAAAGGTTAGGTCATATCCATGTGATAATTAAATGGTTATAAGTGCACGGAAAGGTTTTTAGTTTTTCACTTTTTTGCAAACAGAAAACGATTTCTGTAAAAATTCAAACTAATATAAAGGTCCACAATATATGATTTAGATGTATTTGTGTTATGTTCCTATTTAATGTTTTTAATTAATTAATTTATATGGTCTGGTTTCATAGTAAATATTTCCTCACCAAACTCCCTCTCTCAATTAAACGAACCCATTTGCTTTCAATCACATTGATTCAATAAAGTGATTTTTTTATTCTTTAAAATCTATAGACATAGACGGAGATTTTCTGAGATTTTTTTTCACTCTGTGAAGAAACAAACACATTTTTTCAATCAAACAATTAATTACATTCATCATTAAAGGTAGTTTGTTGCATCACGTAGGCTATCATGAGTTTCCATGCAGAGCAAGAGCAAGAGCAACTGCAAAATAAGACTTCATCTACTATGAAGTAGTGATTCTGAAGAACTGTCAATGATACCATCATTTACTGAGAGAAGGGAGTCTGAGAATTATTATTTTTTTTTTAAAATCTTTTTAAAACGATAGTTGTTTGACCCTTTGAATCTTTGAATGTTAGATACTATTTTTGGTACTGGATAAACAAACATTGAAACATTGATTAACAAGATATAAAAACTTTAACCTGAAACTTAATAATTTGGATATGACTTGAAATGTGTTTATTATTATTATTATTATTATTATTCTTGAATTGCCTTCAAATATTATTCATTGAAAACCATTCTAATAAATAATAATCCAAGATAAGCAATGAGAAAATATCATATATATGAAAAAGATACATAATTCATGGAGATCTCCAAAATGAAAGAGATGTTATTTGCGTAGGTTGTCCATTTTCTCTCAGACCAGTGGACTGACTCCTAGAGTTCTAGGGTGGTCCTACGATAACATGCACAAAATAAGTCTTGACATTTTGAGAGAAAAGGTTTTGCTCCCTGTATATATATATATATATATATTAATATATCTAGGATTTGAAAAATTCATATGATTTTTAACTTAGAGAGAAGAGAGATGGGAGATTTTTTTTTTATCAACTTAATAATATCAATTCTTGTCATCATTTTCTCTACAAACTCTCAGAGAAGGTGTTGCATTCCATTAGACAATGGAATCTGGGTTCACCAGATTTTTAATAAAACAAGACAAAACACAATTATGAGAAAATTTATCCACTCAAAATGACACACCAACTGATGCTTCTTTATTGAATTAAACTTGATTTACTTCCAATATTATGGCTGTTGTTGATTTCATCTGTATGATTGAGTTTCTAGTATGAAACAGGATTTTGTGTTTTGATAATATTTTACTTTTATGATTCTTGGCAGCTTTATTTAAATGTGGACTCGATAGTAGTTTTTCTCTTTGTTTAACCGATTTATATTTTTCATACTAGATAAATAAGGGAATAAATGGAAATAATTTTTGTTAAATTAGATGATGGATGATGATTGTTTTTTCAAACCAAAAAAATAAAAAAAAAATCTAATGAATGGATGGGATGAGGTTCAATGTGTTTTTCTTTTCAATTTTCCTTTCCTCTTTTAATTTGTGTTTCTTAAAATTAAATAGAAAATAAAAAGACGTGATGAAACACAAAATAGAAAGAAAAATTAAGAAGAATGATGAACAGAGAGATCGAGAGAAGTTGAGAGCTCTTGGCTCCTCTCTTGTATTTCTATTTCATTTTTCTTTTTCTAACTGATTGATTCAGATACAAGACCTGAGTATATATATACAGTGATGCTCTGCTTCTAACAGAATCCCTGATTATCAGGAATCTGTTGCTAAATCAACGATCGGCAATTCATCACTTTAACAGAAATGATGACCTGCCAATGTTGAGTCAACTCATATATTAGATGATGCTTAATACTCACCATATGATCAGTTTTTCATCTTAACAAGACGGTCCATTTTTTTAAAATCTCCATGAAGATCCAGATCTTAAATTTTTTTTTAATCATGTTTGATTATTTTATTTATATGAGATAATGGTGAAGAGCTCTTCTTATTTATTTTGAACTTTACTCATTTTTTTAATCTCTGTCTTCAATTTTTAATCTCTTCTTTAAAAAAAAATTTATTTTTAAGTTTTTATTTATTTATTTATTTATTTTTTTCAGTATCTATCTATCCATCTATCTAGATTAATTTTTTTTTTTTTTTTTTAGAGTTTTTGTCATTGGTAGGATTTGAACCGCTGACTTAGGAGTCATATGTTTAAGCTCTAAGTTCGTTCATTTATCAGCTGAGTTATACCCCTGAAAGCTATTTATTTTTAAGTTAGGGTCAAATGAGTTAATTACATATTATGTTGCCCTTGACCGTTAAAGTTTTGGTCAAAAGGACATATTTGATGTATTTCTAAAAAGTAAGGGACCACGGATATTAAAAAATAAAAAATAAACACGTTTAAAATATTGATGTTTCACCAAAACCTAGGGACTAAATTGATAATACCCATTTCATTAATACATAAACATTAACCAAAAGGTTCAGGAAAATCTTCATTAATTGCATCATGTAGGCTACCATGCAGTGGAACTAAAAAATCAGAAACCTAAAACCAGACTCCATCTACCAGAATATTGGTTAAATGCAAAGGATAGTTTTTTTACTTTCAATTAGAAAATCAACTATCCAGAGGGCTTAGACAGGACGACCCCCTCTCCTCGTACCTCTTTATCATTTCCGCAGAACGGTTATCCAGCCTCTTGCATCAAGCTGTTGCAAACTGTTCTATCGCTGGTTTCTAGTGTAATAAAGGGGGGCCTAATGTGTCACTCCTGTTCTTTGCTGATGATTGGCTCTTCTTCTCTAAGGCTTCGAATGGGGATTGCCTCACCGTCAAGGAAATTCTGGATAATTATGCTAAGACCTCTGGACAAGTCATTAATTTCGAAAAGTCAGCGCTTTGTGTGAGTAAGTCAGTTAGCGAGGCTGTGGGAACTCAGATGGCAAACTTTGTTGGTGTTAAGCTAGTGGAATTCCATAAGAGGTATCTAGGCCTCGTCTCACTAGCATTTGCAGAGATCAAAAAAAATTATTAATATAATTTCTATATAATTATATGTTTGTTTTTGGTAAACTCGGTTCATGTAATTAAATCCGCTCTCCGTAAATTATTTGATGGGATAAGTAGCCATCAATTTGATGACACAATATCAAAATGATCACTAGATTGGGAATTGATTGTAAAATGGTTTTTTTTTTTTTTCCGAAAAATGTGACACTAATGATCATTCTATCCAATTCCATCAAATGAGTGACATTTTGGTATATAATGAGATGTCATTAATTTATTTTAGATTTTTTTTGGAAATCAATTTTTTTTTTTTAAACGAATAATTATATTTAGTGTGTGTATATACGTATAGCATATCTCAAATATATATATATAATCATTTTCAGTAATTATATAACTATATATACATTTAAATCAACAAACCACCAATATTGATCTGGAGTAGCTTAGCTAGTTAGGGCTTGTGGCTTTTGATCACAAGGTTGAAGGTTCAATCTCTGATTAAGGCGTTTTAAGGGGGTTGATTGGCTATTATTGAAACTAAAAGAGATAAATTGTCTAATATGATAAACACGGAGGGAATGATAGTTTCCCATGTTTATAGTGGCAATGCTGATCACTGTGCTCGTTGTAGAGTTCTGGTTCAGGGAATGTTTTAAATAAATTCTATTACTCACTCGTTTGCTTTGCTTATTTAATTTGGAGTTTTTATGACATTATAAGTTGGCATGAGTTACTACTTTGTTGTGACAAGAATTAATCACCGACTTCAATTTATAAGTTCATTTTAAGTTTATATGACAAATGTTAATAGTTCTTTATAATATAAATCAATTAAGAGATCAGACAATTCAAACACTCCATTAACTAAGTATGGAGACAATGCATGATACGCAATTCAAACACTCCTAATTAATTTTTTTGCTCTTTTATAATTTCCTAGGTTCATTTGATATTTTTGACTAAGTTTGATTAACGTAGTGGAATAAATGTCTGTTCTCGATAAGGGTGATTGATTATGTATATAAAAGAGCAATCAAACCTCAGGCTGAAAATAGGTCAAAACTAGGGTCTTCAGTATAAATACATTGGTTTTGAGGGTCCTCAGTGTAAAAATAGTTTATGAACTTCTGATCTTGTTTGAAATTTGTACATGTACATTGGTCAAAGATACGTTTGGATTTTGGTGGAGAATAGAGTATTAATTTAATCTGTTAGATTGCAATTAAATTAAAGACGAAATGGAAAATATTTTTAAGTTAATTTTTAATCGCAACTCTTGTTATCGTTTTATCTGACAAAGAATGTCATTGTATAAATCAGTGTCTGTTTTGGATAAGGTTGATTGATTATGTGTCTAAAAGAGCAAATCAAACCTCAGTATGAAAATAGGTCAAAACCAGGGTTTCGGTGTAAAATAGATTGGTTTTGAGGGTCTTCAATGTAAAGATAGTTTATGAACTTCTGATCTTGTACATGTACATTCGTCAAAGATATATTTGGATTTTGTTGGAGAATAGAGTATTAATTGTACATGTACATTGGTCAAAGATACATTTGGAATTTGTTGGAGAATAGAGTATTAATTAAAGAAGAAGAAACGTAAAAATAAATAAATAAATAACACTATACGTTATTAATCGGTGAGTAGAGTATTAAAAAGGTCATTCATTATTTAAATTATTCAAAAATCATCATTTTGATAAAATATTGTTTATTGACGGTCATTCTGTCAAAATTTAATAAAAAGCTGATATTACATGTGACATGATACCTATAAAGAATTTTATAGATAATATTTATATATTTTGATTATTTAATTATATATATATATAAATTAATGATTTGATTAATTTATTATTTTTATAGACAATATTTTCTGTTTATGGGTGACATTAAACTTATTATTATTTCCTGATTAATTTAGAGTGATTTCAAACTTATTTCCTTATTAATTTATTATTTATCATTTTTTTTTAAACAATCAAATAAAATTTCATATTTATGGTAACTGATGTTCCAAAATAATCATATAAACTTGCTCATGATGCACATACAAGATCATGATGCACTATAAAAAATATATATATTTTTTGAAAGATATGCTCTATAAAATATTTTGTACATTATACAAGTTGTACATTGGTCAAAGATAGATTGAGATTTTTTTTACGGAATAAACTAACAGAGCAGTTTTGTGTAATTAAAGAAGAAATGGCGAATATTTATTAAGTTGATATTTACTTATTTAGACGCAATTCTTGTCATCATTTTCTGACAAACTTATACCCTTTATTTTCTCTCAGACTTGTGGTCTTAAAAGACTGCAAAATTATCACATCACCATTAACACTCCACATGACTTCCCTTGCCATCTTCTTATTAGGGCATAGGGTTTACGGATAGCAATAGGTCGAGTTTGGACGGGTTTTACAAAATCAAAACCTATATCCGTAAAAATTTTCCTCACCAACGTACGCCCATGAACACGTAAAAATAAACAGATTTGGATTCGGATTTCACCCCTGGGTTAGTGGGTTCATGGGTTCGCGGGTCACACCCATCAACCCGTAAAATATATTAATTTATAAATATTTAATAATATGTATTTTTTTATATATAATATATAATTTCTCTTTATTTATAATATATCATGGAGAATTACAGATACAATAATATAAAGTATGAAAATTTTCTTATGAGAATATCCTGATAGAATTATGTAAAGACATTTAATGTGAGTCACTCGTTTTACATACTTTGATTTGGTATGTATGCACTTGTCAAATCATTTTTATAAATGAGTGGTTCACATTCAATATCCTAATAAAGTTATATAAGGATGTCATGATAGAAGCGAGACTGATATAAAGTATTCCCAAGTAAAATTCCAGATGGATCTCCAAAGGCAAAACAAATAAGCAAGATCGATGTTTCATAAGAGTAAAACCATCAAGTGTAACCTATAATTAACTATATATAAATGAGAGTTGAGAATTGTAATTCTCAAACTTATAATGAGTGGAGTTTTTATATTTTATTCTCTATATGGTTAAAAATGTTCGATTGGAATTTAAATTTATAACATTTTAAATAATAAATATTATATAATTTTTATTTATACGAGTTCACGAGTTTATTCACCGGTTCATTTTTTCAACCTACACCTGCATCCAAACCCGTTGAGCTTTTATTTATACGAGTTCGTGTGTCGTAAATTTATAATCCAAATCCGACCTTACAGGGTAGAGTTCAGGCTGATGCGTGTGGATGCGAGTCGAATTGTCATCCCTAACAGGGTTTGAGAAGGTGGGGACCAAGTGGCGTGGGAGTCGAAAAACAAGAGACAGAGACAATAAGACAATAAAACAGAAATAGCAATATGTCAGAGAGTAGTTGTATAGTTGCACCGTGGTGCAAACTGAAACATATCAATACAAAGCGGTTGAAGACAGAGGCAGATATATTATAGGTAGTATTAATTGTAACAATACAATAAACGGGAGATGACTTTTCTTTTTAAGTAACATCACTACTACCCTTTATATACATGAAGAAGACATAAATTATAAATAATGCAGAGAAAAAAAAAAAAAAAAACAAAAATCAAAAGTAATAATTAGTAGGGGCTGCTATATATATAGGACACTGGTGTGGTGTCTTTTGATAATTAAATAAATTTTTTTTTTTTAAAAATACTAATAAAGTATTCAGTAATGCTACACATCCCATCTACAATCCCACCATTTTCATCCCAACACATATGGCAGCTGAAGTGTCACTTGATGAGTAGACAAACATTAATTGGTGAGTGAATACATAGGTAAGAGAGATAAGTATCAATTAATATTTATCCATTCACTAAGTGACACTTCAGCTGCCACATGTGTTGGGATGAAAATTGTAGGATTGTAGGTGGGATGTTTAGCATTATTGTGAGGTATTATCGTGTTTAGCATGATACAAGATACACCTCCTAAAAAGAACTCACCACGTCCCAATCTTCCTCTCTCATGCATTCAAATTGCTTTATTTGGAAATCCAGTTTCACGTCCCTATCTCTCCAAGGAACACATTAATTTAATGTTTGCCTCTATCTCCCTATATAAATCGATTCAAAAAAAAAAAAGTAAGACGACTAGTCCGATTCGTCGTCGTCAAAATTACTCATTTTTTTCTTCTTAAGAAGAATATGGCCTGGACGACGAGGAGAACCTCATCTTCCACTGGTCATTGTTCTTTTCATCTGTGTCTTTCTCTTCTTCGTCTTCGTTTTAGTTCGAGTCTGAGTCTTTGTCTCCCGGATCCACTATCCAGATAAGGGAGGCTCAGACGAACACGAAGAGGAAGACGCAGATAAAAGGACAACGACTATTGGAAGATGAGGACCAGAAACTCTGCTTTTGAAGATCTGGATGAAGAATATGAAGAGAACCGAGATTGGGGATAATATGGAGGAGGAGTCTGAGTCCTCGTCCTCCTCTTCCTCTTCCTCGTCCTCCTCTTCCTCTTCCTCTTCTTTGTCTGAGTCTGAGTCTCCCGTATCCTCCTCAGATCCTGATGCGGGAGACTCAGAACTCAGGCTCAGACGATGAAGAGGAAGACAATGACAGGTTGGTGGGATCTAGCAAACATAACCTCATTTTTCGACTCTGTTAGTACTTTTCACAACAAGTTTCAAGCTTGTCCTTTTGTTTCAGACAAAATCAGCAGCTTTGTATAGCAGTTGGGTACCATTGTAATAATCAGTGGGTGTGGGGCACTAGTATGTCTGAAATCTGAATGAGAAGCATTATGCTTTGTGACTTTGTGCACTTGGACCTTTTTTTTTTTTTTTTTTTTTTTTTTTTTTCCTCCCTTGATGACAGGTTCAAAATGATTTTTAGTTTTTTGCATACATAAAACTCTCGAACTGATTTATGAAAGAATTCAAACTGATCCACAATATATGATTTAGATGTAATTGTATTATGTATCCATTTAGTTTTTTTTTTTTTTATTAATTATGTACATCTAAACTAGTATTTTTTTTTTTGTTGTCCAATTTTGATGTGGTGAAATTGATAGGGACAGAGTTCATAGTAAATATCTCCTCACCAAATTCATGATTTCTTCTGTTTTCCAGTATTTTTTTGGCTTCACATTATGCATTTAACCATACCATTTTATCATAAACTTTGTTGTCATCTTGGTTAATTGAACATATATTACAACCTGTCATGGGATTTACACTTGGTAAATAGTTATAGAAAATTTTTAGTCTGATAAAAATGTAAAATGAGTAGTTAAATTCAGAGTACTCAAAACTGAAAAGAAGCAGATGGGTAGTTGAATTAATTTGATTTTTTTTTTTCTTTTGCTTATTAGGTATTAATGCATTATGATATGATTCTGTAATGTCTTTTTTTTTTTGGTATCCGTAGGTGTCCGGGTCAGCTTGCGCGCACCTCGATTAATCCCACGAGACCCTGAAGTTAACAACCGGGTAAACTTCCAGTGGCCCTATAAGAAACGTGGCTACCAATAGGAGAGGATCATAGAAAATATTATGGTCTGATTTCATGCATGTATAATTTATGATCTGATTTGACCAATTCATACAAGTATGAGAAGGCCTAAACATTTTGATTAGATTGTACATGTTGTATATTGGTCAAAGATGGATTGAGAATTTTTTTTTTTCCAGAATAAACTGATAGAGAAGTTTTGTGTAATTAAAGAAGAAATAGCAAATATTTATTAAGTTGATATTTAGACACAATTCTTGTCATCATTTTCTCTGATAAACTCTTAAAGGAGTTGATATTTAACTGCGTTACATGTGTTTGCATGTCACCAGTTAGTCATTCATAGATAATGATATATTGTGTATGGGAATTATTATTAATAATTAATACATTTAATTAATAATATACACATTACACAATACACACCAAAGCACAAATGGGGTGGTGTGTGTAATGTTCACAAAGTTTATGAAATCTTAATTAATTCCTAGGAAAATGTTTAGATTTTTCGTATGTTAAAATAAGGAATTATTTGTATTTAAAAAAAAAAAACACTCTAGTATAATCTTCCCGTAAAGTATATTCGACAATGGAAATGAAATTACAATATGAAAATAGATATTAAAACAGTAATATCTCTAATTCCTTCTCACTCTTTTACATTTAATATAGTGACTCAAAACATAATTTTTAACTTAACCAAACTAACTAGAATATAGTATGAAAATATTATAAATGGGACTGTGATATAATGTAAATATAGTTGGGTGACCCATGTAAATTTAACATTTACACTGGACGGCCTCACCCAGTGGACAATGAGACCGTCCCATGTAGGTTTTACATCTAGAAAGAAAACTTAATTCTCCTTCTAAGTCCCACTTTAAGGAATCAAAGATTCCGTATCCAATGGAACTTGATTCCCTTTCGCTTTGATTTTCATTCTCACCCCCTACCCTAATTCTAGTTAAAATGGTAAAGACAACTAAAAATGGAGAGAGATATATGGACAACATTCATTCTACAACTTGGGTTCATGATCAACAAAGGCCTCAATGTATTCTTATTATTATGGCTTATGGGTGTATCAAAACAGAGCCAAAAAAACAATACTGGGTTATTATGTCATCATAGATAACAAAAAGAAAGAAAGAAAAAGCAGATTTCTATTCAAACATCACATCTGCCTCAATGTTGGACAGTTTAAAAGAAGCAGGGAAAGTCTTTGCCCAAGTCATCCCAAAATTCTTAAAACGAAAAATCGCAAATTAATACCTTCTTGCCTGTTTTTTAGATGTGAATGGGCTTGTCGTAGGTCGCCATAGCAGCTTCCTTCAATGCTTCACTCATCGTGGGATGAGCATGGCACACGCGTGCAATGTCCTCGCTAGAAGCATCATAATTGATGGCCAATACAGCTTCGTGAATGAGCTCCCCAGCATTGGGCGCCATAATGTGGACTCCTAATATTTTGTCGGTCTCTTTGTCAGCCACAATCTTCACTATACCTTCGGCATCATCAATTGCCTTTGCTCGGCTGTTGGCTAGGAAAGGGAACTTCCCAACGCGGTAAGCAATACCGAGTTCCTTTACCTGTTCCTCAGTCTTCCCTACAGAAGCAACCTCAGGATGTGTGTAGACAACTCCGGGGACCTTGTCATAGTCCACATGACCGTGTTTACCAGCTATGAACTCCACACAAGCAACTCCGTCCTCTTCTGCCTTGTGGGCTAACATTGGCCCTGGAATCACATCCCCGATGGCATAGACACCAGGCACATTTGAAACAAATCTTTCATTAACTAATATTCTTCCGACCTTGTCAGTTTCGACTCCTATCTTGTCCAACCCAAGCCCAGCAGTGAATGGAGTTCTACCAGCAGAGACAAGAACGACATCAGCTTCGAGTGTGGTCTGCTCGCCACCAGCTGCTGGTTCAATTGTTAACTTCACACCATCTCCAGATGTATCAACTCCCACCACCTTAGTTTTAAGCATGAATTTCATCTTCTGTTTTTCAAGTGAACGCTGAAATTGCTTGCGAATTTCTCCATCCATGGTGGGGACAATATCAGAGGCAAATTCAACAACAGTGACCTCAGAACCGAGTCTGCCCCAGACTGACCCCATCTCCAGCCCAATGTATCCCGCCCCAATGACCACAAGTTTCTTAGGAATTTCACTCAATGCTAAGGCTCCAGTGGAGGATACAATTCTCTTTTCATCGATGGTGATCCCAGGTAAAGACTTGACATCAGAACCAGTGGCAACTATAATATGCTTGCCCTTCACAACCGTGTTTTCGCCTTCAGGGCCTTCCACAGAAACCTCAGAGGGGGAGATGAACTTGCCATAGCCTTTGACATAAGTTACTTTGTTCTTCTTGAAAAGACCTTCGATACCCCGCGTAAGGTTAGATACAGCTTTATCTTTTTGGGCCATCATGGCAGGCAAATCAACCTCAACAGAGGGAAACTTAACACCATGGTTAGCAAAGGAATGAATGGCTTCATGGTACATGTGTGAAGAATGAAGTAGCGCCTGAATATAAGAAAACAGACATACGGAAAGATAAATTTCGAATGAGCAAAAATCATGTTATGCACATACTTAAAACATAGCAGTGAAACATAAACAAGTCAAATAGCATAAAATGTTGAAGAAAAGGGGAAAAAAAACTGTTAATGTCACACATAAACCTAAATTTATGGACAATGAAAAACAAACCAGTAATAAGAGTAATCCAAAATCTTTGCAGCACTCACATACCTAAATCATAATTAAATATTACCCGAAAATCTTCAACTCTTAATTTCTATGAAAACCAAATCGAAGAAGCATCACTAAGTTTTCAGGAAAACTGATCAATCACTAAGTTGCAGTACTATTCACATCCATCCATTTTTGTTTTCCAGAGAATGGAACAGAAAAGAAATTATATCAATATCAAAGTATCCAATTTTGAAGCAGTTTAATTTCCAAACTTTGTCATAACTAAATTCTAGACAAAAGATAAAAATTCACTAACTTGTCAATCAATACTAACACAAACTAACATAAACTTTTTTTAAAAAAAAACTGTTAATGTAGAACACATAAACCTAAATTTATCGACAATGACAATCAAACCAGTAGTAAGAGTAATCCAAAATCTTAGCAGCACTCACAGGCCTAATTAAATCTTACCCGAAAATCTTCAACTCTTAATTTCTACTAAAACCAAGTCGAAGAAGCATCACTAATTTATCAACAAAACTGATCAATCACTAAGTTGCAGTACTATTCCCATCCATCCATTTTTTTTCCCCGGGGTACGAGCACAGAGAACTGAATCGAAATTATATCAATTTTTGAAGCAGTTTAATTTCCGAACCTAGTCAAAACTAAATTCTAGACAAAAGATAAAAATTCACTAACTTGTCAATCAATACTAAGTACTAACACGAACTAACATAAACTTTTGAAAAAATCAGTTACTGTAGAACACATAAACCTAAATTTATCGAAAATGACAAACAAAAAAGTAGTAAGAGTAATCCAAAATCTTAGCAGCACAAACATACCTACTTAAATCTTACCCGAAAATCTTCAACTCTTAATTTCTACGAAAACCAAATCGAAGAAGCATTACCAATTTATCAGCAAAACTGATCAATCACTAAGTTAC
Organism: Acer negundo; assembly: GCA_035582765.1. Lineage (NCBI taxonomy): Eukaryota > Viridiplantae > Streptophyta > Magnoliopsida > Sapindales > Sapindaceae > Acer > Acer negundo. Next base: position 44,426,008 of record CM069233.1, on the reverse strand, counting down.
AGTACTATATCCATTTTTTCCCCCAAAACAGAGAGCGGAAACGAAATTATCTCAATATCAAAGTGTCAAATTTTGAAGCAGTTTAATTTCAAAACTTTGTCAAAACTAAATTCAAGACTAAAAAAAATCACTAACTTGTCAATCAATAGTTCAATACTAACATAAACTTTTTTTTTATAAAAAATAATCTTGATTCTTATAAAATAAGAATATAGAAACCCTAGGATCCATTATATCAATTGTATTGAACAGACCTTGGAGGGGATGCAGCCGACGTTGAGGCACGTGCCGCCGAGGGCACCGCGCTTCTCGATACACGTGGTCTTGAGGCCGAGCTGGGCGGCTTTGATGGCGGCGACGTAGCCTCCGGGTCCGCCTCCGATGATGACGACGTCGTTCTCGTCAGATCCTGAAGCGAAGCCTCTGGAGAAGTTAGTGAGCGAGTAGCTGTACTTGAAAGCATCGCTCGACGAGGCCGAGCCCTTCCTCGACAACAGCAGATACGCCTTTCTTCTAGCGAAACTCGCCATCGCCATTTTTTTTTTCCCGATTCAATCAATCAATCGAAAATTCGAATTTTTTTTTGTTCGAGGAGAGAGACCAAGCTTCTTTATTTGGTGGATTTTAGGGTAATCTGGTGCGTTGCAGTCTAGAGTTTTTAATATTACTCGTCGATCTGGACCGTTGATGTGGAAAGCTCGTGCTGAATGCTTTCTTCTGCCTAACAGTGGAGGATGTTATTTTATTCCAATAAAGTGGGCCAGTCCCAAAAGTACAATCAGAAAGTCTAAATTTGACGGCCCAGATCTTTGGATCCAAATTTCAATTTTTTTTTAAAAAAAAAATTTGATTTTTTGGGTTTTTTGTTGGTGGGCCAAAAAATGTTAAAAAAAAAATGGAGTGATAAGGAGAAACCAGAAAATGAATCAACCATTCAAAATTTGATGATAGAAGAAGAAGATGAGAGAATGATAAGTCCTGAAAATTGCTGGCCTTACACACCCTACCATCAAATATCATCATCTATCCTTTCTTGTTTGTTTTTGAGGTTGATAAGATATTCCCAAAGAGAATCAATGCCAAAAATCGATTCACTTATTACCAAAAACCAAACCGAAAATCTGTCATGAAATGAAATGAGAGGAAATCAAGTTCCATATAAAAGGGAATCGGAAAAGGAAACTTGATTCCTGATAATCTAAATCACAGCATTAGAATTCCTATTAGTAAACAAAGTGTAGGAAGACCATCCCCTATATCATACTGTTGTTATTTCCAAAAGAAGTTTTCATAAGAGAAGATATTAGCTCAACATTGCAACATTGCATCTATAAGGAGCATGCAATAAAAAATCGGGCATAATTATATACATACAAAGTTCAAGGTCATCATCAAGTTTGGAAAAAATGTGGACCTCTACTACCCATTTAAGATTACCCAAAAAAAACCCCCACAAAACTGTTGGAAACCTAGTGTTCTCTCTCTTCTTCAACCTCCATACTACAAAACTGATGGCTGCTGTCTAAACTCTTTATCTGAAACAGCCTAAAACATACTCATTTCTCATCATTATCTGCCAAGGGAAATAATTTGTCTGTACATTCTCATTCATTCAATTGCCTTCTAACAAGCTCTTCAACCTACTGCGGGCCTCCTCAGATAGGCTGGCACACCTGAACCTCCGTCGTTGAGGAGGGCATGACTCGGGAGGATCTGGAGAAGACAAGCAGATAACAATCACAGTGACATTATCAGATGAATGTAGGCGCAATGCTTCCTTGACAAGTTCTTGGGCAGACTGCTGTGGGTCATTGTGCCGCCTGAGACCACGACGGACAAGGCTGACAGCATACTGGCTTGACATCACGTCCCAGATACCATCACAACCAATGATTAGGAATTCGTCATCCTTGGTTAATACCTCTTGTTGAACATCTGGCTCAGCAATGAGAGGCGATGCAGACCCAATTGGGAGTTTCATCTCCCAGTCTCCAAGGGCTCGGGTGATGGAGAGAGAACCATCAAGATACCTGAGATACCCATCATCAATGTAGCCGCCTAGCTTCTCAACGCGCATGCGTTCTGGTAAATAGGAAGGTCTATGATCTTGAGACATGTTAACTGCAACTCCTTTTCTGCAAAGAACTGCTCGGCAATCACCAGCATTTGCAACCAGTAAACGACTCCCCAGTACCAGGGCAGTCAGTGCGGTTGTTCCACACGTACAGCTAACACTGTGTTCATCAGCCAAAGCAAGGTCTGCCAATAAAAATGCTTTCCTATGAGAATTCTCCAACTCTTGTAAGAAAGCATCGTCGATAGCAGATGTTTCTGGCAACTCAGCATCTTCAAAAAATAATTTCATTGCATTCTTCTTGATATAAGCAGCAGCCTCAGGTCCACCATGACCATCAAACACAGCATAGAAAGCACTTGGCGTAGGACACTTAAAGAGAGATCCTAGGTGTGCGGATAGATCATCAATCTGAATGTGCTCATCATCCATTGAATCCCTTGTTCCAATGTCAGCATAGCTACCAGAACGGATACTTGGGACAAACTTGACAAGAGAAGCCTCAACAACAGCAGATTTTATGGTCTCTGAGCAACTAACAACCTATAAAAAAACATTTTTAAAAAAAAGAAGAAGTGAGGCATTGCACTATTGAAACTAAAAGGAAACAAGACAAGGAAGCATAAGAAGACTCATAATACTCCAAATATAATACAATAAGCAGTACAAAGTATTTAATCCCACCATCTGTAACATATCCATTTCCAGTCCAACTAAAATTAACAGCTTGATAGTTTTAAACCTGAAAACATAAAAGCTAAGGTAGGTTGATAATGTATTATCCCTTTTATATAGCTGCATGAGAAAGATTTTTGGAAAACATTTGGTCCGGTTATACCCCTTTGAAGACCTGACAATGATTTTCTGCATCTCAATTGAAAATTCCTAGTTTTATGACCCTTTGAAAGAGTATCTATTACTAATTTTCACAAGGTGAACATTCATTCAATTTATAGTTCTTATCACAATAATTAGAGAGTCAAATACCTTATCTTCATATGAGAAAATTAATTTAAAACCTAATTGCATTACAGGAAACGTCTTATTTTCGTCTCTAATATCTCCCTCCTCCTTATCCTCCTTACCTTACGTAAAAGGATTTGAGAGTAAGATCAAGTGATTAACTATGAAAGTTAACTTCTAACTCACTATTAGGACAAATAACTATATAAAAATACCCACTTTTATTCATCTCCAAACCCGCTGGCATCGATAAAGAATTGGAACAAAGATTCTCCATAGTTCAGTTAGCATATTATTTCCTCTTATTTCACACCATCAGCCCTTATTTTCTGTTCAATTAGAGTTCTTAATTTTTTATAGGGGTTTTTACAATTTGGTCCCAATCTAATTAGAAAAAGACACTTTTTTACTTGCTAATTGATTTTTCAACAAATTGGTCCTAATATTTTGACTAACCTTAGGACCAATTTGTTGTATTTTGAATTATATTAGAACCAATTTGTTGAAAAATCAATTAGCAAGTAAAAAAATGTCTTTTCCCAATAAGATTGGGGCCAAATTGTAAAACCCCTTTTTTATATATAGGCATGGATCCACATAGCTTGTCAAATTCTCATAAACAACACAAAAAGATTGGAACTTTATGTTTGTGAAATTGAATACACTTAAACAAATAATAAAACCGGAAAAACATTCAAACTGAAAACGAAAACAAAGTTGTGAATACAACCGGATAATCAAAGTTCAGTGGTCAACTAACCTTCTAACCCTAATCAAGAAAAACTGTCAAATCTACCCCTAAATTTACAAGCAGCACAATCACAGGTTATTAAATCAAAAATCAATCCAACTTTTTTCTATTTTAAATAACCAAACAAAATGAAAATTCAGCACAAAAGATTATTCTACACAAAACCCTAATCTCGTAATTCAGATAACCTAACAATCATAAAATCAAGAAAGCTTCAAGCTAACACTAAAATCAATCATGCCCATCTAAAAAAAAAACAAAGAATTGAAATATTAAATAACCAAAAAAGGGAATTTGAGAGCGTACCGATTCAAAGCGAGAGATATCAGCAGAAACCGATTCGGTGACACGAACTTCACGAAAAACAGGAGTAGAAGGAGAGCTACCGTTCTTGACATTCACGTCGATCTGGAAATTCTGCTCCTTGGCCACGCAAACGTGGTACTGCACATCCAACGCCGCCGCAGCAGCAGCCGCCGCCGCCGCCGATGTCGTCGAAGGTATGCTCTGTTTACACATTATCTCCGCCTCCGCCACCATCTTTTGACTGACAATCATTTCAAAAACTACGACGTTTTTTTTATCTCTTCTTCTTCTTCTTCTTCTTTCAAAGCGAAATCGATAGAGAAACAGATTGATGGGAAAATTAGGTTTTTTTTTTTTTATTGTTGTTGCTCTTCGTGTGATTTGTTTTGTTTTTATTATAATTTGAGAGCGAAATTTGCTTCAGACCTTCTTTTTTTTTTTTTTTTCGTTTTGTTTTGTGTTGTTTTACGAGTTGGATTAGGATTTTATTACAAATCGATTAATTGATAGGAAACCGGCTCGTCCAGTTGCACCGCTTTTAGCGACCGGCACGTGGAAGCTTAGTTTATGAAAGATTGGGTTTACTTTTGCGAACTGGAAACTGGTAACCGTATGCACTGCTTTTCTCTTGCATCTTTTAATTGCTTCCACTTGAAGCACGATTTATTATTATTCATGTTCTAAAAATAAATTTTCTTTTCTTATCTATTTAATTTTTATTTATTTTTTAATAATAATTCAATAACCCTATAGACGTAGTTCAACTGTTAGATGGACGAGTTTGAGGTTTAAAAAAATGGTTCTCAAATCCGAGATTTTTTTTATAAAAAAAAAAAAAAAATCTAATTTAGATAGTTAAATAAATAGATACTGTTAAAAAATTATGATAATTTAGTGTTAAACTGTAAAATTTTTTACACATAATTGTAAAATACTTATGAAGAAACTCCCACAAATTAATAATTAACATCATTCAAGAAAAACAGTTTGATTATGTTCATGGAAAAAGAAATGGTAATCACTAATTAATAGTTATCATTAATTGCTCATGAATGATCAACACATAGCACACCACTAATAGTGCCAATTTTTGTCATATTATGCTTTGTTGGGTGGTTGCGTAGGAGATGATCTCATTTGCTTCTTTTGACTTTTTTTTTTTTTTTTTTTTTTTTAATGGAATGGATGCCAATATGATATCACAATCCAATAATCTTCCATCTTGTAATATTTTAATACAAATTAAATCTTTTCTTATCAAAGTTGCTTGTCTTCCAAGTTCTTTGATCCATTTGTTTTTTTGTTAAATCATTTCAACTAATTGTTTACCTAGTCATTAAGTTATAATCCATTAACGTCTTTTTGTATATTTTCTTCTAATAAGAAGTTTTGAATACATTAATTTTTTTTTTTTTAAAGTATTTAATGATGTTTCTAGATTGAAAAGTATGCGGGTAATTTGTGGTTTAACACCTACCTTAAATAGCTTAAAAGAAAAAATGTGTACAGAAAATTGTGTACGTGTTTGCATAAGAATCACTTGTTGTGTGACAGTGACACTACCTTTGGCTAATGTCTGTTTTTTAAGTGCTTCTACAAAAAGTGCTTAAAAAGATATATCGTTATCTGTGAACCAAGCAAAAATTCTTGCAATCTTTCATTGGCACATTTCTTTTGGCCATGATTGGAAATTGAGAAGATAAGTACAAGATCAATTGATCATTGCTGCACCAATGGTTTTGATGAATCTAAAAAGGCCCTTCTGAAAGTTCCCCTTTTGATATACTGAACTATCCGGAACTTTCTATCGATGGAGAGTTAATAGAATGATCGAGTATGTAGTTTGCTCTACAAGAGAGAAAAGATAAAACCCTCTCATGGGTATTTATATGACTGAATACCATAGTTTCCTATTTCTCGGAGAAGATTGTAAAAGTTCAACGGGAACCCTAGTTTCGAAATTGGGATCGCTCAACTAGTGAAATCAAGAGTAATACGATAGTGTCAAAGACTCAAAGCTATAGCTATATATTTGATCCATAACTTTTCTGTTGCTGTTACATTCGTTTGCCGTGGAAAAGATGATTGGTAACATCAAACATTTGATAAAAAAAAAAAAAAAAAAAACTTATTTTCCACTTCCAAGGAACAATAAAACTAACATAGTTTATTGCTGATGTTTAACACAAACACATCCATCTGTTTCTGGATAATCTGTTTGCATTATTTCTAACAGCAGTTTATTGCTGCCAACCACCATACTGCTGATTTCGATTACCACCACCCATGGAGTTCGGACCACCCCTACCTCCAGGAGCGGAGCTACCATATTGACCGCTTTGTGAGTAATTTGGAGGGACAACTCCATAACCACTGTTGGGACCTCTGGGACCATTAGCCTGCATACTACTGCCACCATATGGTGGTGGTGCACGTCCTTGGGGTGGATATGGGGCGTTGCTGTAACCTCCGACTTGGCTGCTGCCACCACCACCACCACCTCCACCACGGCTCGGGTTGTACCCACCACTTTGATTGCCGCCAGCATATCTGTTGGGACCTGGACCTCCAGGAGGACCGCGAGGCTTTCCATAGTGGTGGTGACCGCTAGGGCCTGCGGGCACTGGAGGCGGGGGTGCATTGTTCATGGGATGATTTGGGCCAGACCAATGAGCAGGCGGATGATGAGACTGACCACCGTGTTGGATAGGTGGCAGACGAGTATGCTGCAATTTTTGCCTCTTTGATGCTTCTTCATGCTGCCTCTGCTGCTGTTGTCTTCTTTTCTTGGTCTGGTACTCATGTGATGATTCATATTGAGGCAAGCTCTTTGGATCACAAGGTAGGGGGTCAGTCCAGAAATACTCGGCATCAAGTGCATCCTTCGCAGATATTCTCTGCACAAACAAGAAATTAATATACAGGCAAAAACCTCAGAGCTAATATTGAAGCAGGCAGCACATATAAAATTGTAAAAGCAAAAAAATTTATAGAGCAATGACAAATAGAATCAAGGTGATACCTGGGAAGGATCAAGCATTAGCATTTTCTCCAATAATTCTAGAGCATGGCGGTCGAAACTGTGAAACCAAATAAATTTTATCAAAATAAGAATTTCAGCAGAAAAATAGACAGAACAAAAGGCCAGTATTCTATGATTTAAAAAAGTAGGCAACAAAATTAGATGTGATGCCAAATCTTTTTCTACTTACTGTCTGAAAACCTCTCTGACGCGTCTCTTCAGAGGCCTTTTGGGATTAAAAGTGTTAAAAGAAGGCAACTTGGAAACACCAGACCAGATGACTTCATCAGGAGATCCACAAAGCTCAAATATCTTTTGCAATTGCTCAGGCTGCAATCGATGTTTATAAATATATATATATATATATATATATATTATTAGTCGCCAGATATATTTATGCCAACATTTTACAAGTCGAACCATAATATTACCATGTAATAATCATAAAAACAATGAATCTGCTTGTACTCATCAATCCTAGAACTCATTAACAAACCCAAAAGTGTTTAGCGTATACACCTAACCTAACCTCACCTCACTTTTACCAGGCAAGATTGGTTTTCCATTCAATAGCTCCGCAAAGATACAGCCAACAGACCACATGTCAACGGCTGGTCCATACTTTGTGGCTCCAAGCAGCAACTCAGGAGGCCTGCACAGTTCACCCTTTTTTGAAACCAACTAAATACAAATTGCAGCATATGCCTTGTAAAAATGGAATGCTGAATTATATAAAATTACGCTTGGATTTAGATGTAAGTCTGTAACTGATCATGTATTTTCAGAAGTCAAGACTTACCTATACCACAGAGTAATAACACGATTTGTAAGAGTGTTAGTGTGGTCATGAGAAAAAGACCTTGCTAGCCCAAAATCCGCAAGCTTCAAATTTCCTTCATTGTCTATCAAAAGATTAGAACCTGCAAGAAAAGTTTTACTCAATCATAAACAAATTACAATGGGTGAAACAACCAGATACCGAATGTGATCTGAAAATAACCTTTGATGTCTCTATGAAGCACTTGATTAACATGACAGTAATGCAGCCCAGTCAGTAGCTGCTTCATATAACACTATCAAAACAATCAAATTATACCAAAATGTCAGACATTGTTTGTTCAATACAAAACAAATAAGCATCTTCTCAAGCATATGGACGAATAGTACCTTTATCTGGGGAACTGTAAATCTAAGTCCAGGACGATCAGCAAGGCCTGTCAAATCATGGTCCATGTACTCAAAAACCATGTAGGTGCTGCCTCTATACTTGTTACCATCTGTAGTCTCCAAAAATATATAACTAGTCTAAGAATCTTGCAAGTAATACATAAGACCAACAAAATTGCAGTTCAAGCAACAGTTTTACTCGCCTGGTCTCCCTTGCTCATCCCTCTCAGGACCTTGAAGTGAAAAAAATATTAAAATTATCAGCAACACAAATCCAATATTGTGGGCCTGTGGGGAGAATTTAAAAGAAAAAGGCAGATGTTCTAAAAAGCTACAACTAAAATACCTGGAGAAGTCACAATCTCCTTCAGCTTAATAACATTTTCATGATGAAGCTTCTTCAGAATTTTAATTTCCCGAATAGCTGTTATTGGAAACTGCATAAAAAGAGAAAAATAAACAGCGAACAAGTTATTAAAGAAATGCAGATTTGTCTCGCTTTGGGAGTTTGTGTGATAATGAAAGCAAGCCTTTGGCAAATATCCCTATATTTTCATACGCCACACCAATCTTTGACAGACTTCAGTTTGACCTGAAACAGACAGACATTGACTGGAAAGAAACTTACCCCTTCTTTTTCATTATCCATACGTATCTTTTTCAAAGCAACAATTTCCCCAGTCTCGATTTCTCTGGCCATGAACACTTGACTGCAAAAAGCAAACATGAACCCTGATAAATAGATAATTATATATTAACAAAAAATAAAATAATTATTTTACGGTTCAGCAACAACGAAATGTCCAAAACAAATCCCTTAAAGACTACATTGTTCCATGGGAGGCATCAATCCTCACCGGTCCTCATCACAATTTAATTTATTTCAGTGTCAAGAGTTCTGCTTTTTATTTCAGTCACTTAACATGACGATCTTCAAACAAAAGACAACACTCTAATATTATTGAAGTTATTTTCACATGTCTTTCTGCCCGTCCTGCAAATATATCTTATAAAGAGTGCTTATATATGGAGAATGGAGTATACTTCAATTTCACCCCGCGTAACTTAATCAATGATAAATAATGCAAAATCATAATCGACAAACAAAATATTAGAATATCAATACTAAAAAATAAGTCACACTATTCTCAAGTCTCAACCATTCTCATCAGTTCTCTGAAAAATTACAGAATGCTTAAATAAGAAATCAACTATAAAAAAAAAGTCTCTATCATCATTACTTCACAAGTGAAAAACCTAGAAACATAAAATTTAAATACCCTAGAAATTTATCCATGCTAAGCATACATACCAAACTCACAGTTCTAAGTTGATAAATATCACCTTTAAACTATTAACGATTAGCTAAACCTCAAGGGATCAATCAATGATAGCATAAACAATATAGTAACCAGAGAAATTCCATCAAACGCCCACAAAGCATAATCAGCATTCAATAACAAACAAAGAGTCAACCAGTCAACATGCAAATGAGATATCTTCCCAAGAATTACGAGAAATAATAAAATGAAAATAAACAAAAGATTTTCGATTGGAAGACTAACCCATAAGTTCCTTCTCCAATCTGCTCCAATCGATCAAAGCAATCAACGCTTCGAGAACCCCATATCGGTGGCGACTCTTCTATATTCAGCTGCCCTAGTGCTGCTATTGCCATCTCTCTCTCACTCACTCACCGGTTCTATTTCTTCTTCCCTATTAAGACTTTATATGAAAGGAAAAGTAACCAATAAATGGTAAAACAACCAGGTTTTCTATTTCTTCTCATAATTTAAACAAAAAAGGGTTCGTTTAAAGGACTGGTTATAGAGCCGCATTGGATACAAACACTGGATTCGTTTGCACATGAATCCAGTATTTAGTTGACTGCAGGACCTTATAACCCCATAAACACAAGTTATATGAAACCTCATGTGTACCATCACATTGGTTTCGACATAAACCGCAAATATGGAATTTGAATTTTTGGAAATTCAGAAAGCTTAAATCTAGTGACAAACTCTTAAAACTTACTAAAACCCTAAACTCAGTTAACAGCACACAGTAATATCAAATTGGATAAACACCAAACCCTAGAAACGAAATACAAGTACCAAAACTTGATAAATAAAATAAAAGCAAAAGAAAATTTTGAAAAAATTACATACCTTGTTGAAGAGAGAATTGATTCGAAAACCCTAAAATTGCAGACTTTTTATTCAAGTCGTTCTAGTTAGTTAAAAGTTAAAACGAAAAAAAATTTTAAAAAAATTGAAAAAGAGACGAAAGTGAAAACTGTAGCCTGCGCCGCCAGTGTAATGTTGTACCTGTGGACAGGTGGCTGTTTTTGGTTGAATGAGTCATGCGGGTTTGATCGAATCTGGCGGATGAGATTTTTCCACGTGCTTGCTTTAAGGTTTTAGTAGCAACGTGTCCGGACACATCACCGAAGAACTGTAGATGTGTCTGAGCACGTCATTGCATATAGCCGAATCAGTACTGACGTGTCCAGCCACGTTACCGAATAAGTGGTGACATGTCTGTACATATCACTAATTATATCATTGATTGTGTGTCGACGTGGCTGAGAACGTCAACACATGGTGCCTGAATGAGCAGTGACGTGCACAGTCATGTTATAAAATAAGGGATGACGTGTCATGGCATGTCATCACATAAAAACACCATCGTCAAAAAGTCTCTGTGTGTGTTCTCTTTCTGAAAATCTTCAGTGCAGCGAAGAAGAAGAAGAAGAATGAAGAAGGAAGTTGGTTGACTCTCTCACAAATGGTGACCGACCACAGCGTTGACGATTTCTTCATCTGGGTTCGGCTGCTAATCGACCCCAGTAGAGCTTCACTGTTTTTTTTTTCTCCATCTGAGAGAAGAAAAAAACCTTCAAAAAAACCCTAACAATGGCTATAATAGCAAAATACCTGAAAAAGAAGTGTTTTATTTTTAAGTTCAAATTTGGGATCTGAAATTAAGGAAATACTACTGCAATATCAGTCAATAAGGCCTGTAAATTGAATTGAATTGAATTGAATTGCTTCCGTCAATCAATGCATTACATCACTGAAATAAACAACAAATGAACAAATAATGTAATGTGAGAGAGTACATACACTACATATCTGCATTTCACTAAAGCAAACAAGTAAAAAGAACAAATTAACTCAGTAGTTTTACTTGACTCTTAACAAGCTCAAGCTCAAATCCTACGGTCGTAGTTGCATTGACTGTGCAAACTGAGATTCTTCCTAGAGTTTCCGACGTGGATTCAATGTTCGAGAATCAATCATAAACGGAAAAGCTTCTTCATTCATGTCTTGGTGATGATGGTGAGGCTAGTATACGTTTACTCGCAGCAGAAGGCGCGGTTCTCTTTTTGCAGCTTCTCCCAAAGGCATAACACCAATCTCGGGCCTTGGTAGTGAGCGAGAATATAATTTGATTCACATCCGGCGTTGTAGAACCTATCGTCACTCATGTAATGCACTTCCTGACTGCTCTTCTTCTTGAATTGTTCGATCCATATACCCATTGCAACGTCCTCTAGTTTGAAAAGCTGAGAATGGAAAATGGTTTCACTTAAGATCAGAGATCACTTAAGAGCGCTCACTCACTAAGCAAGAGAAAAATTTACCTGAAGAGTTCTATCCTGGTGGGCTTGAACGATGAATTTTGCTATGTCCCGGGAGATGATGTAACCTGGACCATGTGCCCATGGCGGGAATGAAGCATGCGGCCATTCCTGCACAAAAGAGGACGATAGATAATTAACGAGACATTCAAGTGCAATGATCATATACATAAATGGTGAAGCTTGGCTAGGATGGATTATGGATACCTCTTCACTGATATACCATTTGCTGTCTTCATCTCTATGAGGAGATGACTCGAAAGATATAAGACCGTGTAAGAGGCCATTAGACGGCTTCTCTTTCAAGCTAGAAAGAACTTCATCAATCCTAACAAAAGCATCGTCGTCTGTTTTCATGATATATTTAGCAGGGAGGATCTTGGTCTACATATTTAGTCAAAATCGAAACACCATCATGAAACTGTTAAGTATATTCCATTGACACAAGGATGAACAAGAAACATAATTTCACATGTAATAAAGCAAAACAAATCAATATTTCAGTTGTCTAAGACTTAATATATGAACACGTTATAGGATGAGCATTTTCTAAGACTTAATTTATGTACACGTTACGTACCCCGAGAATGCAAATTGCAACTGTTTTCAGACTGATTAAGCTGTAATAATCAACAAAAGGCATTATTTGGACATCTCCGTATGCTTGAGCTTCTCTCCACAACTCAAAATTGACTTGGCTGTTCTTGTGCTGCAAACACATAAAATATTGAATTAGTTACAAGCAATTTTTTTTTCACATTATAGCCTTAGACTGAGAGCTTACTATGATTTTACGTAACAAAACCAAATCACTGATACACGAGACAATTTAACTGACATGGATCTTTATTCAAGCAAACAGAACCAGGTTAAACAAAAGAATATTAAGATTATCTTGGTAAGAATATATTAGCTCAAATTCTTCACCACTTACAAGGCCAATGAAAAATCGAACAGCTACTTCTCCAGATCGTACAGCCTTGTATTGCATCCAGGACCTTCTCAGTGCCATACGACGCTCAAAATTATTTCCAGCAGAGAAAACCCCAATCAACATTACAAGTCTTTTCCTGGAAACCAAGGGAGCTTTGAGGTTCTCTACATCAACAATTAAATCAACGTCTTCAGAAACAGGCAAGCCCTTTGCAAAGGCAGAGAACAAATCCATGCCACCCGCCACTTTAACTCCGGTAACTGACCATGGTTCCAGTTTCTGCATAGCAGAAAAAGCATATAGCATTTGAGTGCTCACTCTAATCAGAATAACATATTTTTGTAGTATCGAACAGATTCTCAAAATTCATCCATAATCATGAAAAACCCGTACCTTACCTCCCTATATGCAAACGATGTTTCATGCCTTCCGTTCACAGTCATATGGAACCCATCCAAACCAACCCACATTGTGGCAGTGAATGGATTCCCTTCAATAAATGGGAAATTCGCGGTTGAATGGACATCTCCATGGGAAACATTGGTCAGCATATTGCTACTAGGGAGACTTACATTTTGACGTTCTTCCACAGTGCTTCTCATAACTTGTTCATTGCACAGAACAAGTCCATCAACTGCAATGGTTTCTAAACGTATTAAATTACTGAAAATCTTCTTTCTAGTATGCATCGGTAAAAAGAGAGCAATATAATGATTTAAGTGACATTGATTCTATAACTTCTGGTGATGACTACACATACAAGAATGGAAAAAACTAAAAGCCTAAAAGTTGATCATGACTGAACAAAGAATAACTGTCCACCAGCGTCAGTAGCACGAATGCACGATTTCACTTTGCGGATACATTAATGTGAATTAGTAGTAAGGTCTTGCTCTTATCTCATGTTAAAATATGAAACAACACTTATCTATAATACCTTTGAGGTTGCTAGCAGATCCATGAGCAGGGCATCTTTCCTCTTTCCCCCAACCGAGCTCATTAGTCCATGTATTTTGAGTTACGAATGGCTCTTCTGTCATATTATCTCCGGGCAGGCTGACATTGTAATGCAACACGATTGGAGGCTTTGGCTCCCCAGAGGGTTTAGATCCTATGAGTTCGATTTGGAAGCTTCGAAAACGCCCATCAGGCATGCCTACCACTGTAACAGAAGAATCCTCAACCAGACCACAAGGGAGCTCAAGAATGACACCGCCACCACTAGACAATGTCCTATCAAGTTTCCTAACCGAGAAGGGACAGTGCTCGACTTCTTTACCGACCTTGGAGGCTTTGTCCTTATCAATCATCGACAATAAATCTTTCCATGCTATCGCAGCCTCTTTGATGCCTTGAGCTGTTCCAGGCAAAGCATCAGACCTTGACAATAGTGGACGCATATGAGCCCAAGCAAGCAAGGGACTTGACTCTTCTTTGGACATATTTTTCAGGCCATGAAAAAGAACACTAAGTCCTTCGACATGTATAAGATGAGCAGGCTTCTCTGAATACCTTCGCGGTTTCTTCACTTCAATTGGAGGAGGAGACCTAGCTGCATAATCATTATCACTCTCTTTCTCAACAGAATCATCGGTTGGATGGTTTCTCCAGAAACTATAAGCTGACTGTTTTCGCTTTCCTGGTTGCTGCTGCTGGGTGGTGGTGGTGGACACCATAAAACTGTAACTGATAACCAAGATTACAGCAAGAGCGATGATCAAAACCCCACCACACCAGTTCTTCATCTTGATTGAAGAAGTTAAAGCTAATTTACGCGATTTCATCGAATCCAACAACACTAATCAACTCTTCTGATACTCACTTTTATATCATTCTCTTGGTTTTTTTTTCTTTCCCATCCAAAAAATCCAAAACTATATAGCAATTCAAACTGCCAATGCAAAACACAAGTAAATAATTTGAATTGAATCTTCAAGAAACTCAATCAAACCTAACACTGCAACTACTATCTTCTAAGAACAGATAATTAATCAGAAAAATAGAAAAAGAAAAAGAAAAAAAAAAGAACTTTTGAAAAGCTAGCTTTTACAAATATATAGAAAAGAAAGATGTGCCTTACTATTGATGCAAAAACTTGGAATATGCAGAGAGGCCTTGGAAGTTGGAAGTACACTTAATTTGGTTATCGAGACAATGAGATCGATGAATGGTGGATTTTTCGAGTCAAGTTGGCTCGTTGATGAGCTCAATCGGTTACAGGCATCATTTTTTCTTCTAGACGGAATCGTTGGAAGTAGGTATCTGTCGGAACTTAGGGAGTTGAATCAAGTCTCATCGAGACAATGAGCAAATGAGGTCGATGAGAATGGTGGATTCGTTGAGTCAAGTTGGCTCGTTGATGAGTTCACTCGGTTTCAGACATCATTTGCTTATAGACGGAATCGTTAGAAGTCGGTAGCTGTCGGAACCTTTGGAGTTGAAACTTGAAAAATTGTAGTTGCCGAGAATCAATCATCCAGTGCTTCCGGGTGTACGTCTTTAACTAATAGAATGTCAGCACGTAGGCACCTAAGAGTTTTTTTTTTTTTTTTTTTTAAAAAAAACGAAGGAGTGACATAGGCCCACGTTAAATAAACAAATCAAGTTTATTCTTCCAACACATTAGAGTCTGTTTTTGGTTTATCTAGTTTGGAAAAAAGATCAATACATTAATTCATGGTAAAAAAATTCAATAAAATTAAGAGAAAAAAAACTATTAAAACTAATAATTTAAAACAATAATGTTAAACATCTCACCTAAAATCCCACATTTTTCATCTCACTACATATGGTATGTGAGGTGTCAAATTATGAGTTTGATACATGAGGTAGGTGAGATAAATCATTATTAATGTGTATTCACTCACAATTTGACACCTCACATACCACATGTAGTGAGATGAAAAATATGAGATTTTAGATGAGATGTATAATATTACTGAATTTAAAATCAATATTTAGCATTGAATATTTATCACTTCAAAGTTCAAATAACTTTTAATAGCAAAACAACACTCAATCACGTTGAAATCGAGGTGTCGATCGAATCAGATTCGGAAAATTCGAATCCAATTTTTTTAGATTTTCTGATTGGATTGGATTTTTACTAACAAAAGTCTATCAAACGGATATTTCGTACTGGATCGAGTATATATTTTTTCGAATTCGGGGTTGGATATGGAAATTTTTAGACCGGATTGGATTCAGACTTTTTTTGGATTTTTTTCTTTAAATAATTTAAATTAAACAATGTCAGTTTTTTTAATTAAAAAATTATAAAAAAATTCTATATATAAAGTATGTGCAGTGTGGGTCTTTTTTTAAAATTAATTAAAAATTTTATATTTGAACATAAATAAAATATAACTTATTATAAAATTGATATAAATAAAATTATTACAATACCGGATCAGATTTGGATTTTGAGCATATTCGGATCATATTCGGATTCCGAACAATACTTTTATACATGCTGTATGCAAAAAATTGAATATGGATACGGATTTTTTTTTTATCCGATTTTCCGGATCGGATTCAGATTGAATCGGAATCCAAATCCTATTTACACCTTTACCAATAGGGGCCATTTAGTCTTTGCACGTGTCTCAATTCATATCAAACTAATTTAGTTCTCCTCTCAATTCATATCAAACTAATTGCTAGTTCCATTCTAACCTGCTGCTTCCATTTATTTTTTATTTTTATTTTATTATTATTATTTTTTCAAGATTATGAGCCGTTGGACTTGGACTCTCACTCACAGTCACAGACTCACAGTTTGCTTTTCGTGTGGTGGTGTGCGGACGTATGAAATGAGAGTAACTTTACTCACCTTAGAGATAAATATTATCTTTCACTTCAAATATCGACACGTGTTCTAAACTTTAGTTAACGTTAAGTTAATTTTAAACTTTAGGTTAAGTTTAAAATATGTGTCAACACTTTAGATGGAGAGTAATACCTACCTCCAATTAAGGGGGGTGAGCAAAGTTACGATCCGTGTGAAATACCTTAGAATAATGTTTATATTTATTTATAAGTGAAAGTAGCAATATGTGTTGTCATTTCAGATACTATTTACACAGCTATGTATGTATGTATTTATTTAACTGGGACCTCATATACTATCGGTTTTCACTTTTCAATTTTTACGCTACTCTACACTCTGCACTCTACAACCTGCACATATAGATTATAATAGCCAGCACTCTACAGTCTCCTTTGTTAATTGTTGTTGCTGAATTCCGAGGTAATTAATCACAGAAATTGGTATATAAAGGCTCTTCGTTTTCCGATACAACCATGCTTTTAATAATTTAATCATACGGTATAAATACTTAGATATATTAATTGGTTTTATTAAATGGACTCTTCATTTTTATTTTTCAATACATTATTAAATTAAACTATATTTTTTTTAATTATATTATTGTCATAATTTTTCCTAACGGGTCTTTGTAGAGTTTGGTTGCAGAGTTTTTCCTAACCAGAACCATATACCCGTGTCAAGTAACACCATCAGATTTATTTCAAAAAACAATTGTGCCCATCGTCTTTCTTTATTTAGCGTCTGAGTTCCACAGAAGAAGTTTTTTTTTTCAAAGAACAACACCATTAACAGGTCTCTCTCTCTCTCTCACAACATACACATCAATACATCCCCCCTCTCTCGCACGCCAAGACGAACCCTTATTTGGTAACTGATTTCCAGGAGAGATCATATTGATCTTTGCGGAAGAAGTATCAACACATTACCACCCTATATATTCATAACAATTCTGTTTCATTCCAAATCCCACCGTTATCTATTTGTTTCTCTCACAGCCCATCGTGATGTGCTGTGTCATGTTGTCTCGGCGGACTTTAATAGGTCGGCCCCAATTAAATATCAACACATTACCACCTTATAAATTCATAACAATCCTTTTCCATTCCACATCCCACCATTATTTCTTTGTTTCTCTTTTCATTCAAGAAAAATGAACACTTTTAAATATGCATCTCTACAACCAACCATGATCACATTAATGATAACTTGGTATTTTTTCAAGTAATTTTGGAATTTTTTTAAACCATGCATATAGATCTCCCTAAAAGATAATATTGATTAATTATTGTTGCTGAATGCCGAGGTAATTAACCACAGAATTTGGTATACGAGGCTCTCCATTTTCCAATACCACCATGCTTTTAATCAGATGGTACATATACTCAGATACATGAATTGGATTTATTAAATGGACTCTCTATTTTCATTTTTCAATACATAATTAAATTAAACCATATTTTTTTAATTTAATAATGTATTGATTAATTGATGTGGTATTGATTAATTAAACCATTTTCCAATACCAGCATGGTGGTATTGATTAATTGATGTTGCTGAATGCCGAGGTAATTGACCACAAAAATTGGTATACCACCATCAGATTTATTTCAAAAATACCATTGTTCCCATCGTTTTTCCTTGTTTAGCGTCTGAGTTCAAAAGAGAGAGTTTTTTTTTCAAAAAACAACACCATCATTAACAGGTATATATATATATATATCTCTCTCATACACACACGACATGCACATCAATACATCCTCTCTCTCTCCCACCACAAGATGAACCCTTATTTGGTAACTGATTTCTAGAGAGAACATATTGATCTTTGTGAAAGAGGCATCAACACATTTCCACCCTATAAATTCATAACAATCCTCTTCCATTCCACATCCCACCATTATTTCTTTGTTTCTCTAACGGCCCATCGTGCCATGTCGTGCCATCATGGCGGGCTTTAATAGGCTGGCCCCAATTAAATATATATATATATATATATATTAAGTTTAAATTTTTTTGTTTTAAATTTAAGATTTAAATTTTAAAGTATTAAATTTTTTTGTTATAATATTATTTTAGCTCTAATTAATTTTATTACAATCAAAAGAGAATATATATATTGTTGTGAATCTAAGAATAACAAATAGCAAAAGAAATAAAGACGAGAGAGAGAGACATCAGAGAAGAGACAAGATAGATAAGATTAGAGAAAATATGTGCTTTGTTTTATTGATGCTTGGAACCCAATTTACAAGAGAGAGAGCACACACACATATTCAATGAGCAAAAGCAACACCACCAACTTGCACTCAACATACATCATTAACATACATCATCACTTAAATCACAAGCTCAAGCACAAGCACAAGCAAGTGGAGAGAAAAAGGAAAGACATTTATAGACCAAGTAGTGAGGTGCATAGGCGGTGAGTTGATAGGCAATACAAGCGATATAAATCCAAGGGGAAGTGTTATGATTAACGTGGAGTTACTTCACTTGTATTGCCTATCAACTCACAGTCTATACAACTCTCTACTTGGTCCATAAATATATCTCCTTTTTCTCTCCACTTGCTTGTGATGTAAGCGATGATATATGTTGAGTGCAAGTTGGTGGTGTTGATTTTGCTCACTATATATATGTTCCATTAACAATATAAATCATCTTGTACATGGAAATATATATAGATCAAAAATATTGAGATGTAAGTAAATTACCCGTTAAGGGATCCTTTTTACTTACATACACGAATATCGAACTGTAAGTAAATCACTCATCTGGAAATATTTTTTACTTACATACGATCATACTGATAATGTGTTGTGAATCAAAGAATAATAAATAACAAACGAATTAAAGATGAGAGAGAGACATTAGAGAAGAGACGAGAGAGATAAGATCACAGAAAATATGTGCGATGCTTGGAACCCAATTACAAGAGAGAGAGAGCATATATATATATATATAGTGAGCAAAAGCAACATCACCAACTTGCACTCAATGTACATCATTGCTTACATCACAAGCACAAACACAAGCAAGTGGAGAGGAAAATAAGAGATATTTATGGACCAAGTAAAAGCTATATACACAGTGAGTTGATAGGCAATATAAATGGAGTAAATCCACATTAATCTTAATATATATATAGTCTCAATGTATCATAATATAACTTTATCAGGATATTGAATATATGTCACTAGTTTTTACAAATGCATATATATTTGAGTAAAAGTATGTAAAACTAGTAGTTTACATTCAATATCCTCACAAAATTATAGTTTACATTCAATATCCTCACAAAATTATATCATGATGCACTGACTTAAGATTATATACACAGCGGAAGCTATAATGCTATATTATTTATAGCTGTGGGTAGTTGGGAGACCCATGTAGTCATGCAGGGATTCTTCAAAAGATAAAATCATCTTTCATTTTCATAATTAAATAAGTTTAAAAAAAGAAATAAATATAATGTTATTTTGTTATGTGGCTCACAAATCTTTAGCCACGGGTGATTATAAAGTTAAATAAACAAATCAGGTTAATTTATAATTCTTTTGTATTTAATTTTAGAGGTGTTTGTTTGTTTATCTAGTTTGAAGAAAAAAAAAATCAATTCGTTAATTAATGGTCAAAAAATTCAATAAAATTAAGAGAAAAAACCTATTAAAATTAATAATTTAATGACACCCATAAAACTTATTAGTACATCCATATTTTATTAAAGAGAGATTCTTTTAACAATCCAATTTTTTATTTTTACACTTCTTTTCTAAATACACTTTATTCTCAAATTTTAAATTTAAAAAAAAATAAAAATTAAAGACACTTTCTTTTGTTACAATATTATCATTTTTATCTTTTAATACTCCTATTCTAAATACACTCCATTTTAAAAAATAAATTTTTAAATACACTTCATTTTATTTTAATAAAAGTTATAACGGACCATTGTAGTCTTTGGATTTATCTAAGGAGTAATATTTTTTGAATTAAATTATTAAAAAATATATATCTCTAATTTTCTATTTTCATTCTTTCTTAAACAAGACTAATTGTTAATTAAAAAAAATAAAAAGAACTTACGAATAAGTTTGATTTTTAGGAACCGTATATATGTATATATTAAAAAATAAAAAATAAAAAACTCAAAAAACAAGTACCTTTTTTTCAACAAAAAAAAAAAAAAATCGAAATATGAACATGCTTTTTATTACTTTTGTAGGTATGTGATTGCCTGGAGAACTTTAATTCTTTTATTAGTCTTAGAAATTCCAAGTTTAATCGAATCTAGTTGCAACAAATTAAGTTTTCATATATGTATTTTTTTTATTTTTTTATTTTTGAAAAACAAGGTATTTGTATTTACTTTTTAATATATATATATATATATATATATAAATTTATTACTATTAGTAAAAAACCAAAATATTCATAAGTTTTCTTTAACTATTAATCATAGATTGATCGGGAAAGTATGTAGATATGATTTTTTTTTAAAGAGAGAGAGAGAGAGAGAGAGAGAGAGAGAGAGAGAGAGAGTAATTAGAAAAAAAAATGTTTAATATGGTAATAACAGATTTAGGAGAGAGAGTCTAATACATAATATTTAATCTAATGATTTAGTGAGAGAATTTTTTTTTATAAATAATTTTATTAGTTTGGAGTGTCTTTAGAATTTGTTTGTCTTATTTAGTAATTTTAATTCATGCTAAAATTGTCAATAATAAAAAAAATTAAATTGGGGTGTAAATAAATAATTTGTAAATTTTAAGAAGAAACTCTCTTTATTAAAAAAATTAATTACAAAAATATCTCAATATAAATTTACCAACAAGGACATGGTACTTTAATTAAAAATAAACAAAATATTATATACACTAATTAATTATACATATCTTAAACTATATTTCTTTATTAAAAAAAAAATTATGATAAACCCTTATTAAATTCTATTTTTATTTTAAATATCAAACTTTCTCTTTAATACATTATTATTATATTGTTTTTGTCTTTCTTTTATGTATAGTTATTTTTATCTATCAATAAATTAATTTTTTTTTTTTAATGATAGCCGTAGATATCAACAAGTTTTTTTTTTTTTTTTTTAATAACCGCAGATATCAATAATTTTTTTTTTTTAAGATAGCTGTATAAATAAGTGCATTCCGGACTGAAAATCTCTTAACCCCCATATATAGTTCCACATAGTCCCTTTAATAAAGACTCTTACATTCGAGATATTTTCAAAAATAAATTGGACCATCGTTAAAAAAAAAAAAAATATGATTATATATATATATTTATAAATTGGGTATGATAATAATTTAAAAGTGTTTATAGATAATATGTATTAAAATGAATATATTTATTTCAATGAGGGTACTATAGGCATTATGATGAGTGTTTATAATAATATTTATTTTTAAAATTTTAGACATGTGTGTACTAATAAGTTTTATGGGTGCTAATATCCATACCCAATTTAAAATCAGCATTTAGATATGAATATTTATCACTTCAAAATTCAAATAACATTTAATAACAAAACAACTCACTCAGGTTGAAAAGGTCAATGGGGGTCATTTAGTCCTTTCACTTGTCTAGTCTAAGTAGTGTGTTTGGTAGGAAGGAAAGAAAATACGAAGAATAGAAAGATTTTAAGAGATAGAAAATATGAGGGAAAGAAAGGAAAATAATTTTTCCTTAAAAAGATCTTTTATTTCCTTTGTTTGATATTGATGAGGAAAAGTTAAAGGATAGAAAATAATCTTTATCAATTTTATTATGGAGAGGATTAAAAAAATTCTTTTCTCTCCATTTTCCAAGGATTAAAATCAATGAATCCCACCTATAAATTTTTCCTACCATTTTTCTCTCATACCTAACAACATACTTCCCCATTTTCTTCTCCCTTTTCCCTCCACCCTTTTACTTTCCTCTCCATTTTCATCCCTACCAAACACACACTAACAATTAATTCGGAATTTAAGGGAGTTCGACACTGGTGAAGAGTTTTATTTATTTTTTTTGTTCTTTTAACTATTACAATTAATTTCATTTTCGAATAATAAAGATACTCAAAACCACAACTTCAATATTGTAAGTGTGAGAGTCATGAGGTCACTCGGTAAACCTCATCCCTTCCCACCCAAAACTTGTTAATTTAGTCGGTTTCATAAAATTGTGGTGGGTTTATAAAAAATAATAACAGAGTAATAGTTCAATCTTAAAAATAAAAAAAGGCCAGGTAAATAAATAAATTCGACCTGCTAGAAAACACTCGATGAATCAGTAATTTTTTATTTATTTACTATAAACAATCAATTGAACAGACTCATCAATCGATTGTTTTATCTACTATCAAAATTATATAAATCTACTTGTATTGCTTCATTTATAAGCAAACACTTGCAGATAAAAAGGCCGACTAAAGATAAGCCGATGCCTTGCGTTCTCTCAAAATGTATATATACAAGCAAACACTATAGACATATACAAGTATACCCAAAATTTCTGTATAGTTCATACCATGTGTATGCTGTAACAATTGCAACCAAGTTCAAAGCAGGAATGACCGGTTCATGCTCTCTCCTCCACGGACTTTTATAAATTGGTTCGATTCCATAAATAGCCTACTTGTTCTCATAATCCTTGTCACCTGCAAAATAGTTATGATTCTAAATCTTTTATTAAAAAAAAAAAAATTAAAAAGAAAAAAGATTTACGCAATGATAAAAGTGAAGTAATCGAATGCCATTCATACCTTTCAACCATGTATCGCTAATTCTCTTAGGGCATTTGACGTAACAAATCAATTGCTGCTGCTGCCGAAGGTGGATGATGCAGGCGCCTGTTGAGAAGACCAAATGCAAGCCCCTTCCTGTGGATATACTTCAGAATTGATGCCATCAGCATGTGGTGTATATGGTTTAATCACTTTCTTTTTATGCAATTCCTGAATAGAATTGCAAAAGCTTGTCAATACACCACGATCTTTTAACTATTCAGAAAGATGCCAGTAAACCACGCTAATTGCACCACAAGTTCAATCAAATGTGAAAGCTACACAGGTGTGCTTGAATAATAAAATATATTCACAGATTAGACAAAAAAAATTGAGAAACATCGTACATATACATTTCAGCATTTGAGATTATGCATAGACCCGAATGATATTTTGATATCTATCATTGTTTGAAAGATTTTTACACAAATATTGAATAGCCTTGAGAAAGCATAAGAAGACATCTGGTTTAGCCAAAAGCAACAGAAGTGTTCCTTTGAACTGCTATAACCAAGACTTAACATGATGGAATAAAACTTGGGAGTGGAAACAAACCTTCGAATTATTTTTTCCATAAGTGTTCCTTGCTCGCTCGATTGAAGAGTAAACCTCAAGAGCCTGATGGGTTTCACGGCTACATTTTATAACACGAACTTGTTCCTTGGTTTCTGTTGACCTGATGTGCAGATAAAGTACAAGCTTTGAAGGTGGAGATTTTGGTTGGTCTTTCTTTCCTTGAGTCAATTCCATCGTCACAAGGTCATCCCACCTTAAATCCCACAATACTGAACACGGATCCTTTGCTGGGCTAAACTTCCTTTGAGCCATAATGTTTGTGGGTTGCTGACAGATACAAAATAAAAATGTCACGTTATTTGGGTGCTCTGGATGTGGTGAGAACAGCATCATCATAAAATTTCTCTATACATTTGAACTAAAACTTACTTGCAACAATATAACTCTGCGGTGAGTGATCGCAAGGATTTTTGCTTTTGGCAGTATAAAATGGTCTTCATAAGCATCTGATAAGGCAAACTTCCCACGTACTTTAAATAAATCAACTTGGCCAAAAAATGAGCCTGATTCTGCCAATTGCAGTATAACCTTCAAGATGAAATAATGCAAACGGATCATCAACTACATTTGAATATTCAATTACAAAACCACAAATTATAAAACGACTACACAAATCCTAATAGAAAGGCAAGTTAGACAAGTCAAATGGCTGGTACCTGACACCGAATAGAATTCTTCCTTTTTATTCATTATTCTTTCTAAAAGAAGAAAGTATACCTGTCCTTGTGATTTGTACTCGTCATATGGTCGGAGCAAATTATCACCGCCAATTACACGAGGAAGTCTCTTACGTAGAAGTTGCTCATCCGAAGTTATAGCAGATAGCATCTTCATTCTCATAGCATTTGCCCCTTCAGTAGTTTTTGACAAAAGATCAAGAACCCCACTCACTGGTTGAGCAGCCACACCTATTATTCCTTTTCCAACACCCTGAACGAAACCCTCAACACCAGATGTTTTTGCACCTTCAAGAGGTTTTGTTAATATTCCAGTGACACCTCTGAATAGACCTTTTGCAAAAGCTCCACCTCCCCCTCGGATAACGTCACCAAAGTCCTCCACACCCTTGCTCTCCTGCAAGATAATGTACATTACAAGGATAAAATGATTAATACAAACAAAAGAGAGTGATGGTATATACTTGTAACATGAGGTATTATCATTATTAGAAAGGCTTGATAATACATGAAACATTTCAGATCAACCGGTGTAAATAAGCCTACATCCATTATATCACATTTTTAAGCTTTATGCCCCGGTTCTGTTCCCATACGGTATATTACCAATCCAAGTTCAGGATTACAATCCTATAGCATGCAATATGGATTTTTAACAAATGAAAATATGGTCTTTATGTTCTACATGACAAAGTTTTAGACAACAATAATGGCTTAATGATCTATATGCAGCAAATGATTTGAAAAATAAAACCAGCTAATAGCAAACCTGTCTCTGCCTGCTCTGGATGAACTTCTTGTCCATTGATAGAGCAGCCACACCTTTACTCATATGTCCAAGGGCACTGCTTGCATTTCCCAATATATCAACGCCCGAGAGCAGTTGAAAGGGTTGGCCAAGAAGATCCTTTTTAATATTTGAAACAGCATTACTAATCATTGTACTCTGCCTCATGCATACGTTCTCATGAAATCTTTGATTTATCCTGACCTAAGTAGCATAAAGAACAACTCACGTTCAACATTTCCATTTCTTTATCTAAAAAGCATGGAGCCAATAAATAAATGTACAATGATCTTGAGAATCATCCACATTAAGAGTCTAACAAGAGTCACATGGACGACCCATCAAATAACCAATTGAGCAATATCAGGCATATTTAAAACTTCCAAGTGGTAGGTTTATGGAAATAAATATGAAAACATTATTTGACTCCCATTTCAAAACTAAAGAGAGTGAAGCAAGGTAAAGCTAGGGTAAGAAGCATGATTGCTTAATTATTCATGTTCTTTTTCATTTCTGCAGCTCCAGAAAACTGAAAATATACAATAGGAAAAAGCTTACATATACTAGCCAAAATCACCAATCTGAACTAGAATCCGCAGAACACGGAACAATAGGTAAGTGGGAGGGAGGTGAATAGCCATTCAGTTTTTGACAATATAAACATTCCAGTTCCACTCATTTCAGCTGGAGACTGGAGTGAAACAATATCCATGACATTCTTTTCACAATGACCAGATGAAATGGATTGAACTGTCAATGGAGTGGGAGCAGTTGGAAAAACAGATTTGGGGTTGGAGATCTCTAATAAAACATCATAGCATGGTTAGACTCTGGTTTGCAGTTTTGTTTTCAAGCATTTGTAGAAAAAAGGCTTAACCATCAAGGATGAATCATACCACTAACAAAATATTATCAGTCATAAAACTTACTGGCATATTTTCAGTGTTCCCCAATGCAGTCATCAAGGATGACCAAAACCCAAGAACTCCCCTTGGTCGTTGACTAGGTGACATCGCCATCGACATTCTAAATCGAATTTCCGAGATGTTAAGAACACTGCAATTCCAGGTAATAGGATTTCATAAACTTACAATCTATCAAATAGAGAGAGAAGGAAAAAAAAATATTATTTGGATAAAGAACTTCATACCCAATTTCAATGAATGGATCAACTGAAACTGCAGTTCTTCGAGTATCGTATAACCTACTAATATTGACCTGCTGTATCATCTCATGAAGTCGCCAAATAATAGGTTCATGAATGTTTATAAGAAAGGCAGAATTTTCAGGTCCCTGAAGCATTCAGTATATAAACAAAAATCAAATTATATACGAAATGGATCATAACTATTGTGTTTAACCAAACAGAACATTGAAAAGCTCACATGAAAACCAATGTATGGATAGACACGGAGGTCTAATGATCCATTTGCCTTCAGAGTCATGGAAAATTTCAATATATAATCAGTCTCCTCCCCAACTTTTTGTGGCCTGAAAAGAACTGGCATCGGAGCTAATGGCAACTGGTTATCCACTTGTATTCTGCTCATTCTTAATTTGAACCTGTAACACAAAATAGTATGGAAATTGCTCAGTGATTGCAGATCATTGACAATAAGAGATGAAAACTACACAACTTGTAAGTATAATCGTGGTAACTAACCCAAAGAAGCAGACAATTCATAGTGCACCAACACATTTATTTGCTAAATCAACTTACAGAAGCACGCATATAGTAATGTAATAAATACAAGAAAATAATGACACAATGTACATGTGCACGCTAGAGCTACAGTTAAGCACAGATGATGTGTTCAGTTGTTTCGTGAAAATAGAATGGATCCACTTGTATTTACACAAGATTGAACACCATTGAATAAAATTGGAGACACCGCAAAGATCATGACATGCTATCATTTCCAAAAACAGATGAAATACCATGCACAACATTTAATTACTCGGTATTTCAATTGCTACTGTGTCAGAAATGGCTCCATTCAAAATAAATTTATGCATAATATTCATTATGAGAATATTGGATGATCCATTTGATGGATGACCAAACACATGTTAAGATAGGGCTAAAATAGACACTCTTAACTCTAGCTCACCCTTGCTCTAAATGCTCTTGTTTAGAAGATTGCACCATATATGTATGTGTGACTGCCCAGTAAAGGAAGTAACCCTAAAGATTATTTTCTAAGCAATGAAGAGTTAACTGAAAGTAAAGCCTACCTACTAAACCCAGACCCCAAGCCAGTTGAATGTGCCACAAAAAGATTCTGCACCGACAGATATAATATCTCTTCAGGTGTATGATCAATAATAGATATTCCAAGATCTGCGAGCTCTACAATGACATGGAATTCACTATCTGTGGAGGACAGTGATTGTTGTTGTTCTTGAGAATCATTTCCAGGGAGCGCTGATCGAATTCTTCTACCCATGGTTGCTGCCGGTTCATTTTCTGGCATCCAATCACTGATCTTAACTACATTTGTTTTCTCCTCTTTAATAACAGTAACACGTAGAGCTCTGCCTTCTGTCTTCACTGGCTGGTGATCAACAATCTCATCTATATTATAATTCTTTGACTTTGATGTTTCAGCTCCATCTACTAGGATTTCCAATAAATGTCGTCTACCAAGATCTTCCCATAGAAAAGCAGCAGCAGCATTAGGGAGTAGAAACTGCCATGAATTACTGGTACCATCCACTTGCCGAAAACGTATGGGTAAAAACATGGAGCAATTTTCAATCCTGTTTGTAGAAAGTTAATTATTAATACTGACAAGAAAAAGGGCAAAAAAGAAAAGATCATATGCAAAACCCAAACAAAAAATCAGGAAGAGAGCTAGATATAACACATTTAATGACAAGATAATGTCAAATTAGAGTTCTTTGGAATTCTAATGCATTCAGAACAAATCGAACTTTAATTAAAAAAAAAATCAAGTGACAAAAGTTAATATCTCCCAATGTCAAAATAGTTGCACATTAATTTGTTGGCTATGAATTCAACAAGTCAGAGGATTGAAAAAAAATCAGCAAAACCTAGATAAGATAAAAGGAGCTACTCATGATACTTTTGTCCACTCAATCTTATAGTTCCACACTCAAGAAACAAAGGGAGGCAGGGAATATATTACAAGCATAAGGTTTACAATATAACCTGTAAGGACTTGATGAGGAATTTGGACGAAAAATAACTTCATAGCGTGAGCTTTTTGTTCCACTTCTAACAGCTACTCTAATATGCATCTGGCCACTTCCGGTGTTTGTTTTTAAAGAAATGCGTGAAACACCTTCACTACTAACACTAAATGGCGTGCTCCATTTACATCCATCCACAGATAACTGGAAAGAAAAAAATAACAATAATAAGAACTTCCATAAAAAAATAAAGATGAATATACTAATCAAATGTAAAAGGAAATATATCTGGTGAATGATAATACAAGTATTAACACAGACCTTCAACAACTCAACTCCAGCATAAGACTGCCATCTGAAGAGTTTTGGAGGATCAGTGGGATGAATCCATTCCACCAAGTGAGAATCACACTGTTGCAGGCAAAGACTATGACCGACCCTGTTGATAAATAAAGTCTGAGGCTGAAAATGAACAACCTGGATACCAACCAGTGGATAGATGTTAAATTGTGATGAGAAGATCTATCTGTAAATATAAAGTAATAATTATTACTTAAAAAGAAATTCTTCTGTCAGAAATATAATTTTTTCCCCCTTCATTGTGTAATTGAAAAGAATAGCAAAAGAAGACAGCACTTTTCACAGGTGAAATTTCCATTTATTAAGCATTTGAAGCACCTGCTGTGATTCATTCTAATTTCCTAAATACCTGATTTTGTGCTGGAGGCTGCCAGTGTAAATCAAAAAAACAATTTGTCCAATCCCACGAGTCTATGCTGATGTACTAGTTGGGTTTTGATAAATTGATATGACAAATAAAATGGAATTTTAACTGATACCCCTGATCGGGAAAAGAAAGACAAAGATGGAGAAAAAAAATTCTAAGTTGACATCAAAATGATCATATTCTTATAGGAAACCTGAATCAAGATGTATATCTATCTGAATTTGAAAAAAATAATGCAGTGCCAAAATATCAGTATTCAACCTTGGTTCTGTCAGAGGTCATGTTCAATACAGCTGAAAGCCTGTAATAAGACCCATCTGAACTGGATGCTTTGACATCAACTCGTTCCTGTAAAAATAATTAAAGCGGAACACAAAATCAAATTCAAAGCACAGAATCGTCAAATTTCAAGCACAGAATCAGAAGTGTTACCCTCTTTCTCCCCACCCCGGACAATAGAAAGATAGTGAGTGAGGAAACCAAAAGAAAAACCCAAAGAAAGAGGAGGAAGAAAATTAGTCATCATATCAATGTCTGCAATTACCTTCTTTTCCAGATCAAGAAGAGAAATCCCAGGACTGTAAATTTCAGAATCACGAATAGCAACAGCAATGCCGACCCTTGGCGACGGGTATGCATCTTTTTGTGATGGAAACACCATAACTCCACTGCGACCTGCAGAATCTTGTGGAGAAAGCATGCTAGGCATTGGACTAATATCCTCAATAACTTCAACTACTTGAATGTTTCTCCTAGCAGCAGATTGTCTTCGGTCCAGCGAGTATGAAGGATTTCTCAAAGCTGTTCTTGCAGACTTAACAGCTCTAGATAGTGAGCTAGAATCTGTCTCTGTGTTGTCCGATGGTTCAATTTCCACCACTCGATATGCCAAAGGCAGAAATGAATCATTAATAATCCAATATGGAACAAAGAACCTTATGGTTTTGGGTGCAACACTGGTCCCTCCCATGTCACGCTCTATCCTCACACACAATCTCCTGAAAAATGTAGGATTACAACAATCATGATTCTGCAAGTGTAAATAAATCTGTCATAGAAAACTGCAAGGAAGCAACAGACATATCAGCTACGTACATTTTTGTTGTGGAAACACAAAAATGAAAACAATGGAAAAACATATGGGTTAAAAAAGTCAGAAATACTGGTCGGTTGATGTGTATATCCACTCCTTAGAGATAATTATTAGCTGTAGCTCATTTATGACATTTTGATTTAATGGAAACCATAAAGGATTGAAGCAGGACCTTTTTTGCAGTTGAAAAGCATAAGAATACCAAAAAGAAAGAATTGTGAGTAAAGCAATGTTGAGAAGTTGAGGTTTTGTCGATATTTATTGAGATTTCAAGAAAAATTTATTTAATCAGTAAATAAAAGGAACTTGAAGTTACACATTGCGACACATTAAGAGAATCATAATCTCTTTTGCTTGTTATTTCAGTCTACATAGCATCTGAGATATTTAGAAATCATAAAACACTTGGTTGGCACACATTTACAATAGAGAAACAAAATTGAGACAACAAAAAGTTACGAACTTTGGTACTCACCTTTTACTTTGCTGGTGGAACATCCAGAAGGATGAAATTTGACCATTTGAAGAAAGATCCAAAATAAGAACTGGGGCCTGCAGTAAATAATGCTTATAAAATTAAAATTCAACTTATGATGGCTTTTAAATCCAACTAATACATGGAAAATTTAATCTGAATTATCACCTTTTCCAGAACCCAGCCACCCTGAACAAACAATGTAAGATATAGAGGTTTCTGGACATCTGCTGAATACACATGTTCACTCTTGCGTGAATTGATTACACCATGTTGTTTTTCAATATAATTTCCTTCTTTTGTTTTCTCCCACACTTTAAATTCAGCTGGACAAGGAAGTCGATTTTCCAACTTCAAAGGAGAGTTAATTGATATTCTCCAATCATATACCGGTGTATTCAATTCGGTGTGAAGAACAGAGGCATCTGCACCCACACTTAGCCAAACTTGTTTACTTCCAGTACTAGGTGAACAACAAATAAGTAAATCCTTCTTCTCAAGTTGGTTCAATTTGAATGCAAAGTTAGGCGTTTTGCTTCCTTGCTTCGATGTATTTTGTTTGCAGACTGAAACTTGATCCACTAAGGGCTGGTCCTTCCCATATGCAAAGCTGGAACCAGCAACAGCATGACCCCATTCATATGAAGGCTGACAATCAAAACCAGGGCGAACTAGTAAACACTGGTCAGAATCCTTAGATGTACATCTCCATGGCAAAACAACTGAAGATCCAGGACTTGTGGCAAGGAAAAAACCATTCATGTTACTTCCAACTTGCTCTGCATCTGGTTGCCTGGTGCGTATCCAACGCCTTCGGCGCATAACATCATGAGCTGATTTCATGGACGACTTCGAAGATGTTGGAGGCCATCTCAAACTTTCAAAGTCAGGCCCATATGCCCAACCATCATTGTCAACAAACTGGGATTTATCAATGGTCCAAGTTGATGTCCACTGCCATCCAGGGGGGAGGGGAGGTTCA
The DNA here is from genome assembly GCA_035582765.1 of Acer negundo. NCBI lineage: Eukaryota > Viridiplantae > Streptophyta > Magnoliopsida > Sapindales > Sapindaceae > Acer > Acer negundo. The sequence continues at coordinate 44,394,059 of CM069233.1, read as the reverse complement.
AAGAAATCCTTCAAAGTAGAGAAAGACTATGTAAGCATACATATTGCATCGACGGTAATAAGAAATAATTTTGATGATAAAGCAAAGTACACTCACATTTGATGAATGTGAGAAGTCATTGGTGCTCCAATGCCCTGGATCATTATTGTCAAAGCGAGCACTCTTATTACCCCAACCAGAAAACTGTTGATGATATTGATTTTCAAAAATCTCATCCACAATTATGTTACAACTGCTTGATTTAAAAGAGTGATTCTGGTCGTCAGTTAAAGACATGTGGCATATAGACATTTCCAATTTTATATCTGAATCATTTAGGACTGTTACAAGACCTCTGAAAATTGCATGTTTCTTTCCATTTTTCACAATAACTTCCATAGCTATAAAATCATTATCTAATGATTTAGGGACCACTGACAGTGGAAGCAATGATCGAATACTCTTCGTTGCACCCTCAGGGCGGAGCCCAATCCAAAAACCTACATCTGTGTCAATATGACTCTCATTTTCAACTTCTCTTTGCAAGTTTCCTACTGCACTCCTCTCAACATAAGAAGTGGAAACAAACAGGTGTCCAAAGTCAGGAATGTCTCCAACATTACTGGGCTGACCCTGCGAAAGAGAACAATATACGAGGACAACATTTAAATCAAAATCAAAAGAGAAAAATTTTAGATGTAATTGCAATAAACTTGCATAAGTGATATGAATTTTAACAGCTCACCTTTCTCCTCAATGAATAAGATACAATATTCTGAATATCATATGGTTGATGTAGCATCCTCGCAGAAGATACCTTCTTCAAAGTATTAACACCATGCCCAACAGGAAAAGAGAGTGCACCAACAACTTCACCTGCATTATCAAATCACCAGTTCTGAGATTATAGCAAACACATTCATGATCATGCCTCCAGAAGATCACTTACGAAATGTGAAAAATCATAAATGAAAAGCAGGCTGTAAATATAATTATACCCCATGAAAACTCAATGCAGTATCATGTCCGGCAAAATGAAATGGAAAAAGATTTGTTTCCTGAGCAACTCGTGGCTCAACTAATTTTCCTCCCATCCACTTTTTCCAAGAACATATTTCAAACTTGCTTAGGAAACAAATATTTTAGTACAAGAAGCCACAAAACTATTTATTTGTTTTTTTTTACCCTTTTTATCCCTTCCACTTAAATCATATATACCTTTAACAGAACAGTTAAAATAAGTGGATACCTAATTTCAAAACAATATTTAAACAAAACATACAGAGTAAAAGAAATAGCAAACACAGAATGAGAACACAAAGGTTTCTATGATCAATAATAAAATACATAACATTTACTTGCTGATAAAGTCCTGGTAATGAATATCCAAGACAGGTTATCCAAAGTGTATAATAATTGCTTCGTGAAGAAATATTAATCACCAAACTAAACTATGAGAATCAGAAAATTACAAAATAAAATTTATGAGGAAAAGACTCCTATTCACAGACTCATGCACATGTAGCAAATACCTTTCCCAGCTTTTGCACCAAGGTTTGTCACCTCCACTTCTAACTTAGCCAGCCCCTGCAACAATTAAATGCAAATTTTCCCTTAGTTGTCAGGAAGTCTAAGAACAATCTCCCAAATTGAGGGAAGTATACAAAACTAAGGAAATGTTTTAACCACATGAAGTATAAGAACAATCTCCAAAATTGAGGGAAGTATACAAAACTAGGGAAGTATAATAAACTTGAAACATGAACCCCAAGAACTGCAAAGTAAGACCAAACATTTCAACACAAGTACTATTCTTTACAGCAGTGCAATGTCATACTGATTACTGTATACAATAATATGGAGAATAGAAGAAAGGAGAACAATGATAAATAAACTAAGGAGCCAGCAAAGACGCACAAAGACATTTGTGGAGATACCAAATATCCGTCTATATATCCCGTATATAAGTTCATTTTTCCAAGTACTTTTAGTTAGCATTGACTTACCGATTAAACCCTTTGAACAATGTGTTAGTTTAACTGAACTAATAGTCTAAGTTAGGTAACCGATAGACCCCAAATAAACTCACAAGTAAAAGCCTAAACAATAGTGTCATGCTCTATCACACCCTCTCACATGATGCAAGTGGATCAAAACCTAACACTAGTGCACGTTGGGGTACTTTACCCCAGGAGCTCTTAGTACCAGTGATGAGTTAGATAACCGCTAAACACAAAAGCTTAAGCTTGCAAGGGCAAGAATGATAGTATTAAATTCTAAGAGTTCACAAAATCCACCTGCTGCCTTTTTCAAGTTTTAAGAAGTAAAACGAAACGAATAAAATAAAAACTTACCTTCTGCGGAACTTCAAATATGAAAAGTTCATTCCACTTTGCCGTGCCTTCAACCAGGTCATTAGTTTTAGAAACTAAAGGATTAACACATTTTGTCCTTGCACTCTGAGGGAAAAGCTTTTGCTGATCAGCCACCTGGCTATCAACAACCAGGCGCAAAGCGCAGAAGAAGTTATGGCTATTGCCATCATCAATTATGGGTAAGCCCTGCAAAAGTAGAAAAAATCATCCTTAAGTTTGAAAGGTACAAGTAAAACTATTATATGAATTTTAACCACAGTACAAACCTTGGCTTCAACAATATGTAGTGCAATGTAATAGTGTGCTTCCCTATATTCATCCACAATATTTAACCTGTCCGAAAATCTTGGAGGTGGAATCCACACAGATGCAGAGTCACAATGATGTAGTTTGGCAACTGTATCTGAATCTTGCCCAACCTTTTTCAGATAAATATCACAACCAAGTTTATTTTCTACAATTATTGTCTGGAGATCCTCTTCATCTATGGCCGAAAAGGTAGGATCCTCTCCATGACTATGATGATTATCAGCCTCCTGCAACATCGGTAAGTTGGTACAAATTCAGGACCACAAATCAACAAAAGAACTTCTTTGATTACAAACAAAAATCAAGAAGCCAAGGTACCTCATTTAGCTCAATGGCCTTCTGTTCAAGTTCCAGTTGTCTTCTCCATGAAAGAATGGTCTCCACGAAAGTCTCAAGATTTGCAGCACTGACATTTATATTTAGGATATTGGTTGCAGCAACACGCACTCTCTTTCCTAGTCTCAGTGGTGGGTGTACATTGGTGTCATATGTTTCAAACCTAAGCAAATAATTATTATAATTATTATAATTATTATAAAAGGAGCTAGAATATAATAAAGCTACCACATATTTTTCCTTTCTTTCTTTCTTTCTTTTTTAATCTACAAGCACATTACAAAAGACATGACATAGAATAAATACTTGAATATTCCATCAAATGGCTCCACCAGCGGCTCCCATGCTTCTAACTGTGTGTTGAAGGTTGAAGCAGCAATAGAGGAAATCAGCACAGCATTCATTGCCTCTGATCGACCATGCGTTGCAAGCTTGATATTGGTGATTGTTGTGTCAAATAGAGGTGTCATCTGAAAGGGCCCAAAAATCAATATAAGATAACTGGCTACCCGACATCAAGGTTTATGGTGCTGTAATTTCATTCATAGCACATACCATTCCACATAAGCTATCTAGAACAGTTAGAGAGAAGCATCTAAGCTTCACTTCAGCAGTGACATTTTCCCGTGTCTTTGGCTTCACAGAATCACCAATAGTGTAAGCCAGCCGGCTTGACGGTCTTTTCAGATCAGAGCGTGCAAGAAAAGTGCAGGCCTGCAAAAACACAGGATTCCCTTGAACATAATTATGTCTGTTTTTTATAAGAATATAAACATTTGTCTATAGAAGTAATATACAAAAGATCAAGAACTGCAGTCCAAAAAGAACAGTATAAAAGAAGAAAGCTAGCATGCGTATGTAAGATTAAATTGTGTAGTATCCACTAGTCCTAACATACAGAAGCCATGCATGAGTTTAGACTAGGAATTCAAAGAACATCCAGATTTACCAGATTTTCAATTTTCCATATGCTCCAGCTTTGGGATGCCTTAGAGCTAGAGGATCTCGTAATGGGCACATCAAGAATATTAGCTTGGTTAACAATATCAATTCTAGGGCAGCAAACTGAATCTGTTCTTGGTGCCTCTTCTGTTTTGGAGACTACACATCCAAGAGAAGCATAACCAGGAGGTGCAATTGGGTACCAGAAAAACACTTCATCAAAACCCTTCCCCACAATATGCGCAACTTTAGTAAACTGCACGGGCTTTGAAGAGATTTCAGGATTATCAACCTTAAAAATTATCCCAAGAGTAGGTGGTTCCAAGCTGAGAAGGAAAAAAAAAAAAGATAAATAGCACATGATGATTTATACTACCGTATGAAGAGAATATTGAAACAATTTATTCTGACAACTGGATAACTGGTAAGAAATTAACAAAGCATTATAAGAAAGAAAGTCTAACCCTTCAGTTACGCAATCACCAAGCATAGCATAACCTACACGTGATATAGGTCGCCAGATCGATACTGGTCTACGAATCTCACTACCTTTGTCCCACCAGACTCTTTCAAAGTGAGGGGTTGACACATAATAGTTAGTTGCTTTTGAAGTTGACCTAAGAGTGTCCCAACCAGATGAACTTGCACCCTCTACACTTGTCTGGTGACACTCATAGTCATGATCATCAGTTAAATCCGGTGCAGATTCCTCAGAAGATAAATGAGGTCGGATTGAGTTCCACAGAAGAAGATGATTAAGGTTACAACTGCTGCCTTTGGAAGGGCATTCAGATGAGCAATGGGCATAAAATGATCCAAGAACATTGTCCATGCGCCAGATGCTAAATCCAGATTCAAATCTAGGATTTGATGGGGCACTATATATGCATTCTGAAAATGCTGTTGATGTTACAAGGTCAGAACGTAGGCAATAGACAATGTGATTTGGCGGTGGTTGTCTTCCAATATTTGCTACACAGCCCATAGCTGTGTATCCTGGTGGTGCAACAGGCATCCAAAGAGAACAATCACGATCCCCAACCAAATGGTCTTCAATTCCTTCAACATCAGAGACCAAGCCAATGAGATTAAAACCAATCGGCTTACGCACACGTCCATATGTATTACTGACTGCCATTACTGTCTGTGAAGGTGGAATAGACCTGAAGACATATTAAAAGTAAGCAAAATAAAATAGCAATAATTTTTTTTGTAAAAGAGAACACGTGCTTAATCTCTAACCATTACTAGAAACACCAGGAGAATGGAAGACATTGAACTTTTTGAAAGGAACAAGAAAAAAAAAAAACAGATACTGAAGATATGTGGATAATAAGATTAACATAGACACAGAAACCATGAGTTTTTCAAAGGCCAACAACCAAGAATAAAGCTATGTGAAATTTAGAACCCCAAAAAGAAGTTTAACGTATACAATAGGAGGATGAGTTACATATAGATCAAAACAAAAGAGAAATCTGAACTCTAAAAATATTCAACCACAGAGGCAGAGGAACATAAAAACTCACTTTGATGTCACGCAATCTCCCAATATGACATAGTTTGATGGAGCTTCAGGCCTCCAAATGGTAAGGTTGTTATACAGCCCATTTTCTGTAAAAGTATAAAACCGAAACTATGGTAAGGCATGGTTGAGATTTAAACAAACAGTTCCCTTAGCTACATGGCAAAAATAGACAATATCTGCAGTGACTAATAAAAATGCTGTAGCAATGGTATAAGAGTGCTATCTCTAAGTTAAAGCATCAAATCTCTCCACTACAGTTGAGAAAAACCTTTTGGGGACAGCCAAACTTGGTCAAAGTTGGTACATGGAGCCAGGGGAACTGAATTTCCAAATTGTAAAGCTTCAGCTGCCTGACTATGTAGATTAAGAAGAAGAGATATCACACTCAAAGAAAGATGGATACGTATATCAGTTGATATCAGAGACATATTTGTTTTCTCTTTAACAGAAGTATATCCTCCTGAAATATCCACTGGATCAAGAATGATAAGACCAGAACCAGCCTCAATGGTCAGATGCTTCAACAGGGCCCGAATCCAAGTATCATTTTCTTTTGATGCATACCTGTTAAAATAAAAAAGTATAAAGTTCGAATGTATTAAATTCTTGCAAGGCATTAATATGGAGACATCAAAACAACCTTATACTCCAACAAAGTTGAAATTTATCTAAAACTACAAAAACTATATATCAATCATTACTTGACAGAACAAAGTAAAGAACAAGATCTGACCAACCAACAACAAATAAGTCCTAAACAACATATAAATAAGATCTTTTAACAACTCTATAATTTTCCCAGGTAGGCTCAAAGTTTAGTTACGTTATCAGCTCTTGTAAGCATATAATAGGAAGCAAGAACCAAAGTTTAATAAACTCGATGAGCAATAAGCAGAAGAAGATTGAAATAATTTTCTGCAAAATGTAGGTGGAAGTTTAAACTGATACAGCAGAATATGTTGATATAGAAGCATACAATCAGATCTCTTTAAGTCATAATTTCTGTGAATAACTTTATAGCTTTCAAAAAAAAAGATCCAGCCACTAATACTTATGAGATTATTTGAACTTTAGACCACAGTTCAAATCTTACAAATATTTATTAATTTCGAATTGACCAAATTAAAGTGGAACTATAAATGTTTTTTTATTGGATTCCATGATTATATTACATCCAAGCACAATAACGAACATGATTTATGAGGTTTTACTAGTATGGTAAGCTCACTAGTCATTGAATATCTTAGAAATTTGAACACGAGATATAAACATTTTTTACAAGAAAACATGAGAATAGTCACAGTGATTCTACCTCTCCTAGACTGTAGTTAACTACACAGAAGTCTCTTAAACATACCCACATCATTTTTTAACAGAAAGTTACTAGTAAAAAGAATAAAGTAGTCGGTCTTACATGAAGCTGAAATCCATTTTAGCTCGCACAAGCTTTTCACTGTATGAGGAATCGTCCAGAGAGGATTTTGTACTGTCATAAAAGGTGAACTCAGGGGAAACAACCTAGAGACAGAAATAAAAATTTAAAAAAGCATATCATCACATGAACAATTAAAATAGAGAATCAAGAGAACCTGGCCCTACTTGCAAATTCAAGACGAGAGAGTTGAAAAAAGGAAAAGAAATGAAGAGAATGTAATCTCTTTTTTTCGCCTTAAAAGTTGACGGAAAGGTTCATGACCCAAGGCAAAGATTAAACTGAAAACATGACACTCTCTCACACACACAAACGTACACACGTACATACGTATGTATGTACATAAATGATGAACATTCTAGGAGAGGCTCATAAATTTTTTTCTCAAGGGTCACAATTGCTGAAGTGGCAGGATTACAGAGGGTGAGAGATCAGTAGGTTTCTGCCAAAGGGATGCTCTGATCGAATTATTGCTGAAAAGGAAAACCAAATTCCTCCAATAGGCATATATTTTAGATTTTCTGAGTATGCAAAACAGAGAGCAAAAAACTGGAATATAAGCAGGCAACTCAAAAGAAATTTTATATTGAGGCGAAAACCCTAGACATTGAAAGTACCCCTACCTGGGCTTCAAAAGTAAAACTCTGCATCACATTTGAATCACTTTGGCAATAAGAAGCATCGGAGGTGACAGATAATTCCTGCATCTGATCTAGATACTTCTTGTCATCACTGGATGACTTATTGTCAAGCAACAAAATGTCCACACCATCATCATAGGAGATTGAGTAGCTGCTGTCGTTACTCAAGTACATATACTTCCTCAAAAGTGAACCATTCTGACGAGTGAAAAACGAAAAATAATAGAAGATTTAGTAAATGCAGTTAGAAAGTAAGAGAATACAGCTAATCACTAAAATGCAGCTATTTACAGTTTTAAATGTAATGAAAAAACAAAAGTAATGTTTTCTATGTCACAGGAAAAAAAAGTAATATTTTATTGACTTCATGTCTAGAATGTATGGCCATATGGGTGAAGATAAACATGAATACACATTGTACCAGCAAATTATAAAGATCAACTGCGAGAAACATTATAAATACAATAAAAGGTGGAAAGAATAAGTACCTCAATTTTGACATTAACAAACCGCAGGCTCTTGCCACATCCAATGATTATAATTGGTCGATACTTTGCTTTTGTATGTTTTTCTTCACTTAAAGAGATAACCTTTCCACAACCATCATATATGTATTCTTCAATCCCAACAGCATCTGCTATTAACTGTCTACTTGGAGACAAGTGCACCACGTCTTCACTCTGTCTGTAAACAGATTCAGACAGTACTATGCTATTGTTTTTACTTATGGGATCATTCTTTTGATCCATTGCTTCATCTCTTCCCGTTATTGTTCCCAAAGCTGGCACAAAAAATTCGCCCACAGTGAGAAGGAAATCCGGAACAACCAGGACTCGAGGCTGCTGAATACGAACCACATATGATAGAGAGGATGGTCGCCATCTGTAGTCCATCAAGAACATTGTTGAAACTGGTACATCCATGTCAAGGCCAAGTTCAGAGCTCGATCTCCTAAAACTATACTTATTTAACAATTTTCCTGTTGAAGATTGTCTGGAAGCATCAGTAGAAGATCCAAGCATCAGGCGCATTTCTGGTTTTGTGTTAGGGCGAATGTCCATAATTGAAAACTTGGGAACTGTCACATATAGATCCATTTCGGATAATGAAGTTACACGGTACGATACCCAAAGACCTTCCAGCTGCAAAAGTGAACAGGGAAGTATAGCTACTCAACATATAGGATGAAAAAACATATTTTAATTAAACCTGGGACTATCTGTGATCATTTATGTCGATGAAATTCCCCTATTAAAATGTCCAAGTTGCTATTACATGACTCTTCAGGAATGCCCTACTATAGTTTTGATTGATTTGTCTACCTTCCTGATTTAGAGTAGATTCTAAAGCTCTACAGTTGCAGTAAATCTACTTCTGGATTGATCCATGTAATTACTATCTCTTTTTTATATTTTAATATGCCCTTACAGGCTGACTGCCAAAGGTAATCATACCAAAAAAAAAAAAAAAAAAAAAAAAACTAAAGCTGATTACTGTAGATTATAAATATTGACCATTAACCCAAAGGCTAGATAAAAATAATGCTAGATTGAACAAAATACTCACAGCAATATGAGCTAAAGGTGACTCCTCCAGAATGCCATTACACATCTCCAAAAGAGCATAATTTACTTCAACTGCTATTATGGTAACCGTGCGGGACAGTAGCATTTGACTATTTGTGTTGACCTTATCGACCAACAACCGCATTGTATCTTCAGAACCAGATTTGTTGCTACGAAAACTTGGAGGAAGCTTTGGTTCTTCATTTAAATTCATATATGTACAATTTACTATAACATCATATTCTTTATCAGACATCACACCATGCAAGAAACCCACCTGCTCAGGACATCCAAAAGAATTAATAAAAGCATATCATAATACTCCATATAATTGAATTTTATATATCTACTAGATTAAAACCACAACAGAAACTGTCTATACCTAAATATCAATTCAAACTATTGGATTTATTCAACAGTTTAACAAATAAAATTTCAATTTGAAAAGGCAATCAGCTATGAATGCAGCCTATATAGCAGAACCAAGACCTAAATTAAAAAACATATCACTTTCAATTGCAACAAGCATGATAACAAAAGCAAAATCCAAGATTTATAAAAAATATTGATGTTTTGAGTATCATGCTGAAAACTTTAACAAAATTAATACACGGGTAAACCGTATATCTATTAAACAGAGTCATATAGTAACAACCTGGAGCAGTAATCCATTTCAGGGTTAAAGGCAAAAATAAGCTCCTTCGATGACAATGGAAGTAATGGATATAGATATATAGTAAATACACATTTGCTAAACGTATTGAGCCTAATGAAATTACAATAATTAGCAGATACATTCTTTTAGTGTACCTTACTAACACTAAAAGCAAGATCAGAATCCAATTAACAAGTTTAGATGATTGTCTGTGCACAAAAGTACAAATAGGTTTGCAAATTTCAAGTTCGTTGAAGAAAAGAGAAAAAATCAAGTTAAATCACAAATAAAACAAGAACAGAAAGCAACTCATTTCAACACACCACCACAAAACATTGGCAGTGGCAAGGGCCACTAAATTTCATTAAACGCAAAAGCAGAAGCACATGATTAAGGGATCTTAGAGATTCAATCACATATATTACCTTAACTTCAAGAGAAAATGTTGGGACTTTCCTAAATACATCCCTCAAACTGCGACGAACATAAACATCAAGTCCTTGCCCTTCCCTTATCATTGGTTTACCTAGACGGCCATTGATTCCAACAGACATGTTGATCCCAATGATCTGCAAATTTTTCCCTTAAGTGAATATAAATCATTGATTTAATGTGCTAAATCCAAAACAATAATAGATGGTCTACCTCAGCATGAAGAACATCAACATGAACAGCTGAAGGATCCTTCTCCGGGCATCCATGCCAATTTATTTCATTTTTGACCTGCAGCTGGCCCAAATCAAGTTGAATGAAACTGCACGAAAAAGAAAAGTATAGAGCAGTTATTGACCTTCACCAACTTTCAGCAATTACACAAATCTAATAAGATTTACTCCAGTTAGAAGGTAACAAAATCATAAACCTCTCCTGTCTCACCACTTGCTGAGGGGCAAAAAGAACAAAATAGGTGAGGATTTAAGACCTACAATAGTTAAAAAGTCAAAGTCTGCCACAAGGAACCCAACACCCCCGATATTTTCAATCATAAAGATATCATTATCCTATAATTTCCGATATACAAGTTAAAAGAAAATGAAAATAAATAAATAAATAAAATAGAAGTTCTTATTGTTATGGACACCAAAAAATTATATTGGACATATTAGAATTCAGAAAAAACTTCTTTGAAAGCTTCAAGCTTTTCAAGCAAACAAAGATGTTTTATCTTCACATCTTTTGGACAAGCTATTCCTAAGAAGAAACTATAGAGAATTACGATAATCAAAGAGACGCATAGCAATAACTAGAGTAAATGTACTGACTCTTTGCTCATTGAATTCCTTGGGACAATGATTATTGGCCTATCGAGTGAAAGGTCCAGCTTTAATGCAGTAGATCCATCAATTTCATACTTCTGAATTAACCACTCAAAGTCTCCAACTTTGTCAACAAGTTTAATCACTTCTTCAGAATGTGGAGTGGCAAGCTCCATGAAGTAAACAGTCATCTGAAGAAAAATGATTCCACCAAGTTAATCATGAAGCCAGAACACCAAAAAAATTAAAATAATAAAAGGAATTACAAAATATGAAACAACTAACAAGAATATATAACAATTGAAATAATTGTCAGAAATGCAAACCACGTGGAACTCGAGAAGTATAAAACTTTAATTATTAATAACAATTAACCACATTGAGTTCAGTATCTCACTGTAATTCTTATAGGCCTAACAGCAGGATTCTCTCTCTCTCTCTCTCTAAATTTGCTAAGAATGCTTTACCATATTAATTATGGCTTAAACACACTACCAAGAATTTAAAGATTCTCTATCAATGGATTCAAAAAACAACAAGCTGTCTTCTTACATACCTCCTGGACAAACCTATAGAGAAAAATAATGCGGACAGCAGAGAGTCGGCCAGACAAGCTGTAATCATATCCTTCATAATCATCATCTCCAGCACTATAAGAATTAAATTTGAACTGAAAAAAAAAAGGGAGGACGTATCAAAGTACAATCGAAAAGAATATAACACCAAAATAAATAAGAAGTTAGCAGCTATAAGCTAAACACAAATCTAGCTAAGAGCATCTCCGATGCAAGAGTGGCCTGTGAAAAAAAAAGATGCCACAGGATTAATATAAGATCTGTAAATAAATGTATCTCCAATGCAGTTGTGTATATTCAATGTGTATATTCAACCTCAAGCTGATGTGGCAAAAAAATTATTAGACATTGTCAACATAGCCGTCTACTTTCAGACGGGCTATTTTTTTGGGTTGACTCGGTAAATAATTAAAATTCACATTAATTTTTCATCTATTTTTGGTAAGGAAATAAAATAAAATAGAAAATACGGAAAAAAAATTAGACACATCATTATAAATAAACGTGTTTTAAACAGAAGCATCGGAGACCAAATTTTGGTTTGATTGTCTATTAAGTCTATCTTTATGTCACATAGGAAGCATGTCTCTTGACATTGTTACTATGTCAACGGTTATTGGTATACAATCCACTTTTGCATTGGAGATGCTTAAGTACTTGGTTTGTCAAGCTTACTTGAAAAGTGTTAAAAGTCAACTATTAATCTAGTTGTCAATTAGCTACAATGAAGGTGTCAATCAGCCATAGATTGATGTAATTGGCTAAGTGATTGATTATGCAATTATTGTGATCGATTATATTTCCTTTTTTCTTCTAGGCATATAAATTCATGTATCTTTGGCTGAATAATATAAAACTCAATTCTCTCTTCCCCGATCATTTATGTATTAACAAAAAGGATTTCAAACTCAAATCAAGCCTCGGTCTTAATCAAACTTAATTGAGATTTGTGGAGAAACACAGGATTCCTATTCTTAGAAGGTTTTCTATTCTTAGGAGACTTTAGTTTTGTAATTAGTTTACAGCTAAGAATATATCATTAGTCGGTACAATCCCGGATTTATAGGAATTTGATATTAGAATAGGTTTCTTTCCTGTTATAAGGCCTAGTGTATATAACCTAAAGTTGTATTCTATTCAAGAAGGAAAATAATATTATTTTCTTACGATTCACAACATGGTATCAGAGCTGTGAAACCCTAATCATTCGTTCACTTCTTCTTTGACCTAGTTTCTTTGTTTGTTTTTTTTAAGTGGCGTTGATTATCTTTGAAACCTAATCATTCGTTCACTTCTCCTTCTTCCTTTCACCCTTTAATCCCTTGCTGGTTCATTCTAACCCAAAGCAACTTCAATATGTCTGTCACATCTAATCCTGATGCCACAAACGTTCAGCCGACACAGAGTTACACTGGTCATGTTGTTCAACCTATTAACAAACTACCGAATCAGTCCGCAAGGGAGCTTCAAAAGGTTCAGACTGAATGAAAAAAATTATTTGCAATGGTCGCAAGTTGTAAGGACATTCTTAAAGGGAAAAGGGAAGCTTAGCCATTTATTGGGTACCGGACCAGCAAAAGGTGACCCCGAATTTCATATTTGGGATGAGAAAGACTCTAATCATGTCCTGGCTTTGGAATTCTATGCTGCCTGAGATTAGCAGCACTTGTATGTTTTTATCCACAGCTAAAGAGGTTTGGGAGGCAATAAAGCAGACCTACTCGAAGGTGCGTGATGCTGCTCAAGTATTTGAGATTAACACAGATTTCAGCCACTAAGCAAGGTGAGAAGTCTGCGATTGAATATGCTATTCTCTTGAAGAATTTGTGGCAAGAGATGGACCACTATCAGTGCCTTGAGATGAAGTTTAGTGAAGATGCAGCCTTATTGAAGAAGTTTGTTGAGAAAGAGAGAAGTTTTGAGTTTCTTGCTGGCTTGAATGTAGTGTTCGATCAAGTCAGGGTTTAGATTTTGGAAAAAGATGATTTGCCTTCCCTAAACGAAACTATTCTGTGGTTCATGCTGAAGAAGGAATGAGAGGGGTTAAGATGAATGAAACCCCAGCAGCACTACTGTCGAATGTTGGAAATATGAAAAAAGCAACGACTAAAAAACAATCCCATGGAGATAATGGGCGTGCTGATTTGTCCAAGACAGCAACTAGTGAATCTATATGGTGCACCTATTGTAAGAGGCCATGGCATACTAAAGATCGATGCTGGAAACTTCATGGAAGGCCACAAATTTCTAATCGGGGTTGGAGAGTAAAAGGTGGACAGCAACAGAAGGGTGGACATGCCAATTTTAGCAGTAATCAACAAGGCAATGAGAGTGGCATACATGAACAAGGAGAATTCAATAGGGAGGACTTTGACAGATTAAAAAACTAGGTGGAGGTGCTTGCTCATTGGCACTCTCCGCCGCTCAAGTAAGTATTCTATTACCCATGCATTTAATGTCTCAGCTACACCTTTTTCTGGTTCTTGGGTCATCGATTCAAGAGCTACAAACAATATGACCAATTGTTCTAAAATATTTGTTACTTATACACCATGTCCGAGTAATAAAAAATTTCAACAAATGGTTCCCTAACAACTGTCGCTAGTCAAGGAGATACCTCTATAAATCCATCTTTCATCCTAAAAAATGTCTTTCATGTTCCAAATCCTTCAACTAACCCGGTTTCTATATATCGTCTCACAAAAGACATGAATTGCAGTGTGATTTTTTATCCTTCTCATTGTGTTTTTCAAGATCAGGGTTCGGGAAAGACGATTGGACTTGCTAGGGAGAAAGACGGGCTTTATTACCAAGATGTACCAAGTGACCCAAATAGAATTGAGAATCAACTCCCTTTGTCATTTTTCACAGAACATTCCATCTCAAATAAGGACAAGATTTGGCTTCATCAAAGTTCTAAAACTCGGAAGGCGGTGCGGGGCGGGAAGGCCTCCGTGAGGCGAGGCGGGTGCCTCAAGGCTATCAAGGCGGGCGCCTCAACCGAAAAATGGTAAAAAAAATTAGTAAAGTAGAGAATATTCTATAAAATTTAAGAAAAATGTCATACTCAATAATACAAATATATATTGGATTAGTTTAGTTACGTTATGCTGACGCATTCGGGGGTTATACTCAATAATACAAATATATATTGGGTTTTGTTGTGTGGTTCTTGTGTGTTTACTAATCTAATTTCCATCAAAACATATATATATCACAGGGGTATTTAATGTAATTTCGATGCAAGGGACATTATTGTAATTATCTATACATGATGCCACCAATCTACACATGACAGATATGTGTACTTCTGTTCTGGAGAATGGTGGAAGACACGTAATGTATAACAAAACTTGTTTATTTTTAAAAAAAATTAAGTTAAAACTGTTCTTTTAAAATAGAAGCTAAAACATAAAAATTAAAAAATAAAAAGGAGAAAACAGAGAAACAATTGGAAACAGCCAACGTTGGAAACAGAGCGTGGTCACCACCGACGGAACCATTGGAATTAGAAGCTGCCGACCAGAACTTTCCCTTCACCACCGACCTCCGGTCTGTCTCTATCAACGTAGATCTACGTTCGAAAAGTAGATCTCAAAAAAAAAAATATGGCCGACTGAAAGGAGAGGCAGGCAAGTGACGGCTATTCGGCGGATATACGGCCACCTCATGCGACAGAGGCGGGAGTTTGAACAAAAGCATCCGGTGCGGTTTCGTCGAGAGGTGGGCGAGGCCGTATCAGGGCGGCCGCCTCAAACTGTTTTTTAAAACACTGGGCTTCATCACCTTCGTTAAGGACATCCATCATTTAGTATTCTTAAAGTTATGCTTCCTTTATTGTTCAAAGGAATAGATGTAGAAGATTTCCATTGTGAAATTTGTGAACTTGCAAAGCATCATAGTGTTTCATTTCCCATTAGTAATAAAAGAACTTTTATTCCTTTTTCTCTCATTCATAGTGATGTGGTCCTTCTAAGGTTCCTAATGTTTCAGGGGCTAGATGGTTTGTGTTATTTATTGATGATTGCACTCGTATATCTTGGATTTTTCTCCTTAAACAAAAATCTGATGTGAGTACTGCTTTTCTAAATTTTCATAATATGGTAAAAAATCAATTTAGCGTGAGAATAAAGAGGTTCAGATCAGACAATGCTAAAGATTATTTCAATCAAGTTTTGTCTACTTATTTTTAAAAGAGGGAATAATTCATGAGTCTTCTTGCATTAATACTCCCCAACAAAATGGGGTTGCTAAAAAGAAAAATGGCCATCTTTTGGCTATTACCAGGGCCTTCTTGTTTCAAAAGAATGTCCCTAAAACCTTTTGGGGGGAGGCAATTCTTACTGCAACCCATCTTATTAATAGGCTGCCATCTCGGGTATTGGGTTTCAAGAGTCCTATGGAAGTTTTTTCTCAATTTTTCCCTCACTTTAGTACCTCAAATAATCTCACTCCTAGGATCTTTGGTTGCATTTCTTTTGTCCATATTCATGCTCACAATAGGGGAAAATTAGATCCACTTGCACGTAAATGTATCTTTGTTGGTTATTCTTCCACACAAAAAGGTTACTAGGAAATTCTATGTTTCATTTGATGTTACTTTTGTTAAACAAGAGAACTATTTTCCTTCTTCAGAGGGATACACTGATAGTGGAAGATAAGGGCAAGGATTAGAGTTGTTTACTTGACTTATCTTCTACTTCTTTCCCATCCTATCCTAGTCCTATCACACCAAACACCACACCTACTGCTGAAAATACTACACCTAGTCCAATTACCCCAAATACTGTTGAGTCAATTCCTTCTAGCTCTAGCCCTAGGTCAATGACTAAGGAAAAATCAGTTCACAATTCTACTCTGCCACTTCAGGTATAGTCAAGGAAAAAAGGATGTTATCAATGAACCTGTGCAAGTATAAAAGTTGGAACCAGTCCCTAAATCTGGAAATGAGGTAAATTCTCTACCTAAATCTACTCATACAAATAATTCCAATATTGGAGTGACAGTCCAAGTCTACCCACTGTTATTAGAAAAGGCACAAAAGAGTGCACCAAACATCCTTTGTATCCACTTGCTCATTTTATGTCCTATGAAAAATTATCACCATCCCATCAAAACTTCCATTCCCAACTAAACACTGTTACCATTCCTAAAACTTTATCTGAGGCATTAAATAGTGAGAAATGGAGACAAGCCATGAGTGTTGAGATGGAAGCACTTGAAAAGAATAAAACATGGGAACTAGTAGATTTGCCAAAAGGAATCAGTCCAGTGGGATGTAAATGGGTTTTTACTGTTAAATACAAGGCGGATGGGTCTATTGAGAGGTACAAAGCGATGCTGGTTGCCAAGGGATATATTCAGACCTATAGGGTGGGTTATCTAGACACTTTTGCACCCGTAGCTAAGATGAATACCGTAAGAGTGTTGTTGTCATTGGCTGCTACTTTTGAGTGGAACTTGCAACAGTTTGATGTCAAGAATGCTTTTCTGCATGGCGACCTTGAAGAAGAGATTTATATGAAAGTTCCACCGGGATTTGAAATGAATTTTAACGGTAGAAAAGTATGTAAACTGAAAAAGGCTCTTTATGGTTTAAAACAATCTCCACGTGCTTGGTTTGGGAGATTTACCAAGGTGATGATTACCAATGGATATAAGCAAAGCCAAGGTGATCACACCTTATTCATCAAGCACTCGATTTCAGGGGGAGTAACTGTTTTATTGGTTTATGTGGACGACATAATTGTAACCGGGGATGATGTGAAAGAAAAAGAAAGCTTGAAGAGGTGTTTGGCAAGAGAATTTGAAATTAAAGAGCTTGGCCAATTGAAGTATTTTCTAGGTATTGAGGTTGCAAAATCACGACAAGGAATTTTTGTTTCTCAACAAAAGCATGTGCTAGACTTATTGAGAGAAACTGGAAAACTAGATTGCAAGCCAATTGATACACCTATTGCAGCTAATCATAAGCTTGGGCACAATAATAAAGATGCAACTGTGGACCGAGGGAACTATCAGAGGTTAGTAGGTAGATTGATCTACTTATCCCACAATAGACCGGATATTGCATATGCTGTCAGTGTGGTCAGCCAATTTATGCACAATCCCAAGGAAACACATCTCCATGCAGTGCACCGAATCTTACATTATCTCAAAGGAACACCAGGGAAAGGGATTATATTCAGAAAAGGGGCGAGTTTGACGTTAGAAGCCTACACAGATGCTGATTATGTTGGTTCAGTGTTGGATTGACGTTCAACATCAGGTTATTGCACATTCCTTGGTGGTAACTTGGTGACTTGGAGGAGTAAAAAACACAATGTTGTGGCGAGATGAAGTGCCGAGGCTGAGTTCAAATCAATGGCACTTGGAATTTGTGAGTTGCTATTGTTGAAAATAATTCTGGAAGATTTGAAGATCAAATGGGAACGCCTATGAGGCTGCATTGCGACAAGAGGTCAGCCATCAACATTGCCCATAATCCGGTGCAACATGATCGGACTAAACATGTTGAAGCAGATAGGCATTTTATTAAAGAAAAGCTGGACAGTGGTCTCATTTGCACAACATATATATCCATGGATGGGCAGCTCGCAAATGTGCTAACTAAAGGGCTGACCAGTACTATGTTTCAAACAATGATTGGCAAGCTGGGAATGCATAATATCTTCTCACCAGCTTGAGGGGGAGTGTGGAGAAACACAGGATTCCTATTCTTAGGAGGTTTTCTATTCTTAGGAGACTTTAATTTTGTAATTAGTTTGCAGCTAAGAATATATTATTAGTCGGTACAATCCCTCATTTATAGGGATTTGATTTAGAATAGGTTTCTTTCCTGTTATATGGCCTAGTGTATATAACCTAGAGTTGTATTCTATTCAAGAAAGAAAATAATACAAGATTGGTTCAAAAAAGCACGCAACACTACAACCCAGCTCAAATCGGCTCAATGTGATATCAAGCAAATCCAAAAGTTAGACCTCAAGCTAAATTCAGTCCTAGTATTTTTTTTATTATTTGTTTGTGTGAACGGTACATCCTCCTTTTTGAATTAACATATAATTGAGAAAAAAAATACTAATAAAGTTTTACATTGTCTAATACAGTTATAATATAACTGCTTATATATGTAATACTCCAACAGTCCAACCAGATTTTGTACACATTTCAATTTTAGGATGTCAAACTTTTTTGTCCACCTTAGTCAAAGCATATTATTTGACAACTTTACAAGATGACCACGATTGTTTTCTTTTCATTCTGTACGGTCATTTCCTAGTGAAGGGTCCCTTCAATAAGGATCAGTGAAGACCTTGATAAAATTCAATAAATTTTGATGAGATTATTATTTTTATGGATAATAAAAACAATGAAATATACATGAGAAAAAAAATATATATTCAGGAACATAGGAAAAATAAAATAAAAAAGTAGTTCTCGTGCATGAAAATTTTTTAAATTATATACTAAAGTCTATTTCATTGTCCTTATCATTCATGGAAAAATCTCATCAAAATCCATTGAAATTAATGAATTTCAAGTTCAAATTGAATAATTAATGAGGCCCAAGTCAATCTTCAGTTTGATTAGTTAATGAAACTCAAAATTGATGAAAATATCATCAAAATCCATTGAATTTCAAGTTCAAATTGAATAATTAACGAGGCCCAAGTCAATCTTGAGTTTGATTCGTTATGAATCTATCAAGCCAAGCTGACCTCAAATCATTGAATAAAATTTGAATTATTATGCACATCTACATGCAAACAGATTTACGATACCTTGATAAGGGATTCAACGCCTGGATTACGTATATCACAAAGCCAACTCCAACAGTGATCTGTTCCAAGGGACATATCACAGAGTCTGAAATTCCCCAGTGTACCTCCAATGGAAATGGAACTTGGATGGACCTTAATTAGACAAATTATATCAAGTCAAACAATAAAATACAAATAAAGACTCAATCCTAAAATAAAAAATAAAAAAAATGAGATTCTGCCTCACAGATGCAGGAAAGAACGTTTACAAAGATGTATACATCGAAAGACCACACTTCATTCACAAATACAAAATCAAGTAAACACGAATAAACTTCATAACGACAACTAATACCCATTACAAGCATATAAACAGAAATGAGAAGAACAGTAAGAATCTCAATACCTTAAGATCTAACAAGAAACTTTCCTGCACAAACATGGCAAGTTGAGATCCATCCTCCTTGTTGAGAAAAACCGAGACACTATCAACATTCATGGTCAAATAAAATACCACACGATCTTTACCATACCCTAGCAATCCCTTTACACGTCCATCTTCTTCATTCTTTTCTTTGTTGATCAAAGATTTATTGTCTAAGCACTTATTCTGATCTGTATCACTGTCCACATAACCAACAGAACTACAATCGAAACCAAAACCAATCAAAGCAACAAGAGTGGGTCTGTTGCAGAAGAACTCAAGCTTGGACATGCGAATACTCATCTGAAAATTTTCAATTAAATAGATTAGTAAAACAATACTGTGTAAATAAGATATAGGAACTATAACTCGAAGTCCATCATGCTCAAGTAGGTTACCTGCATATCTATACCGTCATAATCAGGAGAAGTAGAGCTCCTCATTGAGACAGTAACAGATACAAAATCCAAACTATCACCACCATGTGCCTCATAAAAAATCTCACTCGATATTGCCTTTCCTTGTATCCAATCATCTTTGTGAAATAAAGCTTCAGCAGACTCGAATTCACTAGGACCACAGACTTCTTTCATGCCACTCTGAGACATACCCATTTTTGGAGAATGATCTGTTACAGACATGAATTCTGGCAAAGCATCCGTAAAAGCATCCGGAAAAGCATCATCCTCTTCCAAATGTACTAAAGACATCTCCTTCTCAGGGCCATCACCACAAACATGAGAAGTAGGTAAATTGTCATCCTTCAGCACAGAATAGGCCAAGTACTGTGGATTTGCAGAATGACGTCCTTGAAGCTCATCTTTTATTTTCAAAGAGTGCAGCTTTGTCTTGACCATTAGATCGCCATCCAAACTAATTATGTGCACCTGTAAAACAATATGGCTTAATAATCAGTAGCAGCAAAAAAAAAAATCAAGATACAAAAGTACCATCTGTAACAATATTTTAAAATTTAACTAAATATTGCACCAAAGGTAAACGGCAAAGACTAATCCTAACCTCTTCTTTATTATTATTATTATTATTATTATTATTATATATAATTATATATATGTTTATTTCGTATAATAAACAGAAAAAAATTATTCCTGAAAAAAGAAACAAGTACAAAAAGTGGACAAACAGTTCACCAAAAAAAAAAGATATTACATTAGCAAAAACAAGAGAGAAACAAAACTGAAGAGCATTATCCTTCCAATAAAGTTGAATTAAAAATGGAGATCCGGCTATACAAACCTTTCCCCCGCCAGCAAGAACCTCAAGAATTAATGTCTCTTCATGTTTCTCACTAATTTTATCTCCATTCTGCAAGATAACATGAAAAAAAAAAAAATTGTATTCTTAACAGTACAGGTTATAAATAAAAATTAACTAAAATAATTAGCTAAACATCCACAATCATGGATGACAAGTCCAGACAGAATCCTGCTGATATGAGTTCATATTTATCAAACATTAAAAGAAAATGTACCGCACTAACCTTTCCATATATAAATAACTTTGTCTCCAACAATGCCCCATCAATGACAATGTCAGCGGTTTTCAAATTTGTTTTCAGAGATTCATCAAACCCAGCAACACCATCACTTTGACCCGCAAGAACATCAACCGAAGGAGGAGCCTGGGTAAAACATATTTATAAATTTCAATAATAGTACCCATAAAAGACAATTAATTTGAAAACATTGATAAGGATATTGATATAATACAGAGGCTTGATATGTGGCACGGGTAAGTTCTTTCAGCCAAGTTGCCTTCTCCTGTTCCTCTCGAAACTTTATAATCCAGGTACTAGAAGATTCCAAAGCCTGGTAAGAAGATTGCCTCTTATTACATCAAAAACTTACAACATAAAAAAACAATTTCCACTTGCTTGTCCAAATAGAGAACAAAAAAAGTTTACAAGATCTTTATGAAATTTATTGCCTGGCATGTTTAACATTTCATAATACACTAGATCCAAAATTTGCATGAGTTTTAGGACATTTGTGATTAAAAGATCACCTTGGATACAGTTTCATAGTTAACATCACAGGATTATACATCTTCACAAACATGTAAGCTCCAGCAAAAATTGCATAAGGTGAAATCACCAGAATAGTCAATTTATTTTCACAAGCATCATCAATTGCCTATTTGCCTCTACCACTAAACACATGGTCAAAGCCCAAAGGACCCTATATTTCAGATTTGGACAAAATAAGAAATTCATGTTCAAATTGCAAAGTTTGGTTCATTTTTTTTTTTTTTTCTCAAACAAAACAGAAAGAAAAAAGAAAAAAGCAAGGATATCAAAAATAGGATGAACCAGGAGTCCACAGACAAGATTCATGAATGGTTAGCAGAATGGTCAAGCATGTAGTTTGTACCCACAAGGTCTGGGATTCATATCCCCTCATAGTTTACTGTTTAATATTTCCCAAAGATTGTAGTGTTTGGTGGGGGGCCCAATTTCAAACTCAGGTTTGATAAGCGGGTTAAGGGGACTTATTGGTTATCCAAAGAGAAAAAAAAGGAAGAGACAAGAAAAAACTATACAGTAGCAGCTTATAACTTACACTTCACAAATCACAGGACTAATCTTAAAACAGCCCACAAAGAAAAAAATAACACAAAAAGCTATCCAGTCAACATTGCTTCCCAACCATGCAGAAATTTGGTGAAACTGTTAGAAAAAAATGGTTGATATTTGCAAAGAGATTCAACAAAGTAGTATTTTGATGTAAAATGTAAAATGTGAACATTTTTCACTTATCATACCAATGAAGCAGAGCATAAAAGCCGGTATGTTAAAGCTGTTAGAGTACTTAAATAGTATTTTTGGTTCCTTTCCTAAACAGCTTAAGTTTTTTAGTTGAGTGGGTATCATTTTTACATCATATGGCTCTTTTCCAGTAGCTTGTGGGTTGCTTGTTCACATTTTTTTGTGTTAATAAAAAAAATCATTGTTTCCTATATTAAAAAAACAAAACAAAAAAAAAACATGATATCATAGTGGTTTTATTAAGAGTGTTTGGGTTTGAGTAATCCAAATAATTATATTTGAATTTGTAATGTTTTTTTGTTTGGATTAGAGTGATGTGATCATCGCTTGATATTGCATGTGAGAGGGTGTGTTAGAATGCTTAATTACTATTTTTTTAGTCCTTTCTTAACGGCTTTAAGCATTAGAGCTGAGTGGTGAATAACAAAGGCGTGCTAAATCTAAGCAACACCACTTTTTAGACAACCAAAAGAAGTTAAGCCTTGAAAAGCTACAGTAACTATTAAGCTTAATGAAATCATACCATAAAACATGTACTTCAATCTAACATGACTTACCTTCTGAGTGTCCATTCCCCTGAAACTAACAGCAATACAAAACGAAGAACCACCAATATTTGATGGTGGGACCTCAAACATCTGTCTACCAGCCATGCTGCATTGTCCAAAAAATGAAGTTAAATTATTAGAACCTTTAAGACAGAACCATAAACAGAATTATTAAAAAAAGGAACCTAGAGCAAGGACCAAAACAGTTAAGATTACCAAAATATGAGGAGATATTACTTAAATAAGGGAAGAAACAAGAAAGAAAAAAAAAAAAAAAAAAACCTCAAGTATCGCTGGTAGCTCTGGGACCTTTCAGATTCCAAGACATAGAGATATAATCCAGATAACACAAGAAAACAGGACTGCCACGATGCAACAGAGTTGCCAATTCCCTAATTCAGAAATTTTTTCATAGCAAAGGTTAACATCAGCTACATAGATAAAGCAGATATCCAACCCTCTTATTTTCCTTCAAGATAAGAACATACCCCCCATACAAGGACTCTAGCATCAGTAGCAAGATCAGCAGGATTCCAAGGAGCTAGTTCAGCTTGGGAATTATCAACAGTAGGCTGACCACAGCTTTCCATTGCAGCATATAATATGTTTAACAATTCATTAAGTCTGTAATATCTCGCAGGTGAAAAGTGAATGCCAATATTTGGTACTTGAACAGAAACACGTGTTGATGGGTAACTCGGGTGAGGTACTTTGATCTGAAAATAACAAATACATAAGCAAGCAATATTAGAAAAAATTCTCATCAGAAAATATAACCACCGATATCAAACTCAAATACCAATCACATTTATACAGCAATAATCCAAGCAAACTAACACAAAAATACCTGATCAACAATTACTTCCATCCCAAATGAATCAATGAGAGAATAGAAATTTTCTGCTTTTTCCAGCGTAGGATATACAATTGGTTGACTATTATTAACTGGCACAACCAAAGTGCAGTTCTGACTGTCAGTACCACAGTCAATAAAAAAAGCAGCAATATCTCTTCCATATATGTAGAAACGAGAATAAATATTCTGCTTCTGTTCCTCAGACCGACTTTCCTGCAGTAATAATAATCATCTTCAGCAATGGAAATATGACTAACACCAATTTGGAGGTCCATATTAAGCAAACTTACCATGGTGTGCAGTGTAAAATGGCCGAAATCCAAAAGAAGATGGCTATCACATCTCGAAGATCCACATTTCATTATAGGAACTCTAACCTTTGGAGCACCAAGATCAATGTCAAGAGCAAATCTGAAAAAAAAAAAGATAGAAGAAGAATAATAGTGTATATCATTAACTTTCCTAGAGAGAATAAAAAAGATCAATTGAAAGAAAATATTAAAAAAAGGGCATTGCCATGACTGTCTCTAGTTATTAATCAAGGTTAATGAAAAAAGAGGAACCAAGTTTCAAGCCTATCAAAGAAAATGAAAATTGTCATCCTCCATTGATCCGCAAACTAGATATCGTAAACAAGGTGAAGAAAAATTATAGAGAAAGGTGTTCTCCTTTCATTAGGGTCTAATCTCTGATTGCACATATAGTTAGTTAAGGTTTACTCAGTTCTCTCTCCTTTTTGTTTTATCCCAATGCAAGGCTAGTTTCTTTTTTTTTTTTCTTTTTTTTTTTTGAGAAAAAGCAAGGCTAGTTTCTTACTTTGTAGTCATCTACCTAAAGTTGTTCACAAATTCTTATTAACTTGTCATCATAAGATCTATTGTTATATGCATGTAGCCTTTACATCAACATTGATTTCCAACCTCTATCTCCAAAAATTTAAATCTTCCTGTCAATTCGTGGAAATAAATCATATATGGCAAATTAAGTTGCCCAACTTCAACACGTATTAAAATCCAAACAATTAATAAATGAATTAAGAAGAGAAAATGGGATATAAAAGATAACATCGCTATTAACCTGCTTTGCTCTTCTAACACCATCTGAAATTGTTCTTGAGCTCGGCGAGTCACCTTCTCTATCTTCGTCTGCCATTGGCAAACAATAATAATCAGTCTAATGAGTCTAGTCTTATCACCGTAAGGCATTAGTATAGTCATACTGACGACGTTACCTGTAAAGCAGTAGCAGTTTCCCATGCAACAGTGGGACTAACTGCACTACTCCTCTTTACAAACTCAAAAACGCGATCACAACTTTCCATCAAAACCTGCAAACACATTAGATTCCAGAAAGTTTCATACAACAGGATGAAAACAGCAGAAATATCATCCAAGGGAGAAAAATATAACAAAACCATCCTAAGCATATGATATTACAGCAGGCATTAAGCATATCGAACCACAAAAAAGTAAAGAAGTTGTCTACTAGCCAAGGTATAGACCAGATATACAACATAAAACCAAGGCCATGCATTACCCACCAGACAATATATTTTTTTTTTTTTTACCCGCCAGCTATGCTTTGTAACCTTTTCTTTTAATAAGAAAAGAAATGTCAAAGATAAAAAGACAACAAAAAATGGAACAGCAGTCCACAAAGTTTACATCAAAACTGACAAAAGAACATAAGAAACACAGCATTTTAATAATAAACTAGAACTAGTACAAAAAGCGAAGCGACAGTCTACAAAAGACAACCTTCATTCTGAAAACATGCCTACAAGATAAAAATACAATCATTTAACAACTCCCTCCCAATTATCTAAAATAAAGAACAAAGAAAACTCTTGCCCGATTCTGTAAGATGAAAAAAACGAATATTGTGGAATTCTTTAACAGTTAAACTAACACAATATTAGAGCAAATTTTATAAGGAGGTCCTTAATTGTATCTAGGCTTGGATCATATGACAAGTCCATTGGACTTGCACATGAGGAGTTTCTTAGAGAGTTCAACACTATTGTCCGAGTCTATAACTAAAAGTTCCAGCTTTTAATTACCTAATAATGTTATTTTTTGATAGGAAACAACATTTTACTGCAAATTACCTAATAATCTTGAACAACCACTTCCATAGCGTTTAAAATTGAAAAGGCATGGTATGCAGCAGCAGTAACTATAATATATGAATCGACAGAGACAGTCACCCTTACAAAAATTAAAATATTACCGTAACATGGCAAGGGGAAATGGTAGCTGACAGCTTCCAATCAACATTCTCTGCAACTGGTGAGTGTATAAAACCAGCAGTTAAAGCATTTACCTTCTGCTCACCACAGACACTCTGAAAAAAATGCTGGCACATATCAGCATGCTAAATATCACAACAAAACATACTGGAAAACAGAAAAATATTATTAACAATAATAATTTTCGTGCACAAAACAGAACGTGCCACAAAGTAAAAGATATATAATTAGATTAAAGAAAAAGATTTTACTGCAATTAAGAAGAGAATTAAAATCCATAAAAAGTTTTTACCAATGTAACAAAATACCATGATGTCAAAAAAAATAATAAACAAATTGAAACTGTTCAAATGTGTAACCCAACAATTAGTAATAATAGAAACCAACATAATACATTTTCAAAAAAAAAAAAAAGAAAGAATCCAACAGAATACATGACCCATTAATCAGTAACCCAAAACCTTGTTACAGAAAAGCACAGCCACCATAGCAGTATTGAAACAAACCTCAGCAAGTGAACCTTCAGGTGCAGATAAACCATAGTATCTCAAAACTACATCGCAGTGGGTACTGCGATGTTTAAACTTGGTTGACACATGAAGTTGCTCGAATCGACCACAAAGAATCTCAGTCTGATTTATATTGATAATCCTTGCTGCAGCTTGAGCAATAGATACAGTTACCAAATACTGAATCATATTCTGCATGTCCTTCCCTGAATGTGACATTAACTCTTCATCTGGCTGGAAACTCAGCAACTTATTGATTGCCTGCCATTCTTCTTTGGTTAATCTTTCTTCCTTTAGATGTGATCCCTCAGAAGCATCCTCTTGAGAAACATCCTCAACAGAGGCATCCTCTGAGTTCGTCCACCTGAGATTAGAGTGACAGGTGACTACAATTAATATCAGAAATTAAATAATAATAATAAAAAAAGAAATAGAAACTACAAAAATCAGAATTTTCATGTGAGCACAAAGAATTTATCTAAGCATGGAAAATAACCAGTTCAAAAATCAAAATGCAGGGTAATTCTTTTTCCAAGAAAATTAAGCTTCCACCTACAATGACGAAAATGAAAACCAGCTTCGATTTCTAACCCCCTTCTGTTCAGCTGCTTCCTTCGCTTTCACTGATTCAACCTTGGCATGCGCAAGTAACCTAAATCATAAATACACAACATCCAAAATGACAAATATTAGAATAAATAAAATGTTAAAGTAAAATATGGATTTTTTTCTATAATATTGTTGACTGCAAAACATAGTACACATTATAGACATGGTCTCTGAGATGAGAACACGACAAATATAGATTATTACTTCATTTAGAGGAAAATCACAGCTCAGTGAAGGTCATCATTGACCTGCATGTTCAGGTCGTCCTCGGTGCTTTCAATAAACAATCTAGTATAGTGAGTATTTGGTAACTAGTTAACTACAACATCACAAGGGGGGCAAGTAGGGGAGGAAGCCAATGGCAATAATGATGTAATGTATTGAATCAATTCAAAAGGAATATCGTTCTCTTCCAATTTATTGACACTTTTATTTTGGATAGGAACTTCTGATTTATGTATATAGTTAAAC